>CM053565.1:8761965-9023873 GCA_028646485.1 Cryptoprocta ferox
TTTTTTTAATGTTTATTTTTGAGAGAAAGAGAGGGAGTGAGCATGAGTAGGGGAGGGGCAGAGAAAGGGAGACACAGAATCCGAAGCAGGTTCCAGGCTCTGAGCTGTCAGCACAGAGCCTCCAGCTCACAAACCATGAGGTCCTGACCTGAGCAACGGTTGGACGCTTAACTGACTGAGCCACCCAGGTGCCCCATCCTTATTATTTTTAATAGTTTCACGGTATCCTATTTTACTGGTATACCCACATTTATTTAAGCAATCCCTAATTGATTGACATTTAATTCAGTATTTGACTATTAGAAAGTGTTACAGTGTCCATCCCTTATGCCCCTCCTTTGCCACATGTAAATCTACAGTATAAATCACTGGAAGCAGAAATGCTGGGTCAGAGGGTATGTGACTTTCCACAGAGGCTGTACCATTAATGTGTCTGTCAGCAGTGTATTAGCTAATTTTTCTTTAATGAATCATTTCCATACATAATCGAGACTATCCTGGCTATACACATTTTACTTTAAACTTTACATTACATCAAAAGTATATTATCACATCAAAAATATTCATAAACAACAAAATCCTTTAAAATGATAAATGTTCATTTTAGAAAGAGAACCTTACTAATTAGTAATTACCTTTTTTTTTTTTTTTAAGCGAGCTCTATGCCCAATGTGGGGCTTGAACTCACAATATCCCAAGATCATAAGTCACACTGTCTACCAACTGAGCCAGGCAGGCACTCCAGTAATTACATTTTGGATAAATATCTCTATATATATCTGTCTCTCTACATAACACTTTTGTGTGGCTATACACACACACACACACATTTATTTGTGTATGTATGTGTATTAAAAAGTTTTTAAGTTTACTTATTTATTTTGAGAAAGAGAGAGAGCAAGGGAGAGGCAGAGAGAGAGAGAGAGAGAGAGAGAGAATCCCAGGCAGGCTCTGCACTGCCAGTGTGGAACCTGACATGGGGCCCGAACCCACAAACTATGAGATCATGACTTGAGCTGAAATCGAGTCGGATGCTTAACCGACTGAGTTACCCAGGCGCCCCTGTGTATGTATGGGTATTTTTAAAGTTTATTTATTTATTTTGAGAGAGAGAGAGAGGGAGAGCGAGCAAGCAAGTGGGAAAGGGGCAGAGAGAGAGGGAGAGAAAGAATCCCAAGCAGGCTCCACACCACCAATGCAGAGCCTAAGGCAGGGCTCGAACTCACGAACTGAGAGATCATGAACCTGAGCCAAAGTCGGACACTTAACCGACTGAACCACCCAGGCGCCCCTGTGTATGTGTGTATATTTAACTAAAATGGAACTGTACCATTCCTAACCTGCTTTCTAAAATTTAATATATCATAAACACTCTTCCTTGCTACTAAATATGACTATATCACTGGACTTTTCTAATTTGGTTATTATAAATAATACTCTGATGATGTCTGTATATATCATTTTAAGTTTTAAACTGTTTCCTTAGGTCCAGAGTAGGGGGTATTTTATTTTATTATTAAAAAATTGTTTTGATGTTTATTTTTGAGGGGGGAGGGGCATAGAGAGAGGGAGACACAGAATCCGAGCTGTTGGCACAGAGCCTGAGAGGGGGCTCGAACCCACAAACCGCAAGATCATGGCTTGAGCCAAAGTGCGACGCTTAACCGACTGAGCCGCCCAGGCGCCCCGGGTAGGGGTATTTTATAAGCTCTTAACACACAATGAGGCTTGCAGTCCAGAGACGCCGGTTCGGTGCCTGTCTTGCCAGCAGTAGGACAGGAGGCAGCCTGGCCCCCACGCGTTAACCAGCATCAGTGACTTACTTCTTGTTACAGTTTCATGTGGAGGCTATTAGGAGCTTCTGACAGATTAATAGACAGAAAACATAACCAGATTTGCATTTCGATGCCAGCTTCAGGGCCTGATAGCCCTGTCGGGCCCATCTGGCCCCTAGGAGGCATTCAAGAGAGCTCCAGCGAGCAGGTCTCTAACCTGTCTGTCGCTATGGAGACGGTGGTTGTGGGGCGGCAGGCAGCGAGGCTACCCACTGGACAACACACACCGAGAGCCGTTCTGTGTCGGGACTTGAACTTACGTTAGTCCGTCTGCTTTACGCCTACTTACTCCGTGGATCCCAGAATACCAGCAGCTCACCTTTCCTGAGCCCTGACTGCGTGTCGGACCCTTTACCATGCGTCTACCAGGCACCATCTCCTCCGCGGTGGGTACCGTTACAGTCCCCCATTTTGCAGATGAGAGAATGGAGGCAGACAAAGGTCAAACGCCTTACCTGTGGTTATGCTGCTGGTAAATGTGGCCTCATGCCCAGGCTCACCTGTACGCGGAGCCCCAGCTCTTAACAGCTGAGCTTCTCTGCCTCAGGCCACTTCCCTGGACCAGTAGCTGGACTGTGGGAGTAGCTTCCAAGCCAGACGCCTCCGAGGGCTTTTGTTTGTAGCACAATTTTAAGACATCCGTTTTTTGAGTGTTCACACACACACACACACACACACACACCACACCACAAAGTAAAAACAGAAAAAAAAAAAAACAGTTCCAGATTTGTCTTCCTGCTTCCCCCTGAAGACTGGGAGCTGGGATGTGTGACTGTAAGCTCCTTCAGGCCAGGGCCCACATCGTAAGAGTCTCAGTATGAAATGCTGGGCACAGTGTTTGGGCCCTGGGAGCCCCGGTCAGTTTAAGGACTGTGATGTTAAATGGGGAACTTCCTCTAGATTCAAATCTGATACATAGGCCACAATGTTAATCAGAGGAATTGTGGTTGAATGAGTTCAATATTTGTGTGTGTGTGTGTGTGTGTGTGCGTGCGCACACGCGCGTGCGTGCGGTGGGCCTGCTTTGGAAATGATGTAAAAATACTGAGGGGCGCCTGGGTGGCTCAGTCGGTTGAGCGTCCGACTTGGCTCAGGTCATGATCTCGCTCATGGGTTCGAGCCCCGCGTCGGGTTCTGTGCTGATGGCTCAGAGGCTGGAGCCTGCTTCAGATTCTGGGTCCCCTCTCTCTCTGCCTCTCCCCTGCTCATGCTCTGTCTCTGTCTCTCTCACAAAATAAATAAATGTTAAAAAAATTTTAAAAAATACTGCATCAATGCATCTGTGAAGTGGTGATGTCAGCACACTTTTAACTTCATTTGTAATCCTGGCAGGCTCTGTGCTACGTGTTTGACATACATCATGTCCTTACATAACCTGTTTTTCACAAGAACTTGAGGATCTAGCAGAGTAGCTATTATTATCCTTGGGTTTGTTTGGTTTTAGCTGCTGTGGTTTTTTTTCCCCCAGATGAAGAAGCTCAAGCTTGGACAACCCACTGGCCAGCATGGCCCCCCCGTTTGTTAGAGGCTCCCGGCACGGATGAGCAGAGCTCTTGAAGGGCCTCCTACCCTGGACTCTCCCTCGGCTCAGGGAGGTGAGCCAGTTCAAGGCCAGGCCCCGAGCTTCCTGGGCTCATTCTGCTCCTTTTCTTCTGTGGCCCAGAAAAGTCCTCAGGCTTCAGAGGAAGTGCAGAGAGTTGATTCTCAGGTATCTGGAGAAGAGCACGTAGAGGCGGCGGAACCAGAGCAGCTGGCTGCGGTGGCAGGACATGGCCTTCTAGAAGAATTGGAGAGGACCAGTTAGGAAACCCTTGCACTGGAGCAGTTTCTGTTGTGTTCTCTTCTGCCTCGTGCACCCATGAACACACTTCACGCTGTAGCTGAATGTGGCTTCTTCCCGTAGCGTGCGAACCTCTCTGGATTGGCCTCCATTCACTGCCTCCCCTGTCACATCTCTCACTTACAACTACGTGATAAAAATCCCATGATGCCAATGGCAGCTCTAGCACCCCAGTCTCCATGCATTATCTTTTTTTTTTTTTACATTTTTTTTTTTTTTTTGAGAGACAGAGAGAGACAGATCATGAGCAGGGGAGAGGCAGAGAGAGAGGGAGACACAGAATCTGAAGCAGGCTCCAGGCTCCGAGCTGCCAGCATAGAGCCCGACGCAGGGCTCGAACCCATGAACTGTGAGGTCATGACCTGAGCCGCAGTTGGACGCTCAACCGACTGACCCACCCAGGCGCCCCTCCATGCATTATCTTAATTTGACAACGCTGTGAGTTAACTACTGTTATTATTGCTTTAAAAAAAATGGATGGATGAGGAAACTTGTCAGTCTCAAAGAGCTAGTACACAGCAGAGCTGATATTTGAACCCAGAGCCATCTGAGTGACTCTGAAGCCTACATTCTTAATTACGTTGCTCCACTACGTTACATATAACACACACACACACACACACACACACACACAGATGTTTTGTAGGAAGCAAGCTAGAATACTATGCTCAAACTCTTCTGAATTAGGTAAACTGGGAGGAAGAGGAAGAGGAGGAGAAGAGAAGCAAATACGCATAGATATGGGGCGCCTGGGTGGCTCAGTCATTTAAGCATCCGACTTTTGATTTTGGCTCAGGTCGTGATCTCATGGTTTGTGATTCTGAGCCCCACAGGTAGAAATCACAAAATAGAAAACTTTTTTTTAATCACCTTAACCATTTATGGTTCTGTCGTCTTAACCATATTCACATTGCTGCATAAAGAATCTGTAGCACTTTTTCATCTTGCAAAAATAAAACTCGAAACCCACTAAAACCCAGCTCCCCATTTCCCCCTCCCCCAGTCCCTGGCAACCACCATTCTACCTTCTGTTTCTGTGATTTTGACTGCTCTAGATACCTCATATAAGTAGAATCATACAGTATTTGTCCTTTTTGTGATTGGCTTATTTCACTCAGCAAAATGTCCTCGATGTTCATCCATGTTGTAGCAGGTGACAGTATTCCCTTCTTCTTCTTTGTTTTTTGTTTAAGCCTGAATAATATCCCATTGTAAGTGTGTAGACTTTCTTAATCCATTTAAATGCCATGGACATTTGGGCCAGCTTCTAGCTGGTGGCTATGGTGTATAATGCTGCAATGAACATGGGCGTGGAAAGATCTCTTCAAGACCCTGCTTTCAATTCTTTTGGATATAAACCCAGTAGTAGGATTGCTGGATCATATGGTAATTCTAGTTACTTTTACTTTTCATTTTCTTTTCTATTCTTTTTTTTTCTTTTCTTTCCTTCCGTCCTTCCCTCCTTTCTTTCTTTCTTTCTTTTTTATTAAGTAAACTCTACCCCCCACATGGGACTTGATCTCACAACCGCGAGATCAAGGGTCGCATGCTTTACTGACCAGCCAGGGACCCTGTATTTACTTCTAATTTTCTTATTCTTAACATAATGGTGTTCTGATCCAGTCAAGAGGAAGCAGTAAATTCATGCTTCCTGTTCCAAACACATAGCGATGACAGAGAAAAATGCAAAGAAACACCAATGGGTCAAAACTAACACCAAGAGCACCATGAACTTAAAAGAATGTGGACAGAGGTGTGAGAGGCCAAAGCAGAGGATTGATTACCGGCTCAAGGGCTCAGAGCAAAGAGGTGGCTGGGAGTCTGCTTCTGACCCTGCTGGCGGGGGCAAGGGGTGCTTCGTCAGATTAATACGTTGGGGGGGGGGGGAATTCTGCCCATTGCTTTGAGAGCAGCATGGAACTGAGTTACCTGCTGGCTCTGTGACTGGAACTGGCAGTGACGACCTGATTCTGGCCTTCAAGCAATTGCAAACTCTCTAGATAAGGAGGGAGAGCACGGAGGAAGAGGGGAGTAACATCCCCAGAGTCAACCACCTTGCCCCAGTTTGCAAATCAGAATTCCTGAAGACATGATGTAATGTGATGCAAAGAAAGAGATCTAATAAAATTAGCAACTAGACCATGAACGTAGATTAGATGAAGATAGTTTTATACAACACTTTGTCAAAGACTAATTACATTTTGGACATTCAAAGAATTAAGTGGGAGGAAAACCAGCTTAAAGAATAAGTTATCAGGGCTCCGGGGTGGTTCAGTCGGTTTTGCGTCTGACTTGATCTCAGCTCAGGTCATGATCTCACAGTTGGGAGATGGAGGCCCTCATAGGGCTCCATGCTGAGCGTGGAGCCTGCTTTGGATTCTCTCCCTCCTCTCTCTGCCCCCCCCCCCACTTTCATGTGCACACATTCTCTCTCTCTCAATAAAAAAGAGAATAATTATGAAATTTTAAAAAATGAAAGTGAAACAATAGGTGGTCACAAAATAAAGATATTTTGGAAATGAAAACAACATATGAAACAGAGAACAGATGTGAAAACAATTAGGAGACACAAAGCATAGATTAAGAGTCCTCAAGTGGGGGGGCACCTGGGTGGCTCAGTCGGTTAAGTGGTTAAGTGTCTGACTTCAGCTCAGGTCATACTCTCGCGGTTTGTGGGTTCGAGCCCCGTGTCGGGCTCTGTGCTGACAGCTCAGAGCCTGCACCCTGTCTTCAGATTCTGTGTCTCCCTCTCTCTCTGACCCTCCCCTGCTCACACTTTGTCTCTCTCTCTCAAAAATAAACATTAAGAATAATTAAAAAAAAATAAAGTGTCAAACATGAGTAAAGTAGAAGGACAAAAATAAAGTACAAAAATTAATGACCTATCAAATAAACGGGAGAACGCATATTTCCACTCAGGGTTGCACGCTCAGCATTCTGGCAAAGTGCCTCTTGATTGGTATCCATGTTTACTGCAGACAGTTTAGAAAATAAAACGAAGCAGAAAAAATTATTATCTTGAGTTCTCTCAGTTCTACTCATTGCTACTCTTCTCTTTCTGGTGGACTTAAGTCAGCTGGGGGTCGCACCTGGGGACACACTGGAGCAGTCCTCCTTAACCGCCCGCTCCCTAACTCCGTGGTTCTTAGAATCACCTGCCCCACTGCCAGCTAAGGGTTTTCCCTACGAGGCTTCACTGGGCCTCACGTTTCCTCAATATGCAGCGAGGCCCCTGGTGGTCTGTCCTACTAGCTCTTTACACTGGCTCCTTTACACAGTTTCCCGGCAGGTCTCAAGTCCTCTTACGCTCCAGCTGTGTGGTACATCCATACAAGGGAATGCAGGCACCCATTACAATTCAAATGCATAAGGACACAGAAGGAAATAGGCATCATGTTAGAACAGGTTTTAAGTAGTAGGCACTATGTGATCCCATTAAAAAAAAAAAAAAATATATATATATATAGGGGCACCTGGGTGGCTCAGTCAGTTAAATGTCCCAATTTTGGCTCAGGTTATGATCTCGCGGTTCATGAGTTCCAGCCCTGCATCAGGCTCTGCACTGACAGCTCAGAGGCCGCTTCACATTCTCTGTCTCTCTCTCTCTCTCTCTCTCTGCCCCTCCCCTGCTCATGCTCTCTCTCAAAAATAAATAAACATTTAAAAAATTAATTAAAAAAATAAATGTATATAATATTCTTTATATAGAGGACATATTTTTTAAAATTTTTTGATGTTTATTATTGAGAGACAGACAGAGCGTGAGTGGGGGAGGGGCAGAGAGAGAGAGGGAGACAGAATCTGAAGCAGGCTCCAGGCTCTGAGCTGTTAACACAGAGCCCGACGCGGGGCTCAGACTCACAAACTGCAAGATCATGACCTGAGCCGAAGTCAGACGCTTAACTGACTGAGCCACCCAGGTGCCCCTATATAGAGGACATATGCTAACAATGTTTACCTTTGAGTGGTGGCACTGCAGAGTAATTTTTATTAATTATTTTTATTTTCTTCTTGATGCTTTTATGTATTTCTAGGCATGTGTTATTCACTTTAAAAGAAGCATGTGATATGGGGCGCCTGGGTGGCTCGGTCGGTTGAGTGTCAGACTTCGGCCCAGGTCATGATCTCACGGCTTGTGAGTTCGAGCCCCACATTGGGCTCTATGCTGACAGCTCAGAGCCTGGAGCCTGCTTTGGGTTCTGTGTCTCCCTCTCTCTCTTTCTCTCTGCCCCTCCCCTGCTCTTGTGCACTCTCTTTCTCTCTCTCAAAAAAAAAATAAACATTAAAAATTAAAAAAAATAACTTAAAAGAAGCATGTGTTATTTTTATCATCAGAAAAAAGGGTGGGGGCACCTGGCTGGCTCAGACAGTGGAGTATGTGACTCTATCTCGAGGTTGTAAGTTCGAGCCCCATGTTGGGTGTAGAGATTACTTAAAAATAAAATCTTTAGGGGCGCCTGGGTGGCTCAGGTGGTTAAGCATCTGACTCTTGATTTCGGCTCAGGTTATGATTTTGTGGTTTGTGAGATCGAGCCCTGAGCCAGGCTCTGCACAGACAGCATGGAGTCTGCTTGGGATTTTCTCTCTCCTCTCTTTTTGTTCCTCTCCCTGCTTGTACTCTCTCCCTCCCTCTCTCTCTCCCTCCCTTTCTCTCTCTCTTTTATACACATACACACTCTTACTCAAAATAAACATTTCAAAAAGATAAAAATAAAATCTTTAAAAAAGAGAAGAAAAAGAAAACAGGTGAAAGTCCTTGAAAATCTATGACTGCCAAGGTCTAGCTAGATAGTCCTAACACTCAGATGCTGAGTGGAAGGTTTTCAGTTAGGGGTCATGGGGAACCAGGGAGTCTGGGACACAGATCTAGAGAAAGAGTGTCTGGGAATTCACAATCCTCACCTTGGCCTGTGCCACTTCTTTGCTGGTGAGCACGAAGAGGACATCCTGGGTCTGAAGCAGAGAAATGGGCAGGTCCAGAAGGGAGAGATACTTGCGTAACACATTCACCGACTGCAGCGTGAGCACGGAGCACCCTGGTTGGGGGGAGGGGGGAGGGGAGAAGTGAAGAGTCTTGTCACTTGCAGGCAGATTTTCCCTGAGCACCCTACTTCTCCCTTGGAGCTCAGGGCAGGGCAGGACCTTGGCCATGGAGTTGCCGGATGGTTCTGTAGCACCAAAGCTGCTCTTGGCCCATCATCCTTACAGACAGGAAGATGAAAGGGTCTTAGCATACCTGGCTGGGTGTCCGCTACTTGCTACATGCCTTAGCTAGATAAGGTTTGTTGTTAGAGGTTGGGAACTGGCTACATCAAGGTCAAGGGAAAGGTGATGAAGACCGGAATTTCTGTATTGGGAGGCAAGAGACCTAGTTCCTGCTCTGGCGCTCATGACCTGACAGATTTGGGAAAGTCCCTTCAGCTCTCTGAGCCTCAGTTTTCTCATCTGTAAAATGGTGCTGACAGTGTGGGAGCTTGTCTCACAGTGTTGATAAAAGGATCAAATAAACTACAGTCCTGTTCCAAAGCCCTCACAGCTTGGTAAGCTCAGCCCACCCAGAAGAAGCACAAGCTACTTATGTTTTCATTTGCTTCATCTTCATAACACTCCTGACGGATGTATATTACTCCCACTGACGGACCAGTAACTGGCTCAGGGAGGTCAGTGTCACATAGTGAATGGCCAAGTGGGCTCAAACACCTTCTAACTCAAGCAGACGAACCCATCAAGCACCTGTCAGCCACTGACTGACAAGTAATTGGGGGCTGGGATGTGAGTTCAGACAGGCTGAAAGAACACTGGAGGTGGAAAAGCCCCACCTTTAGAAAGCTAGACAGATGAGTGGCCAAGGTCCAGTGTCATGGTTAATTTTATGTGTCAATTTCACTGGGTCACAGGGTACCCAGATACTGGGCTGCACATAATTTCTGGGTGTGCCTGGGAGGGTTTTTCGGGATGAGATTAGCATTTAAATCGGTGGCCTCAGGAAAGCAGGTTGCCCTCCCCAGTGTGGGTGGACATGATCCAATCCATTGAGGGCCTCAATAAAAGGAAAGGTGGACTATGGGAAAATTCCTTCTTTTCTGCCTACTGAGCTGGGGCACCGGTCATCTCCTGCCCTTGGCCTGGGATTTACACCATTGGCCCTCCTGCTTCTCAGGTCTTTGGACCCGACTCACTGACACCACCAGGTTCCTGGGTCCCTAGGTTGCAGAGACACCAGACTGTGGGACTTCTCAGCCTCTGTACTTGCATGAGCCAAATCCTTATAATACGTTTCTTTCATATATGTATCTCCTGTTGGTTCTGTTTTTCTAACCCATCTGGCCTCTCCTCACACCCAGAAGCTGCCCGGCTGGCAGGGCACTTCCCGATGGATACACCCTGTTTTTAAGGCATGGGAACCACACTGCCAGACACACTGAGCTGGGTAAGAAAGAGTGTGGTCCAGCCTCCCCAGCCCCACTTTTGCTTGGCCTACAGCAGTTTTCTGTATATTTACACATTTTGCCCAGTAAGTTTTTTTTTTTTTAGAGGGATAGTAACTAGCAGACTTTTGAAAAGGCACAACTTACCTTTAGGTAACTTCCCTTCTGAGTGCAGGGTCCTGGAGGAGGAAAGGACAGGAGTGAGAGGGAGCAAGAATTCCTTTGCAGTTAACAGGAGAGCCTTCAGAGTATAGAGGTCAAGGGCAGGCCTCTCCAACATGGGCCACAATGGCATGTAGATTACTTTGAGTTAAAAGCAATCAAAAGCCAGCAAATTGAGGAAGACTGCTTTAGATCCCCCTCAACCACCTAAATTTACACTGGAAAGGGGGCCTGTACCAGGAAGAGAACTAGTCAAAGAGATTCCTTTTTAGCTAAGAAATTTATCTGCATTTGTTTTCCAAACATCTCCTCTCACCTTCCTGCTAATGTTCTTCCTCTTCTTTGTACCCCCAGACTCCCACCCTCCTCCTGAGCTGAGGATGACATATAAGCCTCAGGTTGCCTGACAATCTTTGGAATTTCATGTTTGTGTAGATTCTCCATATAACAAAATTAAATTTGATTTTCTCCTGTTAATTGTGTCATGGAAATTTAATTCTTAGTCTAGCTAGAAGAACCTTGGACAGAGGAAAATTTCTTCCTCCCCAACAGTATTAAGGCCTGCCACACCCTATGATCCTTCTGTAGGTTTCTAGGTAGTTGCCTTTGAATCAATCACCAAATAGGTTTCTGGGATTCCAAACCTCTGGCTACAACTAAAGGGACCAGGGTGGGCAACTTACCCAAGGTCAGGCAGGCAATCTGGGGGCTGACCAATGTTTATGAAGTGTCCCAGTCCAAGCTTTGCCCATTATTGATGAAGGTAACTACAATGGACTCTTCCAAGTTTTTCTCTTTTGAAATTGTAACATGAGTATGGTGGGAGACTATTTAAAATATTAATTGATATTTCTTTCCTGACAGTTCTTTTTCCTTTTTGACCTTCCCTGCTCCCACCTTCTGACTTCTGCACTCCCTACCTTAAGAGGAAGGTGGGGCCAATCCAACAGCAATGAACTCTAAATCTCTTGCCTGCTTTTGTTTGAGAGTGAAGGGATGGAGAAAGATGGGGTAAGTAGTCCCCATCCCACCACCAACACGCAGACAACATGCTCATATGAAATGGATTCCAGTTCTGCTTCTGCCATTGTTCAGCCTGGCAGTGCTGGAAAACCACTTCATGTCCTCAGTGTGGTGGTTGGACTTAAGGATAGGTGAGATCACTTCCAGCTTTAGATATTTCACTGCTCTGGTCTAAGAGTGTCAGGAATGTTTAGACGAAGGTTATAAAGTAAGTGCTTCACTTCAAGGTGCCCCTTCCCTTCTTCAGTGGCTAAGCCAGGTCCACCACTCCGCCACTCATGATACCCAAGAGAAGCACTTCTCTCAAGGGCAGAAAACATGGTACATGTTTGTATGATCCTCAGTAAATCCCTCAGTATCTTTGAGGTGCAATTTTTTTTTTTACCAGTCAAATGCAGATACCTACTTGGTAAAACAGTGGCTGTGAAGAACAAAATGTATATCCTCCTCCTCCAAAGATAGATTTGAAATAGTGTACAAATGTACAATGGAAGAAAACAAAATAAATTAGAATAAAAGGAGGAAAAAGAAGATGAAGACAAGAGGCACACCAATTCACAGAACTCAGTCCTGAAATTCTCCCACATATGTACAAGGGGTTATGAATTTGGCCCTAAAGCTCTCTATGGCCAAAGCAAAGAGAGAAATAAAATGTTACCCCATTTTTCCATGGGGGAAAAAACCTTAGGTGTCGAGGAGATGAAATAATAATATGACGACTTAGGAGCGATTTCTCACCAGAGAATGTGGTGAGATGTATTGAGCAACGTGGCCAACAGTGGCTCTCTATAACTCAGTGATCACTTTCATGAGGCCCAGAGAGCGAGTGGGGAAGTGCTTTAGAAACCATCCATCGTGGGGTGCCTGGGTGGCTCAGTCGGTTAAGCGTCTGACTTCGGCTCCCGTCGTGATTCTGTGGTTCGTGGGTTCGAGCCCCACATTAGGCTCTGTGCTGACAGCTCAGAGCCTGGAGCCTACTCAGACTCTGTGTCTCTCTCTCTCTGCCCCTCTCCTGCTCATGCTCTTCCTTTCTCTCTCTCTCTCTCAAAGAATAAATAAATATTAAAAAAAATTAGAAATATCCGTCCACCCTGCGCAAAGGAAAAGACCCTCTCCCACCTCCAACACGTGGAAAGTCCTACCTCACAGCCTCATACAGTGCAACGTGATTGTTGTGACCACTTACTCCCCCTGCATCGAAAGTCACCACCTGGAGAGAAATACACGGTTTTTACTCATGACTGAATGCCCTCTCTGCCTCGATTTCAAGGTAGCCGTCCCCATTCCCTGGGATGAAAAGGAGCACACAGAACCCTGGAACGTTTGCAATTCTGAGTACGCCTAAGCTCACTTCGGAGCAGATTGGAGATGTGTAACCATTGCTTTGGCCAGCTGTGTGGGGACTGTTGCTGCGGGTTTTTGCCGCTTACTCTTGTTCCAGGCCAGTGGAGCAGAGTGGAATTCAGCCACGATGGGAACCTGAGTTCGGGTATCTCTGTTTCCTATCTGCCTGGCCATTTATTAGCACAGTTGGTTTTCTTGGCTGGCTGCTATGTGAACTTTGTGGATGTAGACGCTGCCTGATTTATTTGGCTTCCTTTCCTCGTGCCATACTGAGGGGACAGAGGCTTTGAGGAGCAGTGTCTACCATGCCCTGGGGTCAAAATCATGGAAGTGTATTTACTCAGGGACTGCCTCTGTATCATCTGCTTTTTTATTTTTTTAACGTTTATTCATTTTTGAGAGATGGAGAGAGACAGAGTATGAGTGGGGGAGGGACAGAGAAAGAGGGAGACACAGAATCCGAAGCAGGCTCCAGGCTCTGAGCTGTCAGCACAGAGCCCGATGCAGGGCTCGAACCCACGGACGTGAGATAATGACCTGAGCTGCAGTCAGACGCTTAACTGACTGAGCCACCCAGGTGCCCCATCTATTTTTTTTTTAAGTTTATTTATTTATTTTGAGAGAGACAGAGAAACAAGTGGGGGAGGGACAGAGAGAGGGTAAGAGAGAGAATCCTAAGCTGTCTCCGTGCTGTCAGCAGAGAGCCCAATGCAGGGCTTGAACTCACAAAACCGTGAGACCATGACCTGAGCGGAAACCAAGAGTCAGACACTCAACTGACCGAACCACCCAGGTGCCTGTTATTAATGATAAGCTTAGTCTAGGTTCCAACATTTCATTTCTGCACAGATGAGTAAAAAAAAAAAAAAAAACAAAAAACCCAAATAGCAGTTTGAATAATAATAATAATTTGCTTGAATAATAAAATAAGTAAAAAAGAAATATAAAAAAGAGAACAAGGGCTCAGATAAAAGAATGGGAATGGTTGGTTAGGGGTAGTGGAAAGAGGCAAGCTATCCCCAAGGAAAGAGAGTGGCCATGCAGTACGAACTAAAGGGACAGGATTGGGCTTGAACTCACAATCCTGAGATCAAGACCTGAGTTGAGATCAAGAGTCGGATGCCTAACTGACTGAGCCACCCAGGTGCCCCTAGTCTTTCTATTTTAAATCATAAAATGTTTACTTCGGGTATGGAGAACTCTGTTAAAATGAGAGCAGCTAACATTTATTGAACATAGGTTGGGGGGTGGGGATACAGATTGAAAGAAATTTTATTTATATTTTATTTTATTAAAAAAATTTGATATTTTTATAAAAAAATTTTTAACATTTATTTATTTTTGAGAGACAGAGAGAGTCAGAGCACGAGCACGGGAGGGGTAGAGAGAGAGAGGAACACAGAATCTGAGGCAGGCTCCAGGCTCTGAGCTGTCAGCACAGAGCCCAACGCGGGTCTCGAACCCACAAACCGTGAGATCATGACCTGAGCCAAAGTCGGATGCTTAACCAACTGAACCACGCAGGCCCCTTTATTTAAAAAACTTTTTAAGTAGGCTCCGTGCCCAGTGTGCAGCTCAATGTGGAGCTTGAACTCGGCCCTGAGATCAAAACCTGAGCTGAGATCAAGAGTTGGACACCTAACCAGACTGAGCCACCCAGGCACCCCTAAAAGAGAATTTAAAGTCCTGTTAACTGGTCCTGATTCAAACAAGTAAAAATAAACACAAAATAGAAACATATTTATGGTATGAGACTACTGGAAACATAGAACACTGATATTAAGGAATTGTGAATTTTTTGTGACAATGACATTATAGTTACATTATTAAGGGACTCAATGTCTATTAGAAATGCATACTAAATAACTTAAATATGAAATATGATGCCAAAGATTTGCTTCTAAATAATACAGGAGGTGGTGGAGGTGAACAGATGTTTAAATGAAACTAATATTGACTGTGGGTTAATTATTACAGAATCTGAGTGATAGGAACACAGAGGTTCATTAAACTATTTTCTCTACATTTGTATGCTAGAAATTCTCCCTAATGGAAAAAAAAGAGTTAAAGGCTTATAAAAAGTGAATCTTGGGGGCACCTGGGTGGCTCAGTGAGTTGAGTATCAGACTCTTGAAATCAGCTCAGGTCATGGTCCCAGGGTCGTGGAATCGAGTCCTGCATTGGGCTCTGCACTGAGCCTGCTTGAGATTCTCTCTCTTTCTTCCTCTGCCCCTTTCCCCCGCTGGTGAGATCTCTCTCTCTCTTAAAAAAAAAAAAATGCAGGGGCGCCTGGATGCCTCAGTTGGTTAAGCGTCCAGTCAGCTCAGGTCATGATCATGCCATCTGTGAGTTCAAGCCCCGTGTTGGGGTGTGTGCTGACAGCTGAGAGCCTGCTTGGGATCCTCTGTCCCCCTGTCTCTCTGCCCCTTCTCCGCTCATGCTGGCTCTCTCTCAAAAATAAATAAACATAGGGGCACCTGGGTGGCTCAGTCGGTTAAGTGTCTGACTTCAGCTCAGGTCATGATCTTGCGATTCGTGGGTTCGAGCCCCGCGTCGGGCTCTGTGCTGACAGCTCAGAACCTGGAGCCTGTTTTCAGATTCTGTGTCTCCCTCTCTCCCTGACCTCCCCTGCTCACACTG
Source organism: Cryptoprocta ferox (assembly GCA_028646485.1). Classification (NCBI taxonomy): domain Eukaryota; kingdom Metazoa; phylum Chordata; class Mammalia; order Carnivora; family Eupleridae; genus Cryptoprocta; species Cryptoprocta ferox. The sequence goes on from CM053565.1 coordinate 8,777,238, forward strand.
TCTCTCTCTCTCTCTCTCAAAAATAAATAAAATGTTTAAAAAAATAAAAAATAAAAAATTAAACATAAAAAAGGTTTAATAACTCAGTTCACTCAGTGAATTCAGCATTGATAAAAGCCTACCATATTTTTGTGCCAGCAGGACTTATCCAAACTTAAACCAAAAGATTAAGGCTTTAAGTGGTAGGATTTTAGGCATTAACCAATGAGGGATTATTATTATTATTATTTTACAAGTGGACAGTAAGTCCTCTCAACAGCCTTAACCTCGACCACTGGCCACGGCCAGTCCAGACGATCCTGGTGGAGCTGAGGTGGGCGCCCCCACACTTGTTCACCTCGGCAAGTAAGCGTGAATCTCCATCATCGCCCTGTCTGTGACCAAAATGTTCTCCTTGTAGTGCATGTGAATTTACTCTTGTGTTTTTGGGGTGAGAAACTGAGGTTTAAGATCCTAGTAGCTTCACCACCTGCTGACCTTGGGCAAGCTCCTTGGCCTTGGAAACCAGAGTTTCCTCCATGTCAAATGAGAATTATAACAACATTTACCTGTTAACGTTAAAATGGCTCTCTAAACGTGGCAATGCCTGACGGAAGGTGAAATTCTGCACAAATAGGAGTTAGACATAGCACAGGCTCTGGGGGCCCTGGGTGTTTAGGTGGCGGGACAGAGGTTGGGGGTGGGGATGGTTAGGGAGGATACAGTTTGGGAAAAAACCTCTGCCTCTATCTGAGCCTGATCATTTGGTTCCATGGTCTCACAAAAGGTGTGTTTTTTGCTCCAAAGATGGAAACGAGAGCTCTGGCAGGGGTGGGGGTGGCGTTGGGGACCCTTTTTGAAGTGGTCTTGGAGAAGGTCTGGATGGGGGAGGGCAGCCATAGTAAAGGTGTGACCGGGACCCCTCGCTTTGGATTCTGGGAGGACGTCCCCTTACCAGGTTGATGCTGTTCACTTCTATGTGCTGGAGGAGGGTGCTAGCCACACGATCTGTGTCCCATTGCACAGCTGGGTCATCTGGGAAATCCCTGGAAGGAAGGAAGAAGCACATCTTGAACATATTTTCTAATCAGCTGGAACGTCTCCTTAAGCTCTGGTAGGTGTGTGCCAGTCCTGTGATAGGAATTGTATGGGGGTGGGGGAAGGAACCCTTAAGTATCCAGATTTCAGCGAAAGAGAGATTTAGAACTGTGACACAACTAGAAATCAGTGCACAATTTCACATGACACACTTTCAGAGTTTTGTGCTCGCTGCTGCGGGGAGCAAACACACCAAAGAGACAAACTGGGGAGACATGTGGACACAGCAGAATGATAGGGAAGAAAAATAGCAACAGCGCTTTAATAAAAAGTACGAAGCTATGTTACTTCATTTAACCTCATGAACACCTGTTGAGGGAGCTTTCCAGATGAAGTCAAGAAGCCTGCTTGCAAGGTTGTTAGAGTTGGATTCGAACCCAGGCTTTCTGACTGCAAAGCGAAGACGTGTTAGCACTAGGGAGTCAGCAACATCCTCTCTCCAATGGGGCTGCACCACGTGGGGCTGGTCTCAGGAGCAAAAGTCTCTGCAGATTAACCTGCACCTTATCTGTGTCTCCACTTGGCCGTGCCATAGGCCTCTCTCCTCCCACGTCTATTTTTTGTGACTGATCTATGGCATCACCTAACATGAGACCAAGGCCTCAGTTTGAGGATGTTACTCATATTCTCTTTATTTATTTATTAAAATTTTATTTATTTTCTTTTTTATATATATTTTTAAAGTTTATTTATTTTGTGCATGGCGGGGGGGGGGAAGGGGGGGAAGGAGCAGAGAGAGAGGGAGAGAGAGAATCGCAAGCAGGCCCCGAGCTGCTGACACAGAGCGGGACGTGGGGCTTGATCTCACGAACCGTGAGATCATGACCTGAGCTGAAATCAAGGGTTGGACACTTAACCCACTGAGCCCCCCAGGCGCCCCTATTTATTAAATTTTAAAATATAATCTCTACCCCCAACATGGAGCTCAAACCCATGATCCCAAGATCGAGAGTTGCATGCTCCACCAACTGAGCCTGTCAGGTGCCCCTATTCATAGTCTTATAAATATATATTCATCTCTCTTTGGCCCAGGTCCTGCGGGAACACGCACAATGGTACCCAGAGGACGCGGGCTCTCTTTGTTCCCCACCAGACAAGCTGCTATAACCTCTTTATGGACAAAGACCATTAACTGACCTTCTTCAGACTGCGGTTAAAGGAGAGTCACTGAATGCTTTTCAGCAGGAAAATGACATGAGCCTCAGCACTAAATAATGCAGGTATTTCCACTGCTTCAATGGCTACCTCTACCCAACCCCTAGGGCGGCTTCTACAGAGGCAGCTTCATGCTTTTCTAAGCACCACCCTGGAGCCATTCCATGCGGTTCTCATAATGCTCTGCAGTGAGAGCTCAGCCGGTGGGGGGACGGAGAGGGGAAAAGGGAGAAGGAAGGACCAGTACAAAGTCAAAGTCTAGCCTTGCTCCCTGGGAATGGAGCCGAATATGGTGCGTAGAACATGACCTGCAGAGCACAGACTGCTGGAGAGATACCGGAATCAGGGAAAACACCTTGGAGTGAAAACCGCTACATACAAGCTCCTGGCTGGAAGGTCCACATAAACCTATCAAGGCAAACTATCAAGGAAACTGAGTGCACAGGTCATATTTACCTGGATGGAGACGCAGTCTAAGAGAAAGGGTAGGAGAATGGTTGCTATACTAATTCTCAGTTCTGCCGTGCTGAAAGAGGAATCCCTGAGTGGGAGAGCTCACTGCTACCTTTCGTGGATCTTCAGAGAAGCGGGATCTGCTATTCCAGGGCTCTGCACTTAAGAGTGAGCTCAGGTGCGAAGCCACGCCATTCTTTCCATGGCTCCACCCTCCGACCGCTGATAAGGAAGCCTGAAGCTGATCGTGGAGGTGGGGGGGGGGCGGCTTTGGAATGTAAATATCCCTTCTGTAATCTGGCAGCATTGCTTTAGTGATCAGGTCCACACTGCTCTTGGGCAGGCATTCAAGATTTCCCCCATCTAACTCCCATTTTGATCCACTTCATCCCTCTTTATTTGAGGGAGCAAATAAGATAACACATGAAAACTGTAAAGGGATATGAAAATGTCAACGTAGCGGTTGCTATTGGAGCATTAGCCTAGGCCCTTTCTAAAAAAAAAAAGGAAAGGAAAAGACAGAAATCCCCCATCTCTCCTGCTCAGGAAGCCCCTTACAGAGCTCTTTGCTGATTGCCTACATTTGTGGTCAACGGTTTCAAAGTGAGTGTAGGCATCTGAGGAGATGTATGAGATGATCCACTCAGGTAAAGCAAGAAATCACTATTAGAATGTCTATATTTTTCTATGTTTAAATTGCTAATTTGCAACTATTTTTTTTAAGTTTATTCATTTTGAGAGAGAGAGAGAGAGACACACACGCACGCGCACACACACACAAAACATGAGTGGGGGAGGGGCAGAGAGATGGAGACAGAATCCCAAGCAGGTTCCGCACTGACAGCTCAGAGCCAGATTCGGGGCTTGACCTCACAACTGTGAGATCTGACCTGAGAGCCGAGATGGAGTCAGATGCTTAACTGACTGAGCCACCCAGGCACCCTTGCAGCTATTTTTATAAGGCATCATATACTAACAGAGTTTAACATGTATACAATTTAAGTAAGTCCACAAATAATTGGAAGTGCATACTCAAATTTCCTTTCTTTTTTCAGGCGATAATGGTCAAAAATGTTTGGAGATCACTGGTCTAATCTATTCGCCCTATGTTTTCCTTTATCTGTTCTGGATAGTTCCCCCCTCCGCCCATCGATATTTAAGAACAACTTTATTGAGGTGTAATTTACATAATATAAAGTTCACCCATTTTAAATGTATAATTTTGTGACTTTTTAGTAAATGTATGGAATTTGTACATTTTATTTTACTAGTGTTTTGTGTATATTAAATTCTTGATTTTCCAACCCATTTTAAGTTCCCTGATGGCCAAATGTTATATGAGCCATTTAATGGTCAGGGTTCAGCTGGGAAAACAGAAACTGCCAGTTGTGGGGCACCTGGGGGGCTCAGTTGGTTAAGTGTCCAACTCTTGATTTTGGCTCAGGTCGTGCTGTCACAGTTCGTGAGATGGAGCCCCTTGTCAGGCTCTGTGCTGACAGCACGGAGCCTATTTGGGATTCTCTCTCTCTGTCTCTCTGTCTCTGCCCTTCCCTTGCTTTCACACACACTCTCTCCCTCAAAATAAATAAGAGACACATTAAAAAAGAAAAAGAAAAAAAAAAGAAACTGCTAGTTGTGTCAGTAGGATTTTAATACAGGGGCGCCTGGGTGAGTGACTCGGTTGAGCATCCGACTCTTGGTTTTGGCTCAGGTCATGATCTCACGGTACATGGGTTCGAGCCCCACATCTGGCTTTGCACTGGCAGTGCAGAGCCTACTTGGGCTTTTCTTTCTCTCTCTCTCTGCCCCTCCCGTGTTTGTGCTGTCTCTGGCTCTCTCAAAATAAATACATTTTCTTTAAAAAAATTAAAAAAAATTTTTTTACATTTATTTATTTTTGAGAGAATGTGAACAGGGGAGAGGCAGAGAGAGAAAGAGACACAGAATCTGAAGCAGGCTCTAGGCTCTGAGCTAGCGGTTAGCACAGAGCCCGACGCAGGGCTTGAACCCACAAACTGTGAGATCATGACCTGAGCCGAAGTCGGACGCTTAACCAACTGAGCCACTCAGGAACCCCTCAAAATAAATAAATTTTTAAAAATCTTAAAAATAAGGAAGGAATTTAATACAGGGAATTGCTTATCTAATTGAAGAGAAGAGTTGAGAGGTCAAACAGGGAACAATGAAACAATGCAGAGATTGGCAACAACACTAGAGCTAGGGGATGGCCTTGATGGTGGGGTGTAGAATGGCAAGAACTGGGGTCATGGAAAAACAAGGTGGAGCGAAGGGGGTAATACCCTGGTTTTCCTTCCTTCGGCCTTCCAGTCTTCCATCTCTGCTCCCCATTGGTCAAGCCTATTAAAAAGTCAATTGGCAAGGGAGCCTGGGAAATGTAGTCTCCATCGGTACCGTGCAAAGACATAAAGTGTCTGGCAATGTCTGGCTTACTGCAGATGCCCAATGGATATTTATTTTCAATTGCTGGTCAATCCTGGCCACAAACCTTCCAAAGACAGCAATAGTCTGGCCACCTGCCTCGCAGTGTGTAAGGAGTCTACTTTTCCAGCCCTATGTTCTGGAACACAATGGTCCCCTAGGTGCTTGGGTACAGAGGGTAATGGGGAGCACCGGAGAGAGGACATGGAGGCCACTTCTGGGCAAGCAGGATTCACGGCTCAGGGAAGGGAGAGGTGGCATGGGTTAGCAATCAGCTCCACCCCCGAAGCTCAAGGACAGAGGCTGCACGTGATTTTTTAAATTTATCTATTTTTTTTAAGTTTACTTATTTATTTTGAGGGACAGAAACAGCATGAGCTGGGAGGGAGGGGCAGAGCAGAGCAAGAGGGAGAATCCCAAGCAGGCTCTGCACTGTCAATGCAGAGCCTGATGTGAGGCTCGAACTCACAAAAAACCCCGAGATCATGATTTGAGCCGAAATCAAGAGTCAGACGTTTAACTGCTAGAGCCGCCCAGGCGCCCCAGGACTGCACATGATTAAGGCAGTCCGGTGTCATTGGGGGCAATGTGATGTGGTAGACACACAGATCATCAGGGCGGCCTTCACAACTCCCAAGTTCTAGGGGGCGCCTGGGTGGCTCAGTCGGTTGGGCAGCCGACTTCAGCTCAGGTCATGATCTCGCGGTCCATGGGTTCGAGCCATGCATCGGGCTCTGTGCTGACAGCTCAGAGCCCGGAATCTGCTTTGGATTCTGCGTCTCCCTCTTTCTCTGCCCCTCCCCCACTCAAGCACTGTCTCTGTCTCAAAAAAAAAAAAATGTTAAAAAAAGAAAAAAAGAACTCCCAAGTTCTAGTTCCCTGCTCATCATGGGATGCAGGCAGGAGCTGCATCAGCAATAAAGCTGGGTGATCCTGGGCTGTACCCAATGACCTTCTGAGGGCCTTTCCAGCTCCAAAATCTAGGCTTGCATACTGGAAGTAATTTGTGAATGACTTTAAAACACTGATTGTGGATGGTAGTTTTTAGGAAAAAGTAGAGGTCTTGGATGGTAAATAGCATCAGGATGGATAAAACCTAGCTCCTGGGATCCTGCTCCCTTTCCCAGAGCTGGGTCAAGTGTCCAATGTTTACTGATGACCTATTTATATTTCAGTATTTGTCCACTGCTGTGTACCTTGTACTTAGAATGAGTTGATCTAGTAAAGAGTAGGCACACATTAAATGTTGTTTTTCCCTTATTATTTTGTAATGTTTTCCTCACCATTTCCCAAGAGAGAGAGGGATTATTCACCATCATTAGGAATAACTGGGATTAATTAAAAATTTTTTTTAATGTTTTAGTTTTTGAAAGAGAGACAGACCGTGGAAAGGGGCACAGTGAGAGGGAGACACAGAATCCGAAGCAGGCTCCAGGCTCTGAGATGTGAGCACAGAGCCCGACATGGGGCTTGGACTCACAAATGAACCTTGAGATCATGACCTGAGCCGAAGATGGACGCTTAATCAACGAGCCACCCAGGAGCCCCAATTTTTTTAAATGTTTATGGGGGGGGAGGGACAGAGAGAGGGGGAACACAGAATCCAAAAAAGGCTCCAGGCTCTGAGCTGTCAGCACAGAGCCTGACGCGGGGCTCAAACTCACAGACCGCAAGATCACGACCTGAGCTGAAGTCGGACGCTTAACTGACCGAGCCACCCAGGTGCCACTGGGATTGATTTTAGACTAGTGTCATTCAGTAGCTGCTGATTTGTGACTGTGAAGAAGGGCTGAGCATATATATAGATGTTGTCTCCAACATGTCTTGTGCTGTGGTGCTCAACGTCTGTGATGGAACTCCAATATGACCAGCATTCCCAGAGAGATGAGGACATCAAAGTCAGGAAAACAGCCTTCTGCTCCCATGTTGCTGGAATCCTCGCTTCATGAGGAATGCCAGTGTCTGACCTCTGGCCTCTGATAAGTCGGGATTCCTCCCTGCTCTTCTCTCTCCCCTGCCAAACCTAACATCATCTTCAGGGCCTTGCTTCAGTGCTGCCTCTTCCACAAAATCTTCTAGAAGGAGTTTGGGGCCAGCTACAAAGTTAGAGGGCACAGCCCCCAAGACTGCCCTCATTTTTTAAAAAATTTATTCTTAAGTAATCTCCGTACCAAACATGGGGCTTGAATTTACAACCCCGAGGTCAAGAGTCACCTGCTCTCCTGACTGAGCCAGCCGGGTGCCTCGACTGCCCTCATTTCTGACACCAATGGCAAGTTCAGGGTTTCCCAAAACCACCCTCAAGTTTGATAATTTGCTAGAAGGACTCACAGAACTCCATGAAAGCTATATATGTACAATTCTAGTTTTTTACAGGGAAAGGATACGGATTAAGTCAGCCAAAGGAAGAGATGCATACAAAGTCTGGGAGGGCTCTAAATGTGGATGATCTATTGTCCTCTCCCTTTGCAGTCAGGACCCATTATTCTGTCAGCATTGACATGTGACCATACACATGGAGTACTGTCAACCAGGGAGGCTCCCCAGGGCGTTGGGGCTCAGAGTGTTTATTGGGGCTCCATTACTCAGCATGATTGATTGACTGATTGTCCACATGGTTGACCTCAGTCTCCAACTGGACTGACACTGCGTGGCCCAAATCCCCGGCCCTAAAACCCTAAAGATACTGCTATCGGCTTTGATACCGATTATTTCACAGAAGCCAAGGGCAAGGGCCAGATCACCCTTTGGGCAAAGCCAAATTCTTTACTATAAACCTTCCTTGCATTTAGGGACTTTATTGAACTTTTCTCCCCTCTTAGCACCTCATTAGATATAGTATTCTAGGGGCATCTGGGTGGCTCAGTGGGTTAAGCATCTGACTTGGGCTCAGGTCATGATCTTGCGGTTCAGTTCATGAGTTCGAGCCCCGTGTTGGGCTCTGTGCTGACAGTGCAGAGCCTGGAGCCTGCTTCGGATTCTGTGTCTCCGTCTTGCTCTGCCCCTCCCCCACTCACACTCTGTCTCTCTCTCTCTCAAAAGTAAATAAACATTAAAAAACCGAAACAGGCAGCTATCCCAGCCTTTGGGGGTTGGAACACACAAGGAAGAGCTTTGGAATATGCAACTTTATAAAACAGATGAGGCACCAAAAAAAAAAAAAAAAAGTATGCATCCCCTCCTGGAGCAAGGCATCTCAGTGGGATCACCTCCCCTCAAGGCAGGGAAATATAAAATTTGACATTGGGAACCTTCACACAGATACCAAGGTGACTCCTTTCAGCCCAACTACCTGAGTGGTTCTTTGCCCCAAGTTCAACCTTAATCAACTCAAGGCTTGAGTCCAAGTGACAACATTTGCAGTACCTTTCTGCTCTGACGCATTAGCAATTCCGCCTTAGGTAAACACACTGGCAGAAGGTCATCCTTGAAGAGACAGTTGGCGCAGGACCTTTGCCCCACTTTTCTTTGTCCTGTCCCTTTTCCTGTTGGCTGGCATTTGTAGCCATCTTGGCCCACGAAGCGATCTTGGGTGTGACAGCCACACACAACAGAGTAACACAAAAAGAGAAGCCCTGGCCCCGATGATTTACAGAACGGAAACAACCCCACCAGCCCCAGATGGCACACCTCCTTGGCTCACAGGTATTGTGGGCTTTCTGTCATTTGCTGCATAACCAAATCCTGGATTTAGATACACCATAATATTTAAAGCCTCCACTTTATTGATTATTTAGGTTGTTTCCAATTTTTATTATTATAAGGCTGTACCAAGCATCCTTGGTACATAGTTAAAAAAAGACATAACTTTTTTTTTTTTTAAGTAGGGTCCATGCCCAACGTGGGGCTTGAATTTATGACCCTGAGATCATCTGGCCTGAGCCAGCCGGGGGCACCTATATATCTTTTTGTATGCATCTCTCAATATTTCCGTGGGATAAAACTATAGAAATGTAAGTTCTCAGTCAAAGGTGAAGTGAAGAGAACATGTGTAGATCGCTTTCTTAAGAACTGTGTTATGAAGGGGCGCCTGGGTGGCTCAGTCAGTTAAGTGCTTGACTTCAGCTCAAGTCATGATCTCACAGCTTGTGTGTTTGAGCCCCGCGTCGGGCTCTGTGCTGACAGCTCAGAACCTGGAGCCTGCTTAGGATTCTGTCTTCCTCTCTCTCTGCCCCTACCCCACTTGCACTCTGTGTCTCTCTCTCTCAAAAATAAACATTAAAAAAAAAAAAAAAGAACTGTGTTATGAAGAGTAGGTGAAAAGAGTGTTAACTCACAATAAGTACAGCATTAAGGGAGTGTTTTTTTTTTTTTTTTTAAGTAAACTCTAGCCCCAACATCGGGCTTGAACTCATGACCCTGAGATCAAGAGTCGTGCACTCCACTGACTGAGCCAGCCAGGCACTCCAAGGGAGTGTTTTTAAAAAGGAGGGAAGGAGATTTGTACATTTTATAGACAGAAAGACTCATAAGTATAAGTCATATCAGGAGCTCCATTCTTCCTAAAAATCTCAGGTGCTTTTGTACCTACTTTCTTATCCCTATGAGCTCCCTGAAAAGTTCGGTTCATTTACGTCCTTGCACAGTTGGAAAGAGCTGGTCAGGAGAGAACAATGGAGTTCCATGTGCAGTTGTACAGGCGGGTGACTGGGATGGTAACAGACCACCTCCATTGTCAAGGCTCCGGTTTTGTCATGTTAACCAACCTTTCTCCTTGAGAAATCACATTATATAATTCAAAGCCAATATGAGAATAGAAGTCAAGCCTCAGAGAAGAGTCAATCTTTACATTTCAAGAACTCTCAGAATCACATTCCCCATCTGACGCAGATGTGAAAGTGTGATGGGTTTGCTTCAGCGATACACAGGTATTCTAAATAGCAGTTCCTTCGCTGCTTTTTCCTTTCCCCCGGGTCCAGATCTGTGCAGGCCCACAGGGAATGGTAATAAAGTTATTGAGCTTAGCGCTCCTAGGAACTGCCCTTAATTATTAGCAAGGTCCTTTCGGATTTTGTTTTTTAACATTTTTTTAATTTTTAATTTTATTTGAGAGAGAGAGAGAGAGAATGACAGAGCATGAAAAGAGAAGGGGCAGAGAGAGAGAGAGAGAGGAAGACACAGAATCCGAAGACAGGCTCCAGGCTCTGAGCTGTCAGCATAGAGCCCAACGCGGGCCTCAAACCCACGAACTATGAGCTCATGACCTACCGAAGTCAGACGCTTAACCGACTGAGCCACCCAGGCGTCCTTCTTTTTGGGCTTTTAATTGCAATTTTGATGAAAGAGTCTGGAAATCTCTCAGATGCTGGTGTGCTTGGGGGACTTTGCTAAGATGTGAAGCTGAGCAATTCTTTCTGGCTGGCACAGGTGCATATGGTGGACTGAGAGCAAGTTTCTGGCCAGGGTTTGCCCAAGGGGAGTGGAGAGGACAGGCTCTGAGGAACCAAGGATGAGGAAAACCAGGGATTGCATGAGCATCGTTTTAATTGTCCTTCCTTGGCGTGCCTCTCTCCCTTTAGGGACACGGCGGGCTACGGAGCCCTCTCAGGTCAGAAATGATAAAGTAGCCTTTCTAATTCAGAGGCCGCTCCATCAATGTACATCTCACATCAGTCAGGTGGTGTTTCCTGATGAGAGGCCATCGACAGGGAACTGGGAAGAAAAGGTGAAACTTCCAAGGTCATTCACGGAGAAGTCTGAGGACTATTTCAAGCATCAAAAAGGTCTTTTAAGGATTGTTGAAAGAAAGCAAGCATTTCACAAAGCAAGAAATGTAAGCTGCCAACATAGATTCTCCTGATTTTCAGAAAGAACCCAAGAAATAGGACAGGAAAGCAGGACATCTGTGTGGAGATCACTATTCATCCTGAGGCACTGGTCTAACCTGTAGGCGTGCGTTTCATTTGCTACACCTCAATGAGAAGGCAGTTTGGCCAGATGTGATTATTTATGCCCTATGACCTCATCCTTCTAGAAATTACTCTCAGGAAATAACTAAAGAAGCCTAACAGTCAAAAGCAGCTCAGGCAGAGATCACTTTCAGTGCAATTACAGGGGAAAGAATCTGCAGTTCTGTTGTTCTGCCACCAGGGGAGCAATTTCTCCAACTTCCTGAATTGCGGCTTATGAAAAAAAATGCTAAAGATAACACAGAGTCTTGGGGCATGTTCAAAGTAAAAGTGGAGAAAGCGTAGATACACCCAAGGTAAGGAATGTTTATGGGAAATGAGGGAAAAAACCTTGCAGTTATTAAACTTTAATTTTGCTTCTGACTTCTCAGCCTGGAGACAAGACTCCTATGCAAGAGGAATAGACACTGTATTTAGAGGAATTGAATTTTGAAAATACAACATTTCTGTGAAGAACTCTATATAAAGGGCTCAGAAGGTGTCTGAACCTTCAGATATCCAGCCTAGGAAGCAGAGCCTGGGCATGGACTTAACCAGGTGTGTGATCCCGGAAGCAGGAGTGAGAATGGGGGAAGTGGCCACGGAGGGACAGCCAACACAATGATGCTTTGTTGACTTGGCCTTATGTATGGGGACACTGGCTGTGTGATCCCACAGGACTGAAAAGTTGTATGCAAAGAATTTTTTTAATATTTATTTTTGAAGGAGAGAAAGAGCATCAGTAGGGGAGGGGCAGAGAGAGAAGGAGACACAGAATCTGAAGCAGGCTCCAGGTTCTGAGCTGTCAGCCCAGAGCCTGACACGCTGCTCGAACCCACGAGCTGGCTGTGAGATCATGACCTGAGCTGAAGTCGGACACTTAACTGACTGAGCCACCCAGGTGCCCCCGGAAAGCATCTTAAAATTGTCCATCTGGGAGAAAAAAGGCAGAAGTATTTATTGCATAGGTGCTAACTCTCCAGTACTTTAGGGTTGAGCCTAGTGCAGGGGTGAGGTTTGCATTGCTGCAGGATGAGAAAGGATTTGCAGGGGGCTGAGGGGGAAGGGGCAGAGCAGGAGGGAACCCAGGCCAGTAGCAGCGCAGCTCGCTCAGGGCACTGCCATCAATCAGTGGCTGTTAAAGCACCCTGAGCACCTCATGGAGATGATGGCCCTGGGTCTGGCTCAGAAGGCCCCAGAGGAGAACAAGATCAGTGTTTGGGAAGCTACCAAATGCCACAGAGAAAGCCAGCTCTTGCCAATCTTTTGGTCCGGTAACTGCAAGCCTCACAATCTCTTCCCTGGGGTGTGTTTAGGAAACACAGAGTTAATACTGCTGGAAAATGGCCCGAACTTAGCCTGGCCCTAGACCTCAGTGTTCAGTAAACAAGCCGGGCCTCTCCGCCTGTGAGGGTTCATAAAAATAATGTTTATTTTCCTCCTGGCCGAATATCCTCAAATTCTGACCCTTCCTACACATTCTAATGACTCACCCTGGCTGGCACTCTTTAGAGCCGGGTCCAGAAAGTCACGGAAAGGCTTTGAAAAGCTGCGGGCTGTCAGTCCCTGCAGTCAGAAGGCTCTGGCAAGGAAGGCGTCCCCCTCCCCTCCTCTCTCCAGGCTGGGAAAACCCAAGGGCCCAGGTCTTCCCTCCCCCAGCCCCAGCCCTACCGGCAGAGGCCGGCTACACAGAGTCCCTGCTGCTGGAACTCCACCAGGGTTGGGTAATAGCTTATCTCTCTGAAAACTGAGCCTCACTTTTGCACACTGCACTCTGAACTTGAACACAGACGGAGGTGCCTCACACACCCTTATTTGGTCTTGTGGCTTGGTCGGGCCGGAGCTGGAAGGTTCAGCCCGCCCCTCCCCCTCCACCACCGGCTCTTTTCTAAACTCGATTACTTCCTTTGTCATGCAAAGCAAGCAAAGGTCATTCAAGTTCAGTGCTAAAGCGGAGGCCACGGAGGCCCCGGAGAGTCTGGAAGATTACCGGGGGCCTGTGCAGTCCCAAGAGGCCTCAGACTGCAAATACCACCCCCAATGGGCCTCTCTGGGAGGTCTGTCCTGAGGCCAAGCTGGAGCGTGGCTCCTTGAAGAAGGCAGGGGAGACCCCAACAGTGCAAAGGAATTGCATCTAGGCTGAAGGAAGTTTGGAGGGGTGACATTTTAAAGCTGGGTCAGGCAGCTTCTAGGGTGACTCGGGGTCACCAAAGCCTGGCCTAAGATAAACTGAGAGGAAAAGAAACACAGGGAGAAAATGAGTAGAAGGAGAAAGGAAAAGTCTGAAAAAGAAAGAAGATGGGGAAAAAAAATCAGTCCATTTTTATTATGTATCTGCTGACAAGGGCCCCCATCCTCAAGCAGTTGGAGGGGAGCCCAAAGACCAAAAAGATCTTTGTCCAAAAAGGGCTTAAAGCCCCAATCCAAACCCTAGAATGGGGTGGGTTCTCCTTTCTCATAGGACGAAAAAGGGATTCCCAGATCACACCTGTTAGGTGTTGTACTGAAGGCACTTACACTATCCCTGGGCTCACCTCACTCAGAAAGATGCATTTCATGTTACCGCAACAAATAAAGTAGGCAAAACTCGCCAAGTTCTTGTGAGAAATCTCTGTCCAGAAATTGCCAATTTGTCCTCTCACGTGGCTACCGAAAACCAGAAGAAAACCTGCTGACTGAACTCCTTTCAAAGAGGTCTCAGACATCTGGTTGCCCTTCCAGCCCCAAAAGGGGTGGTTTCAGAGGCAGATGCCGGTATCCAAATCCCTCCTTCCCTCTTCCACAACCCTTGACAGAGAGAGTGGCTGTGGTAATGGGTTTGCAGGTATTCTGGAAGTCAGAAGGCTTTCCTAAGCAGAAGGCTGTGTGGTATTATTTTGAATGGAGAAGAGGAAGTTCCACAACCTTTGGACTGGTCTCTAAATCTCTGGTGCCTGAAATTTCTGCCTCATTGCTGGGGTTTTTTTTAACTTCATTAATATTATTTTTTAAGCAGGCCTCATGCCCAATGTGGAGCCCAAAGTGGGGCTTGAACTCAAGACCCTGAAATCAAGACCTGAGCTGAAATCAGATGCTTAACTGACTGAGCCACCCAGGAGCCCTCTTTGCTGTTTTTTAAGAAATCAAAATTAGAGTTACCTCAGAGGAGGGGTTCATCCATGAATTGGGGAAGCCCTTCAAACATTGTCATACTCCAGGAAACAAGACAGAAAGCCAGAGGGCAGAGCCTTGAATCCCTCTGGGCCACCCAGGGCCTTGCTCCCGATAAGCACCCACTAGAATCCCAAAGAGGGCAACCGGAGAGCTCTGGGAAGGCTTTTAAGGCAGAAATGGTACATTATTATTTAGGTCACACTGAGCCTGCAGGCGCAATATGAGATGATATAAGGGATGGAAATGGGCAGAAGGATCAGATATGCATTCGAACAATGAAATCAAAGACAAAAAAGCACTATAAGAAAAATCAAACAAATTGCTGTGGGGGGTTCAGAGAAGGAAATTCTATGGTAAGAATCACAAGCAGTTTCATGAAGGAAGAGGCATCTGTGCTAGATTAAAGAGCCAAATCCCAGATGGAGGAAAACGGGGTAGGCGGAGGCGTGCAGGGGTAAACGCAGGCGTGTGATTGGCGAACAGGAAGTTAGTTTAGCCGGGACATCGGTACGGGTCACCCTATGGAAGACTGGCGTATGGAAAGTGGTTATGGAGAAGTTCTAGTAGGGGGGTGGCCAGATCAGGTATGCTTTAGGAAATTAACCTGGAAACAGTCTGAGGAATAAATTGGGGGAGTGGAGGATGGCTAGGTGACTACAATTGTAGCACAGTCCGAAGGAAGCGATCGTGGGAATGAAGAGGAGCAAAGACGGGCACTTGGGTGGCTCAGTCGGTTAAGTGTGCAGCTCTTGGTTTTGGCTCAGGTCATGATCTCATAGTCTGTGAGTTCAAGCCCCACATAGGGCTCTGCGCTGTCAGCCTGGAGCCTGCTTGGGATTCTCTCTCTCTCTCTCTCTCTCTCTCTATTCCCCCAACCCCACTTGTGCTCTCTCTTTCTCTCCCAAATAAATAAATAAGCAAACAAACAAACAAATAAAATAAAAAAGACTTTGTCAGATTTAGCAGCTAATTAGATGCTACGAACAAGGAAGAAAATCACATCACAGAGAATTCGTTTCAAACACGAGGGGCCCCAGTTTTGGAACCACTGCATTAAAGCCAAATGCTGTCTTTCCATTTAGTGAGCACTTGGTGTAACAATCCAAAGCGCCAGAATGGGCTTTGAAATTGATGGTACCCAGTTGCAAAGAACTCATCCAAGTGGTGCTTCCTGTTTTTGGCTTAAGATCATCAAAATTAAAAGAGCACATTAAAAAAGAAAT
Source organism: Cryptoprocta ferox (assembly GCA_028646485.1). NCBI lineage: Eukaryota > Metazoa > Chordata > Mammalia > Carnivora > Eupleridae > Cryptoprocta > Cryptoprocta ferox. The sequence continues at coordinate 8,792,626 of CM053565.1, forward strand.
TCTCATAAAGAAGTTGTGGCCACGGGGAAACCATCCTGGGGTTGCCTCAAGGGTGCAGGAGCCCTTGCTTGACAAACTCTTGAGCAGGGACAGGGTGGGAAGGACAGGGTTGAAGACAATGAAGACGGTGTGGTAAAACAGAAATTGGGAGAAAGATTTAGTGGGAGCGGAGCAGCCAGTGGGACCAGATCTGCCGAGAACTCAAGGAAGATGAGTCTTAAGAACAGGCCATTGGAGGGGCGCCTGGGTGGCTCAGTCGTTAAGCTTCAGACTCTTGATTTTGGATCGGGTCACGATCTCACGGTTCGTGAGTTTGAGCCCCATATCGAGTTCTGTGGTGAAAGTGTGGAGCCTGGTTGGGATTCTGTCTCTCCCACGCTCTCTGCCCCTTCCCCGCTTGCACTCTCTCTAAAAATAAATAAATAAACTTAAAGAAAAAACGAAAGAAAGAAAAGAAAAGGCCATTGGATTTTACCCCTTGAGAAATCATTAGTGGCTCCTGAAAGCAGTGCTACTGAAGTGGGGTGGCCACATGCTACACTGAGAGGACAGAGGGCAGAAGGTGGTGAAAAAGCAGCAGCAGAAAGTGTTTTAATGAAGTTTGAGGGAGACAAGGCAGTGAGCAAGAGAAAGGAAGCCTACAGGAATGGCTGTCGGGGGGAAGGGTGTTTTACAACCTTGAGGATGTTTGAAGAAGTGAGACAAATTAGTCACCTGGAGTTGGTAGAGAGTAAAGCTACCCAACAGGGGCAAGATGACTGAGAAGGACAAAAGGAGGTGTGGGTAAAAGAACAGGGCAGTCTGTGGCTGCAGAAGAGCGATATATCAAACAGGGAGCAAAGTTACTGGTTTTAACTGGGTTAACTGTTCCCCCACCCTCAGCAGGTTGCTGTGTGAGGATTAAATGAGATAATATTTGAAAAACACTTAGAATGGAGTTTGGCAAGCAGTAGTGTCCAATTAGCGTTTGTGATTAAACTGATTCTTCTTCTTTTTAAAATGTAATTAATTAATTAGTTTATTTATTTTTGGTAATCTTTATACCCCATGTAGGGCTCGAACTCACAACCCCGAGACCAAGAGTTGCATGCTCTTCCGACTGAGTCAGCCAGGCGCCCCTAAGCCTGTTCTCGATTGGAAGGTAATTCAGTGCTGAGGAAGTGGTCAGTCGAGAGTCGACAGTTCTGTGTGAAAGTGTCTGGCTTCGGCTGAGGTCATGATCTCACGGTTTGTGAGTTCGAGCTCCGCATCGGGCTCTCAAAGCCTCTCTCTCTCTCTGCTCCTCCCCTGCTTGTGTGTGCGTGCACTCTCTCTGTCTGTCTCTCAAAAATAAATAAACATTAAAAAAAAAAAAGGAAGGCATACTCTGGGTCAGGCTAAATGAGGGCAAAGTCTCTACAGAAATCCAGATGGGAGGCGATGGCGGTGAGGGCCTGAACTGAGATGGTGGCAAGAAAACGATGGAAGGAAATATGAGACAAGAGGTAGAGTTGGGGCTACGTGACCAGAGGGTGGGAAGGAAGGCTAAGAGGACCTCCCACAGAGACTTGTTTGGGGAGGCCGGTGGTGCCAGCCCTACATCTCTCAGATGTGAGAACGAGGAATTTCAGAAGAGGGCTGAAGAAACTGAGGAAGATCCACAAAGAAGGGGCTAGCAAGGAGAGGAGCCAGCAGAGGAGACAGAGAAGGAGCAGCTGGGGGTCGCCGGTCTGACTTGCTCTGGATAGTTCATAACCGTGCACCAAGCACCACCAGCACGCCGCGGACCAGACTAGGTGCTGGTAACTGGGCACAGGGCTTGACAGTGTATAAAAGCAGCTTTCCTGAGTCGGGTCCTGGTGTCATCCAAGCTCATGAAGAGGCACGTGAAGGATGATTTTTCCTCCATGTGAAGAATTCTAGCTGCTTTGAGGAGCGCAGTATGCAGCCCATGGTGAACAAGAAACTGCGGAGGGTCCCTGAAGCAAGAGTGACCCCACAGCTGTGACCAGCCTGCAGGGGAGTCCTGAGGGACCCCTGACAGACCAGGCCTCCTGTGAGACTAGGCTTGAGGCTTCGTCAGTGGATTCTGATGGAAACACAGTGGATTCCTATGCTAATTCACCAGTATGAATAATAATCACTAACTTCCTAATGGTTTTCAAGAGCTTTTGTGCAATTGATGATTTATAATTTTTACAAAACCCCATTTTCTATTGCTTAATATAGATTAAGATCTCTCCTAAGAGTGGTAAGTCTTGAATGAAACATTTTGCTCCTCACACAGATGTCTTGAAGTAGGCATTATTCACTGTTCTGTGTTGTCTCCCATTATGGGGCTGAGTCCTCTGACCCGCGTGGACGACTTGCTCGGCCTCCTGCCCAGTGTAAACATCAGGGTATCTGCAGAAGCTGCAATTTGCGTTGACCCTTTCACCAACTAAATGAGCCCTCTGGGGTCCCCAAGATTGTTTGCAGGAAGAGTAAAGTATACCTTCCTCCCAAATGGTATTGTTGATCCACGAATCAGAGAACGGAAGAATTAGAAGGGACATGAGCAGCCTTCTGAGTAGTCCCGTTAGCCTTAGAGAGTCAGCCTAGGGCCCTTTTTGAAACCAACACTGACTTAGCACATTTGGGAGGTAAAATGGTTCTGTGTTCAAGCTGTCTAGGGGAGGGTATTTAGGCTACACAGCAGTAGGTATTTTCCATAATAGTATCAACTGTTGCATGAAACAAAACCCAGACTGATCACTTCTCTCTCTAATTCAGCGTTCTAATCTTTTTTAAAAATCTTTTTAATATTTATTTATTATTGAGACAGAGAAACAGAGCATGAATAGGGGAGGGGCAGAGAGAGAGGGAGACACAGAATCTGAAGCAGGCTCCAGGCTCTGAGCTGTCAGCACAGAGCCCGATGCGGGGCTCGAACCCACAGACCGTGAGAGCATGACCTGAGCTGACGTCGGACGCTCAACCGACTGAGCCGCCAGGCGCCCCTCTAATTCAGCAATTCTATTGTGCCACATCCTTCCTAAACTTGGGCTTTTCTAAAGTGTAAAGAATAACAATATGGATTCTATCTCTTTTCTTAAAAAATTTTTTTAAAACATTTATTTATCTTTGAGAGAGAGAAAAAGAGAAAGAGAGAGAGAGAGAGAGAGAGAGGACAAGCGGGGTTGGGGCAGAGAGAGAGGGAGACACAGAATCTGAAGCAGTTTCCAGGCTCTGAGCTGTAAGCCCAGAGCCCAACACGGGGCTTGAACTCACAGTCAATGAGATCATGACCTGAGACCAAGTCAGACGCTTAACTGACTAAGCCACCCAAGTGCCCTTCTTTTCTTTTTTAATGTGTATCTTATTTTTGAGAGAGACGGAGCATGAGCACTGGGAGGAGCAGAGTGAAAGGGAGACACAGAATCAAAGCAGGCTCCAAGCTGTCAGCATAGAGCCCAACGCAGAGCTCAAACCCACGATCCGTGAGACCACGGATACTTAACTGACTGAGCCATCCAGGCTCCCCTTTTCTATCTCTTTTCCACACTCTCTGAGACCCTGGTGAATCAGGATTCAAAGGCATCTAAGCCGAGGGACCCTCTGCTGCTCCCCTCACGCTCAGAACAAGGGAGGCCTTTCAGGGGACTGTGGGCAGGCAAAGGCTGAGGGGACTTCGAGACATGACATTTCCCAGGAAGACCCTATTGGCTGGTGGTCAGATGGCTTCTGAAGGCCAAAGTCTCCTAGGGAAGCAGTGGTGTCCAGAGCAGGGCAGTCTACCACTAGGGTGAGTTACAGTCTTGGCCCACTGGTCAACCCCATCTTAGTGGTGCTCAGTGGATACCTGTTCCTTCCTCCTTCCAGTCTCCGATCAATGAGGATCTGAAGGTTTTCACTGCTCTGGTTCACCCATGGCTTGCTCAGTCTTTATCACTCGGAAGATCTAACCATGGCACTACCACTAGTGTGCCCGAGCATCAGCTCTTTCTTCTGCCCGAGACCAAGGCTTTATCTCCCTCTTGCCATTGAAAATTCTATCACGGATCTCCTTTTTTCTTCTCTCTTCACCTTTGGCCAATCTTATAGAAATGTGCCAATATTAACATCCAAATCCTTCTAAAGTTAGTATTTCTTAGACACTGGAAAAGCACCAAACATTAAATATTGCGGTAGAACATATACAGAGCTACCAGGCTGAGGATTTATAAGGAAAGCATGTAAGAAAGAATCCAAATCACTTCAAGATTATAGTATATATAAGGACACACTTGCTGTGCTGGCCCGGAGATGGTCTTAGTTATTCTGAATGTTTTATTTGGGTTTGGAGATAGCAATATACACATTCTCAGGGGCAGGGTGGCATTCACTTATTAAAAATCACTGGTACCCAGTCTCTGAAACATAAAAGCAGCTAATATGCTTTCAGAGCAATTAAAAAGTACTTAGACCTTCTCTGAGCAAGGTGGAATGCTCCTAGAATTAGCAACTAAAGTCAAAATGTAGCTTGTAAAATGAGTTCAAAATAAAGCATGATTCTGCAGCAATGCTTTCTAGCCGAGGGCCACAAATCCCTGAGAGTCTGTGGCTCAGTTCTCAGGGGTCCACGAGTTCTTACAAAAATGTATTTTTACTTAGATGATAATCTAAATAGTTTTTGTGATTATTTCATTGACAACAAAGTGGATGTGTTGGTGGGATTTTAGCACATGTGCTTAAATGTGTGAGAATTCTCAGAGCTTTTTTTTCTTTTAAAAAGGACCCAGTACTGTATGTAAGCTAAACATAGAAAATCGGGAGAAAGAAAAGACCCGTACATCACTCAAGGGTTAACAAACTCTACTCCAAAGTATTGGGGGTTGAAAACCAGCCCATGTCCTCTAGGCGATCGTGGCTAATCTATTTGTACCAACCCTGTCCCTCCCCACCCTTATAGGACCCTTAGTCCCTCTTATGTGTGGCATTAATATGGACTCCGGTAACCATTTGGTAGGGCCAATTCCAGGAGCAAGTAGGAATAGAATTACAAATGTCAAGGCATATTTTGGACTTATTTGGTCCAAGGTGAATCTTTTTTGTTAACGCTAAATATCACGGTTCCTTTTACCAATTTTTATTTACTTTTTAAAATGTTTATTTATTAAAAATTTTTATGTTTATTTATTTTTGAGAGAGAGAGAGAGAAAGAGAGAGAGACAGAGCATGAGCCGGGGAGGGGCAGAGAGAGAGGGAGACACAGAATCCAAAGCAGGCTTCAGGCTCTGAGCTGTCAGCACAGAGTCTGACGTGGAGCTCGAACCCGTGAACCGCGAGATCATGACCTGAGCCGAAGTCGGCCGCTCAACCGACTGAGCCACCCAGGCGCCCCATAAAATGTTTATTTATTTTTGAGAGAGAGAGAGAGACAGAGAGAGAATGAACAGAGAATGAGAGAGAATGAGATAGAGAAGGGGTCAGAGGATCTGAAGTGGGCTCTGGGCTGACAGTAGAGAACCCAATGCAGGGCTCAAACTCACTAACAGTGAGATCACGACCTGAGCTGAAACCAAGAGTCGGAGGCTTAACCAACTGAGCCACCCAGGTGCCCTTTCTAGGTGAATGTTAACGCGTCTGTGTGCACATCAAACTTCTGTCTTTCCCTCAAGGACTCTTGTGGTTTTCCGGGTCCACTTGCTGGGCTCTGCCTTGATTTGCCTGAATGTTCCTCTACTGAGAGTGACGCCAGCCTTCGTGGGGGTCTGGGTGAGAGCACATGTTAAGGCCTAGCAACTTGCCTCAGCTTCCTGTCCCAAACAAGAAGGCCAACTCAGAAGCACCCCACGGCCACCTGCCTGACTTTGAGCATCCCTGTTAGCAAGAAACTTTTGCTGCAGCATCTTACCCACTAGATTGGGCCTCCTTAGAAATAGATACTTAGTCTGTTTCCAGCCTGAATTCACATCATCCTCCGGCTACTATCATCTGATGACCGACCTGTTGAAGTCTGCACTCCTGGTAGATGTATATGTCTGATGTGACAATCTGGAGGGGAGAAAGGTGAAATGGGGACCGAATTTAGGCTTAAAGGGAATAAGTTAATAAAATGCATAGAAAACCCTCTATTGGGAAGTGTGGTAAAATAAAACAGAAATGTAACTGAAAATTGAAAGTTTAGGGATCTATATGAAAGTGTTAAAGGACGCGAAGCCCAAGAGCATCCTAAGTGGGTCTCGCTGGTCTCTTAGGCAAAAGATCTCTTTATTGTACACATAAATCTAGAAGGCACAGTCCTCTGAGGCCAGCAAGCCTAATCTGCTGTCTTACAGAGAGGCCCTAATCGCTGATAGACTTGGCGCCTGGGTGGCTCAATCGGTTCCGCACCCGACTTCGGCTCAGGTCATGATCTCGAGGTTTGCAAGTTCAAGTCTCCCGTCGGGCTCTGTTCAAGTCTCCCGTCGGGCTCTGTGCTAACAGCAGAGTCCACTTTGGATACTCTGTACCCTTTTCTCTCTGCTCCTCCCCTACCTGTGCTCTCTCTCTCTCTCTCTCAAAAATAAAATAACCATTAAAAAAGAAAAAAGACTTGGCATGTAAAATGTGTCAAAATTTAGCTTGTAAACATGCGTCCCAACAGACAGCTTGTGGTAGCCAGGTTTCCAGCTGAGGCCTGCGGGAGGATTCTAGCCCCTCCTCCTTTCCCAGCCTCCCTGCTTGTTCTGACCCCGTTCTTACATCACATTCCAACCTCCTCACTTTTGGCCTCACTCCTGATTTCCTATTTCTGGCCTTGTCCTTGCTTTCAGACTTGACACCTGACACTGTTTTTCTGGCAAGAACCCTGGTCCCCAGCTCACCTAGGAGCCCTGGTCATGGCTCTGACACACCTGTCCCCAGGCGTTTCCAGTGGCTCAGTTCTGTGGTAGGGCAAAGGGCAAATTCAGGCCTTCCAAAACTATTCCTTTTCCTCCCACTTTAGGCAGAGCGACATTTTTGAGGTCCAGTCTAATGAGGATAGTGGGAAGATGAGTCATTTAGCAGAGGCGGTTAAAATGCTCAGTCCCTTAACTCCACACATCTGGGAGCCCCTGTCCCCCTCTCTCCCTTATTCTTGGGGAGGCCAATTGGTCTCCAAGCCCTAGCAATGCTACGACCTCTGCAACAGCACTAGAAACCACCTCTTTCTGTCTTCTCTGCCGCGGCTTTATTTCTGACTCATATTTCTCACCTGATCATGCTAACTGGTCCCACTGCACCAAGTCTGCACTCCCCGGGCCCCCAAGCCATCTCTGAAATGTTGTCAGAGAGTTTTCTAAAATGCAAATCAGGGGCGCCTGTCTGTGGAGTGGGCGACTCTTGATCTTGGGGTTATGGGTTTGAGCCTTAATGGTGGGTGTAGAAATTACTTAAAAATAAAATCTTAAAAAACAAATTAAATGTGGGGGCACCTGGGTGGCTCAGTCAGGTGACCGACCAACTGACTCTTTCGGCTCAGGTCATGATTTCACGGTTAGTGAGATGGAGCCCCATGTTGAGCTCAGCGCTGACAGCTTGGGATTCTCTCTCCCTCTCTCTCTGCGCCCACCACAAAATAAATAAATAAACTTAAAAAAAAATCAGATCAGATCAAGTAATTGCTCAGTTTAATATATTTCAAAGATTTTTATAGTTTTCATTGTTGAAATCCCTTAATCTTTTAAAAAATAATTTGTTTTATTTTCTAAAATGTTTATTTTTGAGAGCAGGGAGGGGCAAAGCGAGAGGGGGACAAAGGATCCAAAGGGGGCTGACAGCAGACAGCCCGATGCGGGGCTCGAAGTCATGAACCGTGAGATCATGACCTGAGCTGAAGTCGGATGCTTAACTGACTGGGCCACCTAGGCGCCCTGAAATTCCTTAATCTTCACCTGATATGTGATCTCTGTGATCTGCATCGCCTCACTCTCTCACTCCACGTTCTTTTCTTTTTTTTTTTTTTAAGTTTATTTATTTTTGAGAGACAGCATGAACGGGGGACAGTCAGAGAGAGAGGGAGACACAGAATCAGAAGCAGGCGCCAGGCTCTGAGCTATCAGCACAGAGCCCGACGCGGGGCTCGAACCCACAAACTCTGAGATCATGACCTGAGCTGAAGTCGGCCGCTCAACCGACTCAGCCACCCAGACGCCCCTCTCACTCCACTTTCCATCACAGCCCCAGGCACGCTGTGCTCCAGCTCCCTGGAAGAGCGCACTCTGGATGGGGTACAGGTGGCTCAGTCCCTCTCTCCTTCAAGACTCAGGTCCCAGGCAGCCAGTCTATGGCATCTTTCCTGACTCCCACTTTGCAGTCCACAGCACCGTTTGTGTGCTGCCCTCCTGTCATCAGTAAGTGTGATGGCCTTTTCCACGAGTCTGTAAGCTGCCTGAAGACGAGGTCTTGACCGTTTCTTTCGTATTCCTAAGACCTAGCATTTGTGATGTACTCTATGCTCAAAAAATGATTGTTAAGTGGAAACTAACGAAATAAACACATTTCAAAGATTAATAAAAAAACAAGCAAACCAGAACCTAGGTGCCTCTCATGAACTCTCAAACCCATCCCCTCCTGGGGCATCTGGGTGGCTTAGTCAGTTAAGTGTCCGGATGTTGGTTTTGGCTCAGGTCATGATCTCACGGTTCGTGAGTTCGAGCCCCCGCATCGGGCTCCATGTTGATGGCTCTCAGCCTGCTTGGGATCCCCCCTCTCTCTCTCTCTCGCTCTCTCTCTGACCCTCCCTTGCTCATGCTTCTGCTCTCTCTCTCAAAATAAATAAATAGGGGCGCCTGGGTGGCTCAGTCGGTTGAGCGTCCGGCTTTGGCTCAGGTCATAATCTCCCATTCATGGGTTTGAGCCCTGCGTCAGGCTCTGTGCTGACAGCTAGCTCAGAGCCTGGAGCCTACCTTCAGATTCTGTGTCTCTGTCTCTCTCTGACCCTCCCCTGCTCACGCTGTCTCTCTCTCTCAAAAATAAATAAAACATTAAAAAAATTAAAATTAAAACAAAACAAAACAAAATAAATAAATAAACTTAATTAAAAAACAAAAACAAAAACAAAACACCCCGTTCCCTCTTGGGGCACTGGTGTTTTGTAAATGACCTCGCTGGCAGGTGCAGAGTGTGTACCACAAACAGAGAACACAGGCTTAGGGAGAGTGCAGAAAGTATGAAGGCTCTGGCATTTGGGGACCAGGCAGATGAAACAGAGTGGCTGAAGGTGATGGACACACACTCACCAAGCAAGGAGGTGAGAGGACAGTTAGGACCCAGTGCTGTTACAGAAGCCAGGAGTAGCTCCCAAAGGTGGAGGGGGGGTGTGGTCACCATTCACAAGAGCTGCTACGAGATCCAGGAAGTTGGGACTGAAAAGTATCCCACTAGTTTCACGGTTAGGCAGTTAGCAGGGACCCAGACCAAGAGGAGTTTCAACGACCACGAAGGAGGAAGGAGGATGGCGAACCGTATTTTCCTGCACTGGGGAACGAGGAAGAGAGAAGGCTGCATAGATGGTGAGTATAGAGAAGACCTGATCACAAAGGAAATGAGAGAGTAGTGGGGCCGTGGTAACGGGATGGGGGAGAGTTCCGTGGAGATGTTTTGGTTTGTTTGTTTGAATGATGAGAGAATCTTGACCCAAGACCATGAAATTAGAACAAGAAAGAGGCAAGTGAAAATTCCCACTCAAGCATGCTGTGGGTGTAGTAACTCATGTGGCATAGGTCAGGATTACTGCTGAAGGTGTCAGTAATGAGGTTATAAGGGGCTCCTGGGGGGCTCAGTGGGGTAAGCGTCCAACTCTTGATTTCAGCTCAGGTCATGATCTCACAGTTTGTGAGGTTGAGCGCTGCATCAGGCTCTGGGCTGATACTGCTGAGCCTGCTTGGGATTCTCTCTCTCTTTCTCTCTCTCTCTGCCCCTCCCCCGCTTCCACACATGTGCGCACGCTCTCTCTCTCTCTCAAAATAAATAAGTAAACTTAAAAAAATAATAATGAGACTCTAAGTAGCAGACGTCCAGGTAGTGTCCAGGCAGCCACATCTACGAAACGGATTGTTGGCAACTGTCGTCTCTGAACTCTGGGAATTTATCTCATAGGTAAGGCAAATTGCAAGCAGCAATTTGATATGCATAATCTGTTTCAGGCTAGAGACTCAAGACAGGAGGAGACAAGCAGGTTCACGGCAGGGAAGTGGTGAAATCACCTTCACAAATGGGTGGAAAGGGAATGGCGTTAGGTTGTCGATCCCGGATGCCAACTAACCTTTGAATTTCAGATAAATAATGAATAATTTTGAAATGTAATTATGTCCCACGCGGAGCCTGGAGCCGTTTTTGGATTCTGTGTCTCCCTCTCTCAAAAATAAATAAACATTAAAACGAAAAAAAAAATGTAATTATATGCCATGTGATACTGGGGATATACCTACGCTAAACCATTATAGTTTAGGGACACCTGGATGGCTTAGTTGGTTAAGCGTCTGACTCTTTCTTTCTTTTTTTTTCTTAAGCATCTGACTCTTGATTTCGGCTCAGGTCATAATCTCATGGTTTGTGAGATCGAGCCCCGCCTCAGTCTCTGTGCTAAAAATGTGGAGGCTGCTTGGGATTCTCTCTCCCCCCGCCTTCTCAAAAAATAAATAAACTTAAAAAAATGTTTAAAACATTATAGTTTATCTAGCATTCAAATTTAACTGGGCCCCTTGTACTACGTATGTCTGGTACCTTGTTTAGGGAACATACCTTTTTTTTTTTTTTTTTTTTTTTTTTTGAGAGAGAGACAGCATGAGCAGGTAGGGTCAGAGACAAAGGGAGACACAGAATCTGAAGACAGGCTCCAGGCTCTGAGCTAGCTGTTAGCACAGATGCGGGGCTTGAACCCACAAACCGCGAGATCATGACCTGAGACGAAGCCGGATGGCTCAACTGACTGAGCCACTCAGGCGCCCCGTGGGAACATACCTTTTTGTAGGGCAATTATTCTGTTCACTGAATCACAAAATGTTGGTTGTGAAAAAAGACCTTAGAGATAATGTAATTCAACATCCGTATTTTATTAAGAGGAGAATAAGGATCGGAGCACAGATATGCCTGCCCAATGTCACCTTGCTGGGCAGGAGGTACAAATGGGGACCACATCATACAGTCAGTCCCCTGGGGCTGTCACAGAAAAGAAATTCCCAATTCTATTCCTGAATCTCTAGGAGACATCATGAAATTTTCTAGGGTGCCTTATGATCCAATTAATTTTCATGTACTTTATTTAAAAAAGGAATATGACATATATTCTATGACTTTTCGAAAAAGGTGCGTTGTTACATTGAGCAAACATGCATAACATATCCCTGTTCCAAAAAGGTTGGGAAATGATAGTTTACACTGATTATGAGTCCAAGGGAGAGGTTATGTCTACTTAAGTTTTAAAGGATAGTAGCTAGCATGGTTGCTTATGTAGGTGATGATAATCATCTAATGGAAAAAATGCCACATAAATTCACCCCAGGTTCTATCTAATAATTTGAAATCCAGTGTGGGATCACAGAGGATCTGTCCAGGAAACCACCCGCAAAATAAGACTATAGGCGGGAGTAGGATAGGAATGAAATATGTTGCCTCGGGAAGATGGAGACTGATGGCAGGGGTGGTGTCTGATTATAATCTTTTATTCCTCAGATGCTTCTATTACTTTATTTTTTGTGTATTTTTTTATTGAGGTATAATTGACATACATGATTATAATCTTAAGAGTATAGATTAGTGCTGAGGACACCTCTGTTAGGACATGGATTCGGCTCTATAACTTTATAAAGGCTGATGAAGGAAATGCAGGTTTTGAAGATAATCTTGGTTGAAGCCTTGAGAGCTTCATACAATACAGAGGTGCAGTGACTCATTCTTTGAAACAAATCCTTGTTTGTCTAACCAGATAGCTCAGGGGCCTAGATGAGCAAACTGTGTGCTTTGGCCCTGCTCAGAACACCCACTCCCCTGCACTCCTACCTGACCTCAATTCCCTAGATCCCATCTCCTGGCTTACCCCCTCCCATCCCTTCCTGACTTCTTGGAGCACTGGGAGTTTGGATTCCTCCATGGTCCTGGCATCTGATGGTCCCTGTCCTGACTTCTCCTCCTAAGGAGGCTGAGCGAGTTAAAATGCCCATGTTGTCACCTCATGCTCCCTACAGTAGCTCCGCTACACATGCTTCTTCGGCAGGAGGGGGGTGGTTGTGCTTAACAGGAGTAGAGAGAGATATTTGGATTCTCCTTCAGCTCAGCCAGGACCAATGAAAAGATGCGCGTCTGTGCCTTGCCTTACAGATGCAAGCCTTTCCTCTGAAAAATAGTGATTTCCAAAATGGAGGAAGGCATTGGATTGGAGGGTGAGGAGGAGCGAGGGATGGCAGAGAACGGGTAAATTTGAAGTAGCGCCTTGTGAAAATACAGGACCGTCATTCTCTGTTAGGCAGAGGGAAGCTGAGAAGCAGCGAGGGCCCCATCCAAGGAGTCACACCCAAGTACCGAGAACGAACAACTCACTTGCTTCTGTGTCTTGTAAGAAGTAATTGAGGTCTGAGCTAAGGCTCTGTTATCTTGTACACTGGGTAAGGGGATGGCATGGTCTGGGCTATACACACAGAGGTGTCCCCCAGGACTGCCAAGCGACTGGAGACTCCAGTACTTTCTTCCTTACTCTCATCATCCTCTTTGCCCTTGTATTCTTTTTAAGTTTTTATTTATTTATTTATTTATTTATTGATTTATTGGGGTGGGGGAGATCAGGGGAGGGGCAGAGAGAGAGAATCCCAAGCAGGCTCTCCATTGTCAGCACAAAGCCTGATTCGGGCTCGCACCCACAAATCGTGAGATCATGACCTGAGCCGAGTTGGACGCTTAAACGACTGAGCCACCCTGTGCCCCTCTGCCCTTCGTTCTTACCAGAAACTCTGCTCCCCAGACTACTTCACTCAAATTTGTTTTGTCCAGCTCTCTCTTGCGGGAATTTGGAGTTGCAGCTCAGAGAGGGGCCCAGAGGTTCTCAGGCATTACTGTGTGTTAGGATCGATCACCTGGGGAGTTTATGAAAAAATAGAGTCCTGATCCGCCACCACATGAGATCTAAGAGGATTACAGGGGAGTCTAGATACCTGTGTTTTAACAAATGCCCCAGGGGCACCTGGGTGGCTCATTGCGTTAAGCGTCCAACTTTGTGGCTCAGGTCACGATCTCACAGTCCTTGAGTTCGAGCCCCGTGTCAGCTCTGTGCTGACAGCTTGGAGCCTGGAGCCTACTTTGGATTCAGCGTCTCCCTCTCTCTCTGCCTCTCCCCCACTCATGCTTTGTCTCTCAAAATTAAATGTTTAAAAAACAAAAAACAAATGTCCCAGATAATTCTGCTGCACCGAACTGCACATCCCTCCCGATATTTTACAAAATACCGCTCTAGTTAGTCTGTTTGGGTGGAGTGTGGCCACATGCATAGGCTAAAGCAGAAAAGAGAGATCGTGTGGGCCAGTGAACTGACCTCTCAAGTTTTCTCATCTGTAAAATGGGAGTAATAACAGTATCTACCTTATAGGACTGAGAATTAAACAGGTTAATAAGTTTAAAGCATAGAATAATGGCGGACACAGGGTGGGGATATGCCAGCTATTATTATCATCAAGCTGCTGATAATGTTTCACTAAAAGGGAAAAAGAAGGTGGCAACAGAGAGGAAATGGCTCGGAAGAGAGGACCACTGTGTCTATACACCATTCCTCTAACAGTCCTGCCATGCAGTGTGGGCCTCTGATACTTTGGGGTTTCCCATCTGTAATGCTCTCCTGCTGCCTTTTCACCAGCCTACCTTGTACTCACTCATGACTCGGCTCAGCTCACATAGAACAGGCATCGTCTCTTTTGAGCTCTTTTTAAAAAAATTTTTTTTAAGGTTTATTTTTGAGAGACAGAGAGACAGAGTACAAGTCGGGAGGGGCAGAGAGAGAGGGAGACACAGAATCCGAAGCAGGCTCCAGGCTCCAAGCTGTCAGCACAGAGCCCGATGCAGGGCTGGAACCCACAAGCCCTGAGATCATGACCTGAGCCAAAGTTGGATGCTCAACCGACTGAGCCCCCCAGGCGTGCTCAAATTTATGTCCTAATCCCCTCACTAGACTGGGAATGTGAGGGGTGAGTCTGTTTTGCTCACCAGGCTAGCCCCTGCTCCCAGCTCATTCATGCACATGACCTAAGGAATGCCCCTAAGGTAATCTGTCCTCACCTTCCCACTCAGTGGTACTCCCTAAGTGTTACTGCTATGTTAACACTCTTCTCCTTCTTCCTAGCTGTTCTTCTCCAAGTTCCCTCTGTTACCTCATAGCAATACAGGTCACTTCCCCTCTCACATGGGGAAAAAGTAAAGAATATCACAACTGTGTAGCAGGTTGCCTAATTTCTCAGGAAGACAAGTCCCTTGTCTTCTCAAAGGGACTATCTCAGAAGTACTATACAAATTGACCCGAAAAAATATAAAATAAGTTTGTCTGTTCACTTTGTCATGTGAAAATAGCGAGGCAGATCTTCAGCAATTTTGGAAAGTATGTTTGGGATGACAGGTTTGTCTTAAAATGGAGGTTAGGTTGGGGGGCACCTGAGTGGCTCAGTCGGTTAAGCATCTGAACTTCGGCTCGGGTCACGATCTCACCGTTTGTGGGTTTGAGCCCCACGTCAGGCTCTGTGCTGACAGCTTCGAGTGTAGAGCCTGATTCGGATTCTGTGTCTCCCCCTCTCTCTGCCCTTCCCCTGCCCATGCTCTGTCTCTCCAAAATAAATAAATGTAAACAAAACAAAACAGGTGCCATACAGAAAATTCCTTCTGAGAACATTCCAGGTGAGAGAGAGATAGGTAGTCAACTTTCAGAGAAGCTAACCAGCCTGAGGTATTAAGACAGTATGGTCAGAAAAATGAAGAGTGGTTTTAAGTAGGAGCCCCAACATACTTGGCCTGCAGGCATTAATATATAACTGAACAGCTTCTCACTCTATGTATTATTCCTGAACAAGCAGCAGCAGCAATTTATTTATTTTACGACGGTTAATGATTCTTCTGGCAAGGCCAGGGGATATTTTTACTAGTTAAAGAAGTTATGATACAGGAATAATAAGGAATAGTATTAAATATTAAAAAACACACTACAGGACCACATGGGTGGCTCAGTCGGTTAAGCATCCAACTCTTGATTTTGGTTCAGGCCATGATCTCACAGTTCGTAGGATTGAGCCCCGCTGTCAGCACAGAGTCTGCTTGGGATTCTCTCTCTCTCTCTCTCTGCCCTCCCCTGCTCAGGCTCTCTCTCTCAAAATAAATAAGTAAGCATTAAAAAAAAAAAACTATGTGTTTGTATGTAAATATATATTTGTAAAGTACTGAAGGTATGCAAATCTACACATCAAATAGTGAACAATGGTTTTCTCTGAGGAGAGAAGTGGATGGGGAGAGAATCAAGGGAGACATTCATTTTTTCACTTGATATATTTTCGTACTGTTTGTTTTTACAATGAGCATGTGTTACTATTATTTTAATAACAGCTTTATCGAGATATAATTCACATACTATAGAATTCACTCATTTAAAGTGTACAATTCACTTTTTTTTAGTATATTCACAGAGTTGTGCAACTGTCCCAGAAATAAACATTTTCATCACCTCAAAAATAAACCCCATCATGAGTCACTCCCCATTTTCCTCTCCTTCCAGCCCCCTGGCAACCACTGTTCCACTTTTTGTCTCTGCTGGTTTGCCAGTTCTAGATATTTAAAATAAATGGAAGCATATATGTGTAGCTTTTTGTATCTGGCTTTTTTTCACTCAGCATGTTTTCTAGGTTCATTCAGGCTGTAGCATGAATAAATACTTCATTCCTTTTTGTGGCTGAATAATATTCCAATGTATGGCTACACCGCATTTAGTTTATCTACTCACTAGCCAATGGGCATTTGGGGTGGTTCTAACTTTGCGCTATTGTGAGTAGTGCTGCTGTGAACATTCAGGAATCCTTTTTTTTTTTTTCCATGTATAAGTTTTTGCTTGAATATCTGTTTTTAATTCTTTAGGCATTTTTGTAGAATTGCTGAGTAATGGTAATCTTATGCTTCACTTTTTTGAGGACCCGCCAAACTATTTTCCATGGTGGTTACACCATTTTACATTCCCACCAGCCATGTATAAGGGCTCCAATTTCTCTGCATCCTTGTCAACACCTGGTATTTCCCTTTTTATTTTATTTATTTTAAATGTTATTAATTTATTTTGAGAGAGAAAGCACAAGGAAGCAAGTGAGGGAGAGGAAGAGAGAGAGGGAGAGAGAATCCATGCTGACAGCTTGGAGTCCGACACAGGGCTCTATCTCATGAACCCGGGATCATGACCTGAGTTGAGATGAAGAGTCAAATCCTTAACTGACTGAGCCAGCAGGCACTCCTTGATAATGTTCTCTAATGCAGAAAAGTTTTTAATTTTGATGAGTCTAATTTGTCTATTTTTTCTTTTACTGCTTGTGCTTTTGGTGTCTTACCTAAGACAGTGCCGCCAAACCAAAGCTCATGAAGATTCATTTTTATATTTTCTTTTAAGAGCTTTATATTTTTGCTCTTATATTTATGTCTTTTTGAGATAATTTTTGTGTATGGTGTGAGGAAGGAGTCCAACTTTGGTTTTTTGCATGTGGCTATCCAGTTGTCCCAGCATCATTTTTAAAAAGAGTATTCTTTCCCTGTTTAATTGTCTTGGCTCTATTATTGACAATCAAGTGACTATATATGTGAAGACAGCATGTATTATTGAAAGAAAGAAAGAAAGAGGGAGAAAGAGAAAGGGAAAAAGAGAGAGAGAGAGAGAATAAAAGGAAGAGAGAAAGAAAAAAGAGAATTAAAAAAGAGTAAAGTCTACAAATCTTTTAACTACAGAAATGGCCAGTTAAGCTGTATTTCAGCCTTAGGAACTAGGTCTAACTAGCTATGACAGTTTTACCAAACTAGCAAATGTAACACCATATCATCTTAGATTGCAGCATATAGGCAGTACAATATTTCTTATCCCAACGGCTCTCTAGAACATCTCACAAATGACTAAGAATTATTTCTTGGAACTTGGTGCTACGAGGAAACCATCTGAAAGACTGACTTAATAACTTTTCCTCTGGTCATTAACATGATTTGTCTATAAGGCTTGCATTTTATTATTATTATTTTTTAAGTAGGCTTCACACCCAGTGCAGAGCCCAACCTGGGGCCCAAACTCACAGCCCTGAGATCAAGACTTGAGTTGAGGGGCACCTGGGTGGCTCAGTCGGTTAAGCATCCCGACTCTTGGTTTCAGCTCAGGTTATGAACTTGTGGTTCATGGGCTTGAGCCCTGCATCGGGCTCTGTGCTGGTGATGTGGAGTCTGCTTGGGATTCTCTCTCTCTTTTTTTTCTGCCCCTCTCCTAATTGTTCTTTCTCTCTCAAAATAAATAAACAGAAACTTAAAAAAAAAGATACTGTAGACAATAAGATTCAGCAGAAGCTTCAGATGGCCCCAGCTTGATACCTGCACCCTCCTCTGCCTCTCCAATCCTATTCTCCTGTAGGTAGCTGTCCCTACTCAAACATAGGAAACAATCCCAAAACAACCAATGGGGGATACCCCTGATGCATGACAACTTTAAAAACAATAGAAAGAAAGAAGGAAGGAGTAAAGAATGTAAGCAAAAAGCAGCTGAAAAACCTATATAATTCCAAAATATTTTCCAGGGTCTCAAAGAATTGCCAGCAGCATGATATTAAAACAATATAATACAAAACAAAACAAGGGCTTAAACAAGAGATTTAAGGATTTCAAGAAGAGGTTTTTGCATAACAGAAATGGAAGTGAGTGTAGCTTGACAAATAGGCAGGGAAAAATAACTATTCAAAATAAAGTGAGAGACATGATGGAAATGTTGAAGAGATTTCAAAATTAAAAGGGACGTTGACAAACATCATAGAGGAGAAGATAGTTATGAAAGACAAAGAAGGTCCAACATACACACATTAGGGTTTCTGAAGAAAAAGACAAAGCAAATGGAACAGAGAGATAAAATTGAATCTACAGGTTGAAAGGCCAGCCATATCTTAAGAAAACTCAATCTATTAAAAAAATTATCTTTATGTCTTTATTTTATTTTGAGAGAGAGAGACAGAGAGTGAGTGGAGGAGGGGTAAATAGAGAGGGAGACACAGAATCTGAAGCAGGCTCCAGGCTCTGAGATGTCAGCACAGAGCCCGATGTGGGGCTCGAACCCCCAGCTGTGAGATCATGACCTGAGCTGAAGTCAGACGCTTAACCGACTGAGCCACCCAGGCGCCCCAAGAAAACTCAATATAGAACAATCAATGCCAAAATATAACATGGTGAAGTTCTGAAACTACAAGGATAAAGAAAATCACTTGGTATCCAGGTAGAAGAAAATGTTCTACAAGGGGGAAAATATCAGTTGGTATTAGACATCTCCACAATACTTGCTACCAGAAAACAGTGAAACCGTGTGTACAGAGCAAAAGAAAGAACAGCCTGATAATTTTGTAGCCACCCAAGGTGTCCTTTTTAAGTATAAAGACAATAAACAGATATCCTTAAATATAAAAAAAAATACAGCATTCATGCACTGTTCTTCTAAAACATATTGGTGGATGAATCCCTATCAAGTCAGACAAAGCATGGTGAAACAGACTGATTGAACTAACACAGGATTACGATGAAACAACTATGGGAATAGAGTTTTGGGGTTTCTTTTTGTGGTGTGTGTTTGTGCGTGTGCATGTGCGTGTGTGTGTTTTAAGTAGGCTCCATGCTCAGTGTGAAGCCCACTGTGGGTCTTGAACTCATGACCCTGAGATCAAGACCTGAGCAGAGATCAATAATTGGATGCTTATCAAACTGAGCCACCCAGGTGCCCCCGGGAATAGTGGTTTTTGAAAAGAATGTGTCATAAACTTTGACAAAGTAAAAGTAATAACATAATGGTAATTTGGGGAGAAGGGTTTCTGGGGAAAAGTTCAAATACGCTCACTTCCTCCAGACAGTTAGTAGAAGTAGGTGATTTGAAACATGGGCTAAAAACACTACCATCACCATCACCACGACACCAAAGATAAAACCTCAAAACATTTCTCTATCTTTTCTTCTTAGTTTTGGACAGATATTTTTAGCCATTAATCCATTATAACTTAATTAGATGGAACATTTATCTGAAGTTCACCTCAAGTTAAAGTTCTTCAGTTTTACTTCCATTTTATTTCAAGTAACATTCAATTTTGTGGCATCTATGGAATTATTCCCATTTTTCCAAAATTATAATATGTATTCATCTATCTTTCTGTCTGTAAATATGCATGGAAAGAAAGTATTGACAATGGTTATTTCCAAGCTAAGAGCATCTGGATGATTTTACTTTCTTTTTATTTTTTACAAGAATATGTTATTAAAAGTTAATTATTAAAAATATATATGTACACAAATCTGACCATCTTGCTCCTTTGTTCAGTGTCTCTCTCTTTTTTATAACATTTTATTTTTAAGCAATCTTTACACCTAATGTGGGGCTTGAACCCACAACCCCGAGATCAAGAGTTGCATTGTTCTACTGACTGAGCCAGCCAGGTACCCCAGTGACTCTTTATTTTTAATTTTTTTTTTAAAGTAAGCTCTACACCCAACATTGGGCATGAACTCATGACCTTGAGATTAAGAGTCGCATGCTCCACCATCTGAGCCAGCCAGGTGCCACTCTTCATTTTTTAAAAACACAAGTATAGAGGCGCCTGGGTGGCTTAGTTAGTTAAGAATGTCTGTCTCTTGATTTTGGCTCAGCTCATGATCTTAAAAAAAAAAGACTCTCTTCCTCTACCTCTCTCTGCCCACATGCACTTGCTCTCTCTCAAAATGAAAAAACAAAAAACAAAAAACAAAAACAAAAAAACAATAAAACAAATGAAATCTTAAAAAAATAAAAGCTATCATAAACATCTGTGTGCAGATTTTTGTGGACATAAATTTTCAGCTATACTTGAGTGTGTATGTGTGTTTTTAAATATTTATTTATTTATTTAGAGAGCATGAGTAGGGGAGGAGCAGAGAGAGAGAATCCCAAACAGGCTTTGCACTGTCAGCACAGAGCCCGACACGGGGCTCGATCCCATGACCCTGAGATCATGACCCGAACCGAAACCAAGGGTCAGGATGCTTAACCGAGTGAGCCACCCAGGCACCCCTAAAGATTTTTATTTTTATTTTTTATTTATATATTTTTCCTAAAGATTTTACTTTAAAAATGTTTTTAATGTTTTTATTTATTTTTGAGAGAGAAAGAGAGAGAGTGACAGCGCGAGCAGGGGAGGGTCAGAGAGAGAGGGAGACACAGAATCAGAAGACAGGCTCCAGGCTCTGAGCCAGCTGTCAGCACAGAGCCTGACGTGGGGCTCAAACCCAGAAACCATGAGATCATGACCTGAGCCGAAGTCGGACACTCAACCGACTGAGCCACCCAGGCACCCCAAGATTTTCCTTTTAAGTAATCTCTACATCCAACATGGGGCTTGCACTCACAACCTCGGGATCAAGAGTTGCATGCTTCCTTGACTGAGCTATCCAGGTGCCCCTGTTTATGGTAGCTTTATTCATAATAGCCAAAACTTGGAAGCCACCAAGATGTCCTTCAATGGGTGATAGATAAATAAATTGTGGTACATTTAGACAACAGAATATTACTCAGCACTAAACAGATAGGCACTATCAAACCATGAAAATATCCAAAAGAACCTTAAATGCGTATCACTACATGAAAGAAGCCAGTCTGGAAAGGCTACATATTGTCACTACATGAAAGAAGCCAGTCTGGAAAGGCTACATATTGTGATGATGGGCCAAAGTTAGGTCCATCAATTGTAACAAATGTATCACTCTGGTGAGTGACACTGATAATGAGGGAGGCATGCATGCATACATGTGTGGGGTCAGGGGATATGTGGGAAATTTTTGTACCTTCTTCTTCTTCTCACTTCTGCTGTGAGCCTAGAATTGCCCTACAAAAATAAAATCTTCAATTTTTTAAATTAATTAATTATTTTTATTTTTAAAATTGTTTTTCAATGTTTGTTTATTTTTAGAGAGAGAGTGTGAGTGGGGGAGGGGCAGAGAGAGAGGGAGACACAGAATCTGAAGCAGGCTCCGGGCTCTGAGCTGTCAGCACAGAGCCTGATGCAGGGCTCAAACCCACAAACTGTGAGATCATGACCTGAGCCGAAGTTGGACGCTTAACCGACTGAGCCACCCAGGCGCTCCTAATTATTTTTTTTTAAATTTATTTTGGAGAGAGAGAGAGACAGAGCATGAGCAGGGGAGGGGCAGAGAGAGATGAAAACATGGAATCTGAAGCAGGCTACAGGCTCTGAGCTGTCAGCACAGGGCCCAATGTGGGGCTTGAACTCATGAACGGTGGGATCACGACCTGAACCAAAGTCAGCTGCTTAACCAACTGAGACACCCAGGTGCCCCTCTTCAATTTTTTTTAAAACATAAAGTTTGAACAAAATTCACTTGGAAATAAAATATTTTAAAATTAATGGACCTTTTGGTTTATAACGTATGTTCATTATCCAAACTATGACAAAAATACAGAAAAGTATAAACAAAGTATGTCCTCCTTTTTAAAACTCAGTATTATATTATGAACATCTTCCTGGGTTACTAGAAGTTGTGGTTCAATGCTCAGGAGCACGGCTATGTAATTGATCATACAGTGCTACATTTAGGTTGTTACCAATTTCTTGCTATTAGAAATAGTGCTGTAATAAATACCACAATATAGAGTCACCTTGAATCCTATTTTTTTTAAGTTTACTTATTTATTTATCTAAGTAATCTCTATACCCAAGGTGGGGTTCAAACTTAGAGCCTCGAAATCAAGAGTTGCATGCCCCTGTGACTGAGCCAGCCAGGTGCCCCACCTGGAATCCTATTTTTATGGTATATTCATCACCTCTTCCAAGGAATAATAGTGGACACTAATGCATGCTTGGTTAAGGCCGCCGCTCTCCGGTCCCGCTTCACTTCTTTTGCCTTGCTTCCCCAGTCTTGTCACTGAAAGGCCCAGCCTCCTTTCCGTTGTAGAATAATCTGCCTTTGAAGGAGTACTGAAGCAGCTTTCACTTTTCACATAATGGCTCCATATCAGCTACGTCTACTTCAGTCTCCATCCCTGGTTTCTTTTCTAGGAAACATTGTTGTCCTTTGCGCCTTCTGGGAGGATGGGAGCCCTGACTCGCTCTTTGCCAACTGGGACTGGAACTGTGCCCTTGAGCCTCAGCCCAGTCACTTCTTTGTGTATTTAGAGGAAAGGACTACAGCAGGCTTTATTTTAATCTCTTACAGTGAGAGGATGCTTGGTCAGATCTACTTTGGCAGCTAGCACACGGTCTTTTTAAATGTTTTTTGTAGGAAAAGGCTCTTAGGGTCTCCGGAGGAGAGGGGGTTTGATTACCAACATGACTCCCATAGTCCCAGACTGCTTTGTGGCTTCTCGTTCACAGTATGATTTGTATGGATTTATTGGAAAACACGAAGACTTCCAGGAACTGCTAGCAAGCCAGACTCATTTACGTTTCCTAGTAGGTACTGGATTCTATTTCCCTGTTCAGCTAAAATTAGTCTGTAGAAGTCTTGGGCTTGTGAATGTCAAACTGATGTTAAGACAAGCACTGGGAGAGATGAGAGTTTTATTGTGCTGCGACCTTAGGACAAAGTGGAGCCAAATCTATAGAATGGCAAAATAAAGAGCTATAGAAAAATCCTTCCAAGCTAAAGCACTCATCTGTAACTTTCTAGAAAATTAAAAGTAATGATGCAAGGCAGGGACCTCGACTGTTTTTATTTAATTAAAGAAAGTGAAAACAATTTTACTAAAGACAGTGAGGAAAGAAAAAGTGAGGAAAGGGGGTTGGGATGTATAGATAGCAGTCAGGTCTGCGAGACCACACCTTTACATGCTGGCCACAGGGAGAAAGCTTGTGGTAAAAGTGGAGTCATTCATTTATTCAACAAACACGTAGTGAGCAACCACTATGTATCAAGGGTTACAATAGAGTTTGGGGCTTATGGCATAGAGTAAAAAATCAGTGTGCATGCTAGGATAGAATGGGACAATAAGAATGTAACGAAAGTGCCCACGAAAATCTGGGCAAATCAGGGAGGCCACAGATTCTAAGGTAACCCTCCAGCTGAGGTTTGAAGGAGGAAGAGGCGTTTGCTAGAGGGACCAGATGGGTGTTAGGAAGGGAGGAAGTCTGCTAGAGGGAGAGGCTAGTACGGGCAAATATGTGGATGCATAAGAAAGCCCGGTACATTCTGAGGCCCTGCCTAGATATGAGCCTGAACATAGACTGGGGTACTGCGCAGTCCTGCCTATTTTTGTCATGGGAATAGATGTGATGTGGGTATAAACAGGGAGATAGGGATCAGACCATGGAAAGTTTTGAGACCTTGCAAATCTTGCCTAACAATAGGTCACTGGGCCCCAGGGCACTTGAATGGGCATGGGTTATAACTGGGGGGATCAGCTTTGTTTTATTCCATCATGATCTGGCCTCTCTTGAATCCCCACCCTTTCCAATCAGAGCACTTTGGAGCCCTGTATCTGACTTTCTTCCCACTTACCCCCCAGAATGAGGTCCATGAAAAGACCACAGTGTTTATAAAAAGGCCTAAAAGCATTGTTATATTTTCAAGGAACTCCATTCTATGCTTTCAATTTATCACATCAAATCGTATCACAATGTACACAGAATTATTTCTAATTTAGCATTCACTTGTACGGATAGAACCTAACTAGGGAGGGAAGAATATTTTATTAGGTATGTGGGGGAGTCTTTAAATACATATAAAATTTAGAAATATAGGCTTCCTAAAAAAAAAATCAAACTGTACAGACTTCTGCAGAATTAAAAAGTCAAAGTATCGCTCTTCCCTGCCCCAATTAAGGAGCTGCTACTATTAAGAAGTCTCGTATGCATCTTTTTAGAAATTATCTGTGCATACTGAAATATGCATGTGTTTTTTGTTGTTTTGAAAAATAGAAACAAAATAATTCTATCGACTCTTCTAATATATTAAGAACCACAAAAGCAGCAAATGAAGAGGAAATCTGTAGGTTGCATTTCCCAGCCACATGCAATTCTCAAGTACCCCAGAGAGGGTCTCCAATCTCCGTTGCAGGCCTGAACTTTAGCATATATGCACAGAGACAGCTTTCCACAAAAGCAGCCATGATGACTGCCCAACGCCTATTAGTCAAGCTCCTATACCTTGAACTGTTCTCTTTCTTCAACAGCTAGCACAGTGCCTTGCCCACTCTAGGCATTTAATACGTATCTTGTTAACAATATACATTTAAATATCCTATGACTCAATAAATCAGCAGAACCTGGAAGTATTAAGACCTGGGTAAAGTTACCGAAAGTATCCATTTAGTTGCCTAATGCCTGAGATTATGCTTTCTTTTCTTGACAACTGAGTATTTTCCCCTCTGTAAGTGATTAGGCAAGTGGTTTACTTGGGTGAGCTCCTCTGGCTAAATGTTTGCCTGAAATCCAGCAAGGAGGTTCAGAACAATGGAAAAAAGAACTGACCACACACAATGCCAACTCAATGTACTCTTAAATACACGAGTCTTTCAAATACAGTAACAAACGGGTGACCTACTTTCCTGCAGAAATGCAGGAATCAATTCCGTCTTCCTTTCTGTTTTTGATTCCCAGCACTGCCATTTATTAAATGGGTGACTGCAGAGAGTTCTCTTAATCCGTCTGATCTTTAGTTTCTTCATGTGAAACAAATAAAGGATAAGAAAACCTATTTTGGACAGTTAGTCAAAGACTCAAACAAGATGACCTTTGTGCAAGTATGTGTCAGGCATGGGGTAGATGTAAGATATGATGGTTGAATCCTGGGCTCTCGAGCCAGAGTGCCTCAGTTCAAATGCCAGCTCCAGCACTAACTAGCTGGATGACCTCAGGCAAATTTCTCAACCTCTCCCTACATCACAGGTTTCTTATCTACAACATGGGGAAAGTAATTGGATTATTTAGAGGATTAAGTGAGATCATGTATTTAATACGGTTTTTGGCACTGACAATAATGGCTAACTATATGTTTACCATTATTATTACGAGTGTTAGGTCTTCCATAAAACTTTCCTTTCTCTTCCTCCCCCAAATTCCTCTCTTTGACTCCTCTGAATATCCTAAAGTAAGATTCCAAAGCTCTGCTTTTTCTGGGTTATGAAATGAGAGCCGGAAAGAGTAAATAAAGCTTGTGTGTTGCTAGGGACTGAATTGCGTCCTCCCGAGATTCATGTGTTGGAAGCCTTAACCTCCAATGTGACTGTATTTGCAGACAGGGTTTTAGGAAGTAATTAAGGTTAAGTGAGGGCACAATGGTGGAGCCCTAATCCTGTAGGACTGGTCGCCTTGTAAGTGGAGAATGAGAGAGAAATTTCCCTCATTCCTCTCCATGTGATCGTACAGGAAGAAGTCAGCTATCTGCAAGCCAAGAAGCAAACCCTCTGCAGAAACTTGGCACTGCTGGACCTTAATCTGGAACTTTCAGCCTCCAGAACTGTGAGATAATGAAGTTCTGTTGTCTAAGCCACACGGGCCATGGAACCTGGTTATGGTAGCCTGGGCTAACTTAGACACATGGTCTCCTTGAATCTTCAAACTGGCTTCTTGAAGTATTTATCTTTTAAATTTGTAAGTTTATTTATTTATTTACTTTGAGAGCGAGAAAAAGCACAAGTGGGAGAGGGGCAGAGAGTGAGGAAGAGAGAGAGAGAATCCCAAGCAGGATCTCCACTATCAGTGCAGAGCCTGACGCAGGGCTCGAACCCACAAACTGTGAGATCATGACCCGAGCTGAAGTCAGACGCTTAACTGACTGAGCCACCCAGGTGCCCCTTGAAGTATTTATTTTAGACAAGTTTACTACCTCTCCACTGTAGCATTTCACAAGTAGGGGATGTTGCTGAGGCTGCATGCTCTTCAGAATATAGTAAAACAATTAAAAAATTAAGATAGAGGATGAGAGTAATGACCTTTGGTTTGAGGGCAGTTTTCACAATTCTGATCTGGCCCTGAGAAAATGTCCTGCATTACTGGACCAAAGTGGATACTCACAGGTGGAAGTCTGTGTGTGCAACAGAGGTGCCTGAACACAAGCCCATTCATATTATTATTCATCTTAATTGTGAGCAAAGAAATCACAATGTACAGTGACAGAGTAAGCGTTAGTATAATTACAGTAAGCATTACAGAACCTACTGGCATAGATAAGAGAGGAAGTTCCTCTATGATGATTCCAACAGTTTACCCTGAGTCAGTGGGGCTCAAACTCACAACCCCAAAAATCAAGAGTTGCATGCTCTGGGCACCTGCATGGCTCAGTTGGTTAAGCATCCAACTCTTGGTTTTGGTTTGAGTCATGATCTTGCAGTTCATAGGTTCAAGCACCACATCGGGCTCTGCAGCTGGTAGCATGGAGCCTGCTTGGGATTCTCTCTCTCTCTCTCTCTCTCTCTCTCTGCTCCTCCCCCACTCATGCTGTCTTTGTCTCTCAGAAATAAATAAATAAACTTAAAAAAAAAAAAAGGGTCATATGATCTTCCAACTGATCCAGCCAGGTGCCCCTGAAACTTTTTTCTTATCCCTTTGCAGGGCACTGAAATGAATAGGAGTCCCCAAACCTGACACAATAAAGGTCAATTTCCAACAAAAATCCCTAACACAATATAGAAAGGCTGTTAGGCTTTTTAAAGTTTCATATGGGGATGGCTATTAACAAAACACAAATAAAAATCAGTAAATCTTCATATCTGGCAGCCAGATATGAATATCTTTCATAACTGGCAGCCAACATAGCGTTAATGGTAAAACACTAGATGTGTTCTCAAGCAAACTATTAATGCTTAAGACATGTTAAGCAACTGTTTAACATAGTTTAAGAAATTCCACTCCAAGTAATAAGAATTGGAACATAAATAAAAGGCATACGTGGAAAATAGAAGACTATATTAGTATTATTTGCAGATGATTTACCCATAACACTAAAAGAATCAAGTGAAAGGCTGCTAGGCTTTTTAAAGTTTCATATGGGGATGGCTATTAACAAAACACAAATAAAAATCAGTAAATCTTCTCCATACCAGTGGTGAAGTCTTAGAAAATATATCAGAAAAAGTCCTATTCATACCAATAACAAAAAATAAGATGAACCAAAATGACCTTAGTTATGAACGTTTTTGGTACCTGAATGGAGAAAACTGCCTGAAGTCCTGTCCTTTTTCTCAGTAATTCATCATCTGGGAATCTACCTAAGCAAAGGGTCAGAACTTCAACGATTTATTAACAGATTTTAAAATTCTTAAATATTGGAAAAACTAAATATTCAGTATCAGGAATGTTAATTAAGTTATAGTACATCCTGGGATCACATCTTGACAACCATTCTAAGGACAATTTAATGACTTGGGGAAATGTTAAACATACTCTCTCATGAAAAAAAGTAGGATACAGAATCTTGATACCATCTGATGCTAATTTTCTGTAAGTATCCCTATTCCTACCCCTTAGGTTACATGACACCAAACAAAAAATTCTCCTCATCATTCACTGTATGTGGTTTTCTCTTCTTGCCTTGACTGATCTCCATATTCTCTTCTTGCCCCACTGATCGAAAGGCGTTGCATTCACTCTGATGGTTTTAATTCTCCTGTGTGCTAAGGTTGTCTAATCTGTTCTTTCCCATAACCCAATTATTCTCCTTTGTAAACTATGCCAGCTAATCTTTATCCACCTAGATCTCTATGTGTGTAATTTTCATTATCCCCGATTTCTTCTTTCTTCAAATCCTGCCATTTAAACTTCTTAAATGAGACTTGAATTCATCCCCTCATCTCCCTCTTACATGTACTGTACTCTAAATGGAGACATTCTCAGGGGCGTCTCGGTCTCAGTCAGTTAAGCATCAGCTTGGGCACAGGTGATGATGATCTCTTGGTTCGTGAGTTTGAGCCCTGCTTTGGGCTCTTTACTGTCAGCTTAGAGCCTGCTTCGGATCCTCTGCCCCTCCCCTGCTCTGTCAAAAATAAATAAAAACATTGAAGAAAATAAAATAAATTCAGACATTCTCTTTTCATCAGGACCAATGCACAGACTGACTCTGGTCCTAATCTCTTCAATCCATTCTGTCATGGGGTCATCAGAGGGATCATTCTAAGGCACATAGCTGGTGCGCTGTCTCCGCTATTCATTGTTTCTGTTTCTGTTGTGATGCCATGAAGGTTCAAACAGTAAGAGATGCATGTCCTGCCAGGGCTAATTTATTTACCGCTCATCTAAACTTTCCTACCTCCCCCTTTTCCTATTGTGGGAGGAAGCAGCTAAGTAAAGCAGGTACTGAAATGAAAAAGGAAACCCAGGGAGAGTGACTCAGCTCACAGACAATGCATGGAGGTAATCTAAGCCTAACAATCCATTGGAAGTTTCTCACCAAAGTGGTCTTAATCAACTTAGTGCTATTTATAGTTTCTTCCCTTTCCTAGGCCCTGCTATGGATCTTTTTGAGATGCTAGCAATTTTCCAGGTGCTCCCCACAGAATCTATTCTGTCTTTTTGGCCTGTTTTCCTTTGTTTACCTCTGCTTAACCTACCTTTTGTTTCTTGCTATGGATTGGACACTTGAAATACATCTCTGTATCCTATGCAGTCCTATAAGGAAGCCCCAGCCTAGGCCAATCCCCTAGACCTTCACTAACCAAACAAAACCACAAGGCTATGTGGTGTATAAAGCACATAGTCTTTGCAAGACAGTGAGCCAAAATGAGCATTTTTCCCCCTACCTAGAGCCATTCCCAGCATTCTGATGCTGAAATAAAGCACTCTTATACTGGGGAAGCTAGTTTCTAGTAGCTATTACAGTGGGTGAGAAGTTGGTAGAGGTGGCGGCGGCAACGAGCCATGCAGGGCAGGAGACCTAAGGGAAGGTCTATCGGGGACTCCCAGTTTTTCTCCATAACATAAAGAGATGGGCAGAAGGAAAATTCCCCCCTTCTTGGCAGGACACAGTTGTGTCTCCATGTGACACCTGGAATTGTTTCCATAATCACCTTGTAACTATGAGGGGGAAATTTACTCACATGATGAGAACAGTCCCACAGAGAGATGGGAAGGACTTGGGCTTTAGATGTTGTCAAGCTAACCTGGCGCCATCTTGCTTTTGGATGACTTCGTATGTGGGAGGACACATCTTACTGTTGAAGCCACCTAAATGGATCCCAGCAGATTCATCATTCACTGGTAATTTATTAGACTCACCCACACCTGCCTATACTCATAACTCCCTTCCTGCATCTAATAGCATACTCATTCTAATCTTGTAAGGGTTAAAAACAAAATCCAACTGGGACTTTGTTGAAATGGTGCAGACACTAGGAATAAGCAAATGGTAGGTGAGAGCAGTGGTATCTTCTTTTTTAAAAATTTTTAATGTTTTATTTATTTTTGAGAGAGAGAGAGAGAGAGACAGAGAGTGAGCAAGGGAGGGTTAGAGAGAGAGGTAGACATAGAATCCGAAGCAGGCTTCAGGCTCTTAGTGGTCAGCACAGAGCCCAACGCGGGGCTTGAACTCATGAACCACAAGATCATGACCTGAGCTGAAGTCAGATGCTCAACCAACTGAATCACCCTAGACAGCAGATATTTCTGATGTCAGAGTAATGTTTATTAAATAATATTTATTTATTTATTTTTGCAGGGGGTGGGGGCAGAAAGAGAGGGAGACAGAGGATCCAAAGCAGGCTCCACACTGTCAGTGCAGAGCTTGACGTAGGGCTTGAACTCACAAACTGTGAGATCATGACCTGAGCCGAAATCAAGAGTCGGGTGCTTAACTGACTGGGCCACCCAGGAGCCCCAGTGGTACGTTCTTTGTGTGCAGACATAGCAGCCTCTACTTTTGCACTTCTTCCCTGTCCTTAGCTGTAGATCTAGAATCTAGATAACAGAAACCACATACCAGATAAGTGAGCTATCTCTTCTTTATAGATTTCCCTTGTATGTCCCAGAATTAAGGTCAACTCTTAAGTAAAGTTACCAGTTCATCTTAGAAAATGGTTAGTGTTTACCTACTTAAAGGTAAACTATCTAAATGGGGCTCAGCTCCTGGACAGTATCTGAAAATGACGATATAACTAGATACAGGTTATAGTAAAGATGTAACTTCTTCTTTAGTACTCCTGTCCTACAAAAATGGCAGAGCAAATTTTGTTTCATAGGAATGAATTGAAAACATCAGCAGAATTACTACTTTGGCCTTTTACATGTTTTGAGGGTGATCATTTTTTTCTTCTTTGCCTATACTTAAAGGAACTTGTGTCTTCATCATGTTTTAAGTTGTATTATCATGTTCTTGCATATTACCCGATAATATAAAGCCTCAAAAAAAGGAAGCAAGTACAAAAGAATTTATAATAAATCCCAAAAGCTATGTTGCTGGTTAGGAGCAGATATTTAAGCCCCAAAGGTAGTAATGCTCACAAACTCCAGTTGCTGTTATATAGACCTCTGATTTTTTAAAATAACAATACATTAAACAATAATAAGACACTAAAATATATTTATATATGCCAGAAAATAGTAGGAGAATATTTTTTCTATATAAAAATTTTCAAACAAACATAAAAGTTAAAAAGAATAGTATAATGAACAGTCATGTACCTTTCACCAAGGCTCAAATTGTTAATATTGTGCTATTTTGGTTTAATCTATATAGGTATGCATTTTTTTCCTAAATCATTTTAAAGTAAATTACAGACATCATGATCAGGCATATTATATTTAGCCTTGATTTTCAATATCTGCTTTTCAAGTATTTTTTCATTTATGTTTTATAAAATCCTTTAAAAAGATTAAAAAAGAATTATTATGTTTATCCTGTTAAAGAGCAAGACTTACAGGGGCGCCTGGGTGGCTCAGTCAGTTAAGCGTCTGACTTCCGCTCAGGTCATGATCTCGCGGTTTGCAAGTTTGAGCCTTGCATTGGGCTCTCTGCTGTCAGCGTGGAGCCGCTTTGGATCCTCTGTTCCCCTCTCTCTCTGCCCCTCCCCTCTTGCTCTCTCTCAAAAATAAATAAACATTAAAAAAACAAAAGCAAGACTTACAGTGTAAGAGAAAAGAGATTCGATGTATAAATCAAAGGCATTAAACAAAACCCCTGAAATATTAACTCTACATTGCAATCATTAGTATTCCTGATTTCTTTTTCCTTAAACAAATACATATACACTAGCTCTGTCCCCTATGAAGGTCAAGTAACCACAGGAAATAATAACACCGTAGCAATAAACACTCCTAGTCACTCTGGTTATGGTCTCTAAACACCATACCTTCCTAAGAGACACCAAAGCTCCTTGGAGGGATGGCTGATGGGAGGACTGAGGCAGGAAAGCACACAGAAGGTGCTGGTAAATCTCATTGTCCTTGACAACAAGCAAATCCTATAAGTCTAAACAGGTCATGCCAAAAGGACACAGGAGCTAACATGAAGAGTCTCACAGCCATAGACAAGACAATTGGAGAATCAAAGAACATGACTGAAACTGAAACCCTGAATACCTAAAAACACATAGGTACCCAATGAAATGAAAAAATGCCCTCCCCCATCCAAGCAACAAATGACAGATTACCACTGGAAGTATGTTGGGCATCAACTCCTTATTCTGAAAACGGCAATGATCTGAAAATGGCAATTAAAGAATTAAGCATTTATCCTGTCTTTTCAGATCAAATTATATATTGGGATAACTAAATAAAAAGCCCCAGTTGATAAGTTTTGCCTTGCAGAAGAATTACAGCTAATATACTTAGAACGCAGGAGACATTTAGAAACTCAGCACTTGGCTATTTCGAGTTAAACAGTGACTTAGGCAATCATGAAAACATTACGTGAAAGGTGGATGTGGGTCTTTAAAATGAAAGGAACAGCTGTTGCCACGTGAATTCACTGATCCACCGTGGAATCACTGTGAGACAATCAGATAGTATGTGTCCCCTGAAATGATGATACATGAAGCGCAGAGTATAGTTTATGCAGTATTCTCACCCCTTAAAGTTACAGTTAAGTTCTAGTTTGCAAGAAATATGGATGATAGAACAACTTAATACCATGAGGAGGCAGGCAGCCAGATCCAGAATGCGTGACGTCCTATATGACAACTCAGTTTTCTCAACAATCAAAGACAAGGTGGGGAAGGGAGGAAGGGACAATGAAACGCAGAATATCAACCAACTATTCTGTGTGGACTCGTTTATATCCTGACTTGGACAAATCAACTATAAAAAGACATTGAGCTACTTGGACAAACATCTATGGACTAGGTAGGTGTTGGGGGGACACCAGGGAATTGTTACTATGAATTTTGTTGGATGTGATAATGGCATTGTGACCATAGGAAAAAAAAAATGTCTATGTTCTTAAGAGAGGTGTACCTAAGTATGTAGGGGTGAAATGACCTGAGGGCTAGATTTTCTTTAAAAAAGCTTCACACACACACACACACACACACACACACACACACACACACACAAGTTGTTAGATGAAGCAAGTATAATAACAAAGGCCTGATTATTAACTGGGCTTAGGAGGAGGCATATGGGGGTTCATGACACTGTTCTTTATACTTCTGTGTAGTTTTGAAAATTTTGTAACAATTTTTTTTAAAGATGAAAGTAGCTATCTTCAGAGACAGAATCTGAACAGACGTTGAAAACACTTATTTGCATTACACTGTCACTTAAAAACAAATGTGAAACTATTTTAAGTAGACTTCTCAAATAAGATGTTCTTACCCACCCACATTCGTTTTTTTGTGTCTTTTGAGCGTACCATTGCATATTTATTGCTGAAGAATTTCTACATTTTTGAAAGATAAATTACCTGTTGTCAATAATCATTATACTGGAGGGTGGAATCCCCAAAACATCACAGCTCTGCAAGAGTTCTTTCTTACGAATCTCCCCTTGATTGTAGTAATTTCCTGAAGATAACAAAGGTACAGTGGTAGATTTCTTTAACAGTGAAAATGTATCAATTTACTCATTCTTATCTCATCTTGTTCCTTAAGGGACTTAAAATGCCTGAAAAATGCGTGGTTATGATAAAAAGCTGAAAATACAACACTAGGTTTACTCCGGGGAGAAGACCACCGGCAGCCCAGTCAGTCTTTAGAAGCACCATTTGATGCTTCCCCATCTCTTTCTATCTGTCTGTCCCTCTGTCTGTCTGCATTTCAGTTGCATGTTACAGGCAGTATTGCACATTGCCAAGACCACGGAGTTTGTGGAGTTAAGCAGATTTAAAATTCATTCTTCTATAAGTACTCAGAATAAGTTAGGTACCTGGAAATGCTAGTAGTTTGGGCCCCTTTAAACTGATAATACTTCAGTATCTGTTAAAACATTTCTTTAAAGAAGAGGCTCTTATTCTTAAGTATTACAGGAAAATGTGTCCTTGGGGATCTTGACCACATCAGTGCCCCGAATAGCTTAAATAACCTTTATTTTCCCAACACGTGTACTCTATTTCCTAAGAATGGTTCTGGTAAGTAAGAGCTTCCCTGTATCCTTACAAATAATATACAGGGAAGTTTTAGTACTACTTAAACTGCACCTAAAAGCAACTGTCTAGCGAATGTACCCTTTAATTCAACTCTTCAGCAGACAATTGCATGTGTAATGTGTACTAGTTACCTAACTTTCCTGAGCCACAGTTTCCCCACCTGTATAGTGGAGACCGTGGTCATCTCCAAAGGCTTTCCTGACGATTAGATGAGACCATACACATCCATCCAGTTCAGAACTGTTTTCTCTTTCCTCCACCTCTTTATCTTTACCCTCCCCCTGCTCTGCTTCCTTTCTTCCTGAATTACAATTCATTTTCATTGTCCTGACCAAATGGCACTCCCTCTGGGAAGTCTTTCATTCTTCTCCTGGCAAGGAATCATTTCCAGTATTCTGCTCATAAATAAGAACTTTTCTCCATGATTGGATTATTAATTCCTAAGTGTCATTGACCTTAAAAGTCAAAGTCTCATTCAACTTTGTATCATCCTGGTGTCCCGCACCCGCACCCAGGCACACATGAAGCACTGAATAGAGAGAGACTTCGTTTACTGGCCAGATAATGCTGAGAAAACTCCCACATGAGACCTTTCAACTTTGGCAGGAGTTATTCCAGTGCTAGTTTTGTACGGTTTGAAGTCAGGAAGCAGACAGTCATTACA
Source organism: Cryptoprocta ferox (assembly GCA_028646485.1). NCBI lineage: Eukaryota > Metazoa > Chordata > Mammalia > Carnivora > Eupleridae > Cryptoprocta > Cryptoprocta ferox. The sequence continues at coordinate 8,826,974 of CM053565.1, forward strand.
TTGTATCCAACAAAGGGACTAATCCTAAAAAGACTCCAGATAATAATTTAGTTTTATATTGTCCTCATCACAACTTTTTTAAAATTTTTTAAAAAGAAAAGTCAGAAACTATCGTCAACTTGATGACGGTCATTCTGTTTTAGGTTCCTCTCCAGTCCGTATACACACCCTCTCCTATTTCATCTCCAGGTTCCTTGATCTTTGGTGATAAAGAGTCTAATGTGCTCTAGCGATGTGATTGCTAAGTCCAGAATCTGTGCACATCAGCCTCTCAGGGTTGTGAGAAACTGCTTGGAATGGAGGCTAAGGAGTTTATTGCTTTGTGTTTGAATTAAGAAGCTTAGAATGGATTAGGGAGTTAATGTCAGAGATCATTTTAAATATTTTCCCTAAGTTTGGTGAACATGTAGGCACTTCAACAGAGTAAGTGTCTGAGATCCTGCAGCAGCTCTTAATGACACACTTTAGAAGTATGTCGAGGGGCGCCTGGGGTGCTCAGTTGGTTAAGCGTCTGACTTTGGCTTATTAGCTTATGATCTCACGATCCATGGGCTCGGACCCTGCGTCGGGCTCTGTGCTGACAGCTTGGAGCCTGGAGCCTGCTTTGGATTCTGTGTCTTCCTCTCTCTCTGCCCCTCCCCCGCTCTCTCTCTCACTCTCTTTCTCTCTCACACACACACACGCACGTGCTTTCTGTCTCTCTCAATAAATAAACATTAAAAACAAAAAAAGAACTGTGACCAGGTAGGGTAGGTGCACACTGGGATGCACAAGACTGTTAGGGAGAGGAAACACTTTGGCACTTTTCCTTTTAATTTGTTTACCTTGTCCTTCATAAATGTCAACTTTTGTTAATGTTTTATAATGTACACATTAGTTCAGTGGTCCATGTACTTATTATAATTATAAACAAATCTCCATATAATGGGAGTATGTGCTCAATAGTTTTTATCAATAGGAAAATGTGACCCAAAAAGGTTTGGAGATTATTATTCTAGAAAACAGAAAAGGGATTAATGTAGATTTGTTTACATAGAATTACATTGTGTATGTATGTAAGTGATAAGCTTATGAATAACTGTATGCTTAGTGAGTCTTCCATCTTGTAATAACTCATATTTCTCAATAATTTCTAGTAATCATAATGACACTTAATAGAAATAAAAGCCACTTTGTAAAGACCCACACTTATGCACCACAGTGTATAAATGTAAACATTTTATTTTACTTTAAAATTAAAATTTAATTTATTCTAAGTAGGTAAAATGTTTACATCGTTAAAAATCAAAAGGAACAACATCATATACACATATATATAAAGTCCCTCTTTCCCTCCTTTAGTTACCCTACCTTGTAAGTTTTAATTCATTAAAATGAGAAATGGACTGAGAATCGAAACATCACAGGCCCAATACTTTCTATTAACTTTATGAATACTGAAGAAATTCCTTAAGCTCCTGGGTTTCAAGAGTGCTAGCAAGGTTTTTTCTTGAACATGACCAACCTAATTCTAAAATATATTTGAAAGAAAAAAAGGCCAACATTTGCTCAACCATAAAATGAAGGATTTCAGGTTCTGGACCAGTTAAGGTCTACCCAGGAAAACAGAACCCATGCCTAATATTTACATCATTAAGAATTTAATGAAAATAACTTGATACATAACTGGTAGAAGATCTGAGGACCAATCGGGGACCAGTAAAGTGGCCCAGAGATTAGTGACAGCAAGAAGTAACTAGCAACACTAGCAACACTAGGGTGGACAGATAAAAGGAGGAGGCAGTGTTCCTAGAACCCAAAGGCCTAGGTTCCCCAAAGGAAGTTGAAACCCAAAGATCTAGACTCTCTTCCATTAGAACATGTCTACAAAACCCAGCTGGAGGAATCATGTTTTAAAAATAAACTAGAATTGGGGTGCCTAGTGGCTCAATCAGTGAAGTGTCTCACTCTTGGTCTCTGCTAAGGTCGTATCTCAAGGTTCATGAGTTTGAGCTGCCAGCACAGAGCCTACTTGGGATGCTGTCTCTCTATCTCACTGCCTCTCCTCCAGGCTCTCTCTCTCTCTCTCTCTCTCAAAGATGAATACACATTAAAAAAATAAACTTAAAAATGGTCAAATTACTTGAACAGAAAACGGTTTTCCAAAGATAGACAGATGGCCAACAAGCACATGAAAAGATGCTCAATATCATTAGTAGTTAGGGAAATTAAGGCAAAACCACAATGAGGTATCATTTCACACCCACTAGCATGGCTGTAGCAAAAATGAAAACAAACAAAAAAAAAAAAAAATAAGGGGGCCTGGCTGGCTCAGTCAGTTAAGCATCTGGCTCTTGGTTTCAGCTCCGGTCATGATCTCGCGGTTTGTTGAGCTGGAGTCCCCAAAAAACAAACAAAAAACTTACAGATGTAGGTGAGGATGTGGAAAAAATAGAATCCTTGTGCGTTGCTGGTGGGAACATAAAATGATGCAGCTGCTGTGGAAAACAAGATGGTGAGTCCTAAAAAATTTAAGCACATAATTAACATGTAACTCTGCAATTCTACTCATAGGTCTATACTAAAAAAACCCCGGAAACAGGGCCTCAAACAGATATCACTTGTATACCTGTGTTCATAGCAGCATTTTTCACAAGAGCCAAAAAATGGAAACAACCCGTGTCCATAAAAAAAAAAAAAGAACAGATAAGAAAAATGTGATATGTACATATAATGAGGGTATTTTTCTAGTCTTAAAAAAAGGAATGAAATTCTGATACATGCTACAACATGGATTAACTTTGAAGTATCTAGAATAATCAAATTATTCTAGATTAATTATTCTAGAGACAGAAAGTACATTTGCGGTTGCCAGGGGCTGGGAAGAGGAAGAAGTGGGGAGTCGCTGCTTAATAGGTGGAATTCTGCTCAGGATGATAAACAAGTTCTGGAGACAGATAGTGGTGATGGTTCCACAGTATTGTGAACGTACTTAAGGCCACTCACAGAATACTTAAAGATGGCTAAAATGTTGAATTGTATGTTATGTATATTTTTCCACAATAAAAAATATTTAAAAATTAGATTTGCAATGGGGCACCTGGGTGTTCAGTTGGTTAAGCATCCAACTTTGGCTCAGGTCACGATATCATGGTTTGTGAGTTTGAGCACTGCATTGGGCTCTCTGCTGTCAAGCACAGAGTCTGCTTTGGATCCTCTGTCCCCTTTCTCTCTGACCCTCCCCTGCTCGTTCTCTCTTTCTCTCAAAATAAACAAACTTAGAAAAATTAGATTTGCACTGAATAAAAAAAAATCTTTTAGTTACTAGTTATGACTGTAAAAAAGAAATTATGTCTTTAAAACTCGTAGAGGGGTGCCTGGCTGGCTCAGTCAGTGAAGCACATGGCTCTTGATCTTGGGGTTGTGAGCCCCACATTGGCTGTAGAGATTACTTAAAAATAAAATCTTAAAAAAACAACTGTAGAACAAGGTTTTAAAAGATCATTAAAAACAAAATATCAAGCGGCCAAGATTGAGAAACACTGCCATATGCTATTATCAACCAAGGTACCCTACTTGTAAGTACTGTATATATTTTTTAAATTATAGTTGATACACAAATGTTACTTAGTTTCAGATGCATAAGTACCGTATTTTCTGATTATTCCTAAAAGAAGTGTGTTAATATTGATTTTACTAAGGGAAGTACCACTTTTTGTTAGTTTCTCTGATCTGTGACTTACAGATAGGTCATCATTAACAGGGCCAATCATTTGGGAAACTGTCTTTTTCTGACTATCTGGGCATATTTAGCCCAGATGGAATTAGCAGTATGCTCTACATGAGAACAGTGTCCAAATCTTTGCAGTGAGCAGTAGTAACAAGTATTTCCAATACTAAACTCTTCAAAATGCATTGTTTTGTTGATTATTCCCATTCTACACTTCTATTAGATTAGTTCTCCTGCATTTTCCTTCTTCTTTTCTGATGTTTATTAGCATTTCTTTTATGATTTCTCATAGTTTAAGCAAGTCCTTTAGAATTCTAACTTATTAAGTAAACAAAAGCTCGGAAAGTATGTAGCATTCTTTAATTAGGTAAATACTCAGCAAGACATAAACATTTTTATAGATGTTGGGTTCAAAATAGGGGTTGTGTATAAAGTTACCTGGCCTATAAATTCTAAGCTTAATTATAAAAAAGGTAAGTTAATATATGTTTAGAAATATATAAAATGCTCATAAATAGCTAACTTATCAGTTAACCCATCAGCGTCAACATTTACGAATAAGCATTGTTTTCAGTTAGTCCTATGTATTCCTTAGTTGGAGTGATCACATGGAGATCCTATCAACCTAAACCTTAGAGAAAATACCTATTTTATTTATATATGTATACCTAGAAATATGAAATTTTTATTTTATTTTTTATAAATTAGGACTAGAAATATATGTAAACTTTAAGTCATGTTTTGAAGTTCCTGTAACTCCCTTAAGAAAAAGAATTCATGCTTTTATTTATTTTTTAAAATTAATTTTCTGTTTGATTTTTATTGAAATGAGATTGATATATAACATTAACTTCCTGTGTACACAGAATTCATATTTTTAAATGTTACTAATTTATTCCATTCTCAACAGGTTGAGGTTAATATTTAAAGTCATGAGGCGCCTGGGTGGCTCAGTTGGTTGAGCGTCCGGCTTTGGGTCAGGTCATGATCTCCGGGTTTTCGTGGGTTCGAGCCCCGCGTTGGGGTCTGTGCTGACAGCTCAGAGCCTGGAGCCTGTCTTCAGATTCTGTATCTCCCTCTCTCTCTGACGCTGCCCTGCTTGCACTGTCTCTCTCTGTCTCTCAAAAATAAATAAAAAACATTAAAAAAATTTTAAAAAATTTAAAGTCATGCTTTTCGAGAAATCTCAAATGTGGGGGTGACTAGGGAGCTCAGTTGGTTAAGCGTCAGACTTCGGGTCATGATTTTGCAGTTCATGAATTTGAGCCCTGTGTTGGGCTCTGTGCTGACAGCTCGGAGCCTGGAGCCTGCTTCCGATTCTGTATATCCCCCTCTCTCTGTCCTTCCCCACTCGCATTCAGTCTCTCTCTCAAAAATAAATAAACATTAAAAAAAAAAGAAATCTCAAATGTGTTGGGGTCAGAAAGAAAAATGTTAAATGAGACCAACACGTTGGAGGTTGGATCTAAATATATCTCAATAAGGAAAATGTTGAAGTTATTCAGAGTTAAAAAGCAATATTAAAAATAACCTGATTAAGTTCTGTTTTAGGAAATAAAGTGAATCAGATGTCTGGAGAGACCTTCTCGGGACAGATTACCTGAGCACGTGAGATAAAAGGCAAGCATGTTTTAGAATGTATGGCTGAATTAGCAGGAAAGTAAGGGCTGTCTTTGGAGGTCTTAAGTAACAGGGAAGCACAAATCCAGACAGGTAGAGGGCACCTGAAGCCAGGGTGCCTTGAGAGTATCTGTCTATGGCCTAAAGTCAGGGGAGGAGGAGGTAAAGGTTGGGCACAAATAAAGAGACCTCTACATGGAGACAGGACCTTTGAAAGGCAATGTTTACAGCAGAGGAACTAGAAAAAAAACCCACTCTGGACAGAGATGGTGGGGCTACATCTCTGTCTCAGACCTGCTTCTAGTGTAAAGGAAAATAAGAAAAATGTCACCCCTGAAATTGTTAACTATGTGTTTGTCTTCACTTGGTGTGGCACACTGTGTTTTCCAAAAAAAAAGCTACCACAATACTTCCAGTCCCACATGCACTTAGAGAACCTTGCTGTTCCCGATCAATGGGCGGAGTCTATTTCTCTCCTTGAATCTGGATGGGACCTGTGACTGCCCTGACAAACAGAATGTGGGGAAAGTGACACTGCCTGATTTTTAAGACTAGGCCATAAAAAGCAATGTGGCTACTACCCCCAGCACAGTCTCTCCCTCCCTCTCCCTCTCTCTCTCTCTCTCTCTCTCTCTCTCTGTTCTTGTCCGGGAACCCAGCTACCAGCTTGTGAAGAAGCCCAAGCCACGTGGATTTACCATATATGGATGCTGTAGCCCATGGCCTTTGGGTTGGCCAGCTGAGGCACTAAGCATTGTGGGGCAGAGTCTACTGTGCTTGGTTTGGAACCGTGAGTGATAAGGAATCATTATCGTTTTAGGCCACTAAGTTTTGAGATAATTTGTTACGCAGCATTAGACAGCTAACACACTTGGATTTGGGCCCTAAACTTACACTACCTGTATAGCCTGAAAACATCTCAATCTAAAATTTTGGTTTAGAGTGATCGAAGGTGGGTAGTGCCATTTGGTGCCTGGCAGAAGCAAATATAAATCATCAAAATATTATCATAACTATGGTTCCAGGAAACATATGCTCACAATGGAAAAAAAAAACACTCACAAAATACACTTGGAAACAAGTCACTCAGAATGAGTTACTCAAAGAGTAAAATCAGACACATAGACTACAAACACTGAATTTATTAGAAACAGATAGACACATTTAATATGTTTAAAGAAAGAGAGCATCAAACTATGAGAATGTAACAAGACTATAATATTTGCAAAGAGAGCCTCCAGATAAGAGAAACAGATTAAAGAACAGAATTGCTAATCTCCTCAATATACAGATAAAGACTTATTATAAAACTCTTTAACAGACATTAAAGAAGGCCAATGTAAATGAAGGGACAGACTATAAAATCATAGATGGGAAGGACTATATGGAAAATAGGTCAGCTTTCCCTTTACTCATCAACAGAGTTGGTGCAATTCCAATGAAAATGCCAGACGCGTTTTTCCTTGAACAATGACCAAACTTATTCTGAAATGTATTTGGAAGAAAAAAGGTCAGAAACAGCAAACATGCCCTGAAGAACAACAGCTCAGAGGGTTCATTATACCAGAAAATAGTGTATAAAAACTACAGCCATTTAGGAGCGCCTGGCAGGCTTAGTTGGGGGAGCGCGCAACTCTTGATCTCAGGGTTGTGAGTTTGAGCCCCAGGTTGGGTCTAGAGGTTACTTAAAAATCTTAATGTTTATTTTATTTATTTTTGAGAGGGGGGTGCGGAGAGAGAGACACACACACACACACAGAATCCAAGGCAGGCTCCAGGCTCTGAGTTCTCAGCACAGAGCCTGACTTGGGGTTCGAACTCATGAGCTGTGAGATCATGACCTGAGCTGAAGTTGGAGGCTTAAGTGACTGAGCCACCCAGGTGCCCCTACCTAGCCCTATTTTTAAAGATGAGCTCAAAAGAAAACCTCTTTGGAGAAGTTTCATTAATCTAAAGTCCAGAGGTGAGAGAGTTCATGCTTTTCTCTATTTTGTGTCTGTTGTATTTTCTCTATCACGCCATTACAGCTTTCACTGTTATATCACAAGTTATTAGCTTCCTGTTTTTCATGTTAAAATAAATTAGGAGTGTGTGGGTAATGTTTAATCCATACATTTTTTTAATGAGTTTGGGATTAAAAAAATTTTTTTTTAACATTTATTCATTTTTGAGAGAGAGAGAGCGCGCGCGCGCGCGAGTGCGAGTGGGGGGAGGGGCAGAGAGAGAGGGAGACACAGAATCCTAAGCAGGCTCCAGGCTCTGAGCTGTCAGCACAGAGCCCGACCCGGGGCTCGAACCCACAAGCGGTGAGATCATGACCTGAGCTGATGTCGGACACTTAACCGAATGAGCCACCCAGGCGCCCCTAAGTTTGGGATTTTAAAAGTAATTAAAAAAAATAAAAGTAATTTAAAAATTACAAGAGAGAGCAATTAAACATTTTTTAAAAATTTTTGAGAGAGAGCATGAGTGAGCGGGGAAGAAGCAGAGAGAGAGGGAGACACAGAATCCGAAGCAGGCTCCAGGCTCCGTGCTGTCAGCACAGAACCTGACACTGGGCTTGAACCCATGAACTGTAAGATCATGACCTGAGCTGAAGTTGGACGCTGAGCCGACTGAGACACCCAGGTGTCCCAAAGAGAGAAAAATTTAAATGGCAAGTTTGATTCAGAGGAAACACTGAAAGACAAAGATATTGTGTGTTTAATATGTACCAAGGGCATGCTTTATAATTTTCACTTGAAAAAATTTTAATTTCTGGGTCAACCTGCTGAAAAATAAGGAGAAATTTACTAAAGAAGTTACTGCATCTATAATACTTGGAAAATAAAACCCAGGTTTCTCTCATAGATCTTGGAACAAATTTGTTATAATTTGACTCCCACAGTTGTAATATAAAACATAAATACCATTCAAAGCAAACAATGAGGCCATTACCTGTATCTGTTTACAATTAAATATCCTTAATAGGACAAGCTGAGAAAAAAAGTGCTTAGAGTCATATTCTCAATAAATATCAAAAATGGGTTAATCTTATTGGCAACAAAAAGATTTTGAGGGGAAAAAGTATTATACCAAGAAGTAATATAAAAAATATTAATCAGTGCTGGAGAACATGCTATATTAAGGCAGATACTCTTACTACCCGTCAGTGAGAATATAAATTGATATGTTTTGGGGAGTGCGAGTTGCATGCAAAGCCTTGAAATAGCCAAATTTAGAAATCAGTCCTATTGAAATAATATGACATACATAAAGATGTTTACTGTTTTCTGTCATAGTGATAAACTGGGGGAAAAAAACCTCTAAATAAATATACATACACTAAAGGGATGACTAAATTAAGGTTTATCTCTATGAAACTGTTTACTTTTTTTAAATTTTTAAATGTTTTATTTATTTTTGAGAGAGAGAAAGAGAGAGAGACAGCGTGAGCAGGGGAGGGGCAGGAGAGAGAGGGAGACAGAATCCAAAGACAGGCTCCAGGCTCTGAGCTGTCAGCACAGAGCCCGACATGGGGCTCGAACCCAGGAACTGTGTGAGATCAAGCCCTGAGCACAGAGCCCGACATGGGGCTCGAACCCAGGAACTGTGTGAGATCAAGCCCTGAGCTGGAAGTTAGACTCTGGACAGACTGAGCCACCCAGGTGCCCCATCTATGAAATTGTTTAAAAGGCTATTATCCTGAAACCTTTATTACACTATATGTTAACTAACTAGAATTTAAATAAAAATTTGAAACAAACAAAAGGCTATTATTCTTCTAGTTCTCATTACCATGTGTAAATGTTTACATTGTTTTACAAGGACATGATCCTAATCTAGCTGGTTTTCATTGTTTTACTCCTAGGGTCAAGAATAAGGCCTAGCATATAATTTTTTAAATTAGAACTATTCTTTTTAATTTTTTTAATATTTATTTTTGAGAGAGAGAGAGACAGAGTGGGAGCAGGAAAGGGGCAGAGAGGGAGACACAGAATCTGAAGCAGGTTCCAGGCTCCAAGCTGTCAGCACAGAGCCCGACGCGGGGCTTGAACCCATGAACCGTGAGATCATGACCTGAGCCAAAGTTGGACGCTCAACCCACTGAGCCACCCAGGTGCCCCTAAAACTATTCTTTTTAGAGCAGTTTTAGGTTCACAGCAAAATTGAGGGGAAGGTACAGAGATTTTACATAAATCCCCAATTGATGAACCTACATCGACACATCATAACCACCCTAAGTCCATAGCTTACATTAGGGTTCACTCTTGGTGTTGTACATTTTACGAGTTTATAATGACATGTATCCATTATTATAATAACATAGAGTATTTTCACGGTCATAGAAAAATCCTCTGTGTTCCTCCTATTCATTCTTCTTTCCATCCCAACCCCTGGCAACCACTGATCTTTTAACTGTCTTATTTATATAGCTTTGTCTTTTCCAGAATGTCATATGGTTGAAATCATACAGTATGTAGCCTTTTCAGATTGGTTTCTTTCACTTATTGATATGCATTTAAGGTTCCTTCATGTTTTCTCATGACTTGCTAGTTCTTTTTTTTTTTTTTTTTTAGCGCTGAATAATAGTCTATGGCCTGGAGGTACCAACTTACTTACCTATTTACCAACTGAAGGACATTTTGGTTGCTTCCAAATTTTGGCAATTATGAGTAAAGCTGCTATAAACGTCTGTGGGCAAGTTTTTGGGTGGACATGTTTTCACCTCCTTTGGGTAAATACCAAGGAGGGCAACTGCTAAATGGTTCGGTAAGAGCACGTTTAGTTTTTATAAGAAACTGCCAAACTAAGAAGTCTTCCAAAGTGGCTGAAGCACTTTGCATTCCCACCATCAGTGAGTAAGAGTTCTTACGCTCCACATCCTCACCAGCAGTTGGTGTTGTCAGGGCGATGGATTCTGGCCATTCTAATAGCGTGCAGTGTACATACATTTTTAATAAAAACTTGGTAAATGAAAATAATGTTCAGTGAAAAATATAAAACTATGAGATTTCTGTAAAAAAAAAAAAATCTGTGTAGAAAAAGAACTGTAATGACACACAACCAAATGGGAAAATCGGTCATGGGCATTTGTTAAAAAGACAGCTTTATTGAGGTATAATTTTACATATGTAAAATTCACCCATTGTCTGTGTACAGTTCAATTACACTTATACAGTCGTGCAAGTATCACCATAGTCCAGTATCATGGTCAATTTTTGTTTTCTCAGTCCATCTTTTCTGTATGGTAAAGGAGGATGGCCTCTTCACTGGTAGTTGGTGGAGCTGAACTCTAAAATTGCCCATGAAATTATTTTCTAGTCTAATGCTCTGAGTATCTCTTCAGTTTGACATAAGCATCTTTCTAGCACAAAATGGATTTTTAAAAGCAGCAGAAAGGTCCGTTGCTACCTTGAGTAGTAAAAGATTAAGGGTTGAGCAGGACATGATACAGCCTAGAATCTGTTTGGTGTCCCCACAGTAAGATCATTATTCTTGGTCCATTTAGCATATAAAAAGGTTCCACAGAATAATGAGCACAGTCGCAGTTCCCAACGGAAATGTAGGTATTGAAAGGAACGAAATGTGAACGTGTATCTTGTGCTCCTCAATTCTGCGGGCAGTGGAGTATGTAAGCTGGGGACGTCCCCCAACCCACTTGAGAACCTGGCCGCGACAGTCCACAGGCTGGGGCCACCGATTCTCCGCGAAGTGCCCACCGTAGGGACCTTCGGTGCATTCACTTCCCTACAGTAGAGAAGCCTCCAGGAAGAAGCCGACTGATACAGGCTGGCACCTAAACACGCTTCCTAGCCCCGGCTCCCAGCGCCCCGCCTACAGCCTCCTACCTGCAGAGAAGCAGAGCAAGGACAGCCGGTGCCGCAGGCGGGCCAAGCCTAGCACAGTGGGAGCAAAGAACATGGCTTCATCGTCGGGGTGCGCGATCACCAGGAGGGTCCTGCTTCCATCTCCCGGCACGCCAGCCGGCTCCTGACTCTTCACGCGTTCCCAAGAGTCCCAAACCCAGAGGAAGCCCCATCCTAGGGCCGCCGCTGCCAAACACAGAAGAGCCACCGCGTCCATGCGCTGTAGGTGGCACCGCGCCTGCGCAGGAGGAAGGCTGCCTCAGACCCAGACTCCGGCGGGAAAACTGCGCTCGCGGAATTTGCGTTCCGAGTTTAAGTCGGGCGGCCCAGAGGTTTTAGACGGGTTCCTGCTGTGGTTTTACAAGGACGCTTCCCAACCCTTCTTTATTTAGTTTTCTCTACCTTATGCAGCGTCTACGACGCCTTTTTGCCTTCTTGATTTCAGAGACAAACCCCTTGCCGTCCAGTTTTCTATCCTTGTCCTTACAGTGCCATGGGTTTAAAATGAAGCTTTTGAAAATACCCGCCCTCCCCGTCGTGAGTTCCCTCCTCTCTTCAATGCACCATTTTGTAACTCAGATCTTAAAACGCGTGACTTTCTCATGATTATATGGTTAGCTCCTTATCCTGATGAACCGACTTTGTTTTTCCTTCTTAATTTTGGATGTGGAGTGCTGGCTCCTCTTAAGGAAAAGCATGCGGTTACGAGGAACCGTCCAGTCATTTCTGTAGCAGACTAAGGCTGAGAGAGCGCACTTTGTAGTCGCGAGGGCCACAGGCTGTTCCGACGAATGTGACTTTAGATTAAGGACCGACAATCATGGACAGATCAGCATCGCCTGACATATCAGGCAGGGAAGTCCCGCTGCGAATTACAGCCGCAGCCCCGGAAAGTGTCCTGGGTAGGTCGACGTGCCTCCTTCTGGCTCCCAGCACTGGGGACCTGACTTCCCTCCCTGCAGCCCGGCGCCCGAGCAGGCGGCCGCCGTCCAGTCGGGTCGCGGAGCGGTCGCAGGGCCCGAGGCATGGCCTTGGCTCCTTCCCTTTCCCACGGCCGGGGGGAAGGCCCCGAGCGCGCGGGGACCGGCCGGCTGGCGGCGGGCGCCCCGGCCCGAGTGCGCGATGGCAGCGCGCTGGGTCCGGCCGGGCGCGGCGCGGCCCCGGCCCGTCTCGGCTCGAGGGGACCGCCGTCGCCAGGCCGAGGGGAGACCTGAGGGGCCCTGGCGTGGGGGCGACCCAGGAAGCTCGGCCGAGGTAGGAGCCGCGCTCGGCCAGCGGAGGGAGTCGGTCTCCCAGCCCTCCGGAAGGAGGAGGAGCCGGCACCGGAGCCGCCTTAGCCGCGGCTGCCCGAGCCGGCGGGGGAGGGAGAGGGGTTGAGTCAAGATGGCGGCCAAGGTGGCGAAGCAGCAGCGGCGGCGGCGGCGGCGGCTGGAGTGAGCTCCCGGCTCGCCGCGCCGAGCGAGGTCCCGGGGTGGGGACGCGCGCCGGGGCCGCGTCCTGCTCCGCAGGCCCGGGGGCGCGCCGGCCACCACGCTCCGCCAGCTCCCGGTGAGTAGGCCCCGGCGCCCGCAGCCCCGGCCTCCGGGCCCCCGCTCGCTCCGGGGCTTCCGAGGGCTCTCAGGGCGCCGGCCGCCGAGCGGCTTCGCGGCCGGGCGAGAGGCGTCGCGGGCCCGGTGGGTCGCGACCCGCCGCGGCCGCCCGGCCTCTTCCCCTCGGCCGCCCGGGGCGAGTCGGGCGCGGCGCGGAGCTGGGGCTGGGCGAGTGGAAGAGGCTTGTGGAGTTTGGAGGAAGAATGGGCTGCGGCCGGCCGGGTGTCCTGTGGGGAGGGGGCGTGCGGAGTCCTGCGGGCCGACGGAGGGAGACGCGGAGGGCCGGGGGACTCCAGGTGTGGCCGGCACAGGTGGCGGGCCTGGGCTCACTGTGAGGCGGAGTTGGTGGCCGTCTTGGGAGTGTGGAAGTGCTTAGGGAGGGTGACAGCGGTGGACAAGTGCGTGAAGAGCAAACTAGTTCACCTTGTAACCAAACCACTCGGGGTGTAATGGCGAAGGGTGGGTCGTGGTGGAGGCGGCAAAGATCGGAACCCTATACCTTCTGCCTTTTATTGTTGGTGTCTTACTGTGTGAAGTCGGTGAATTCTGTTTTTTAGAGGAAGAGGGATTTGAGAAACTGTAATTGAGAAACCGGTCTTAATGGAGAGGAGACCGAATTCTTCGATTTAACTGGATTAGGTATGGTCGTGCATTAAAGGTGTGGATGGGAATGAGTAATATTTGTGAACAGTGTTGGCTCAGGAAGGGTCAGTTCTCTTCCTGCTATCGCATGCCATACACAGTGCCACTTTCCACAGAGTTAACCTTGGACAGCTGTGGTGTAGGTAATTCTAATCTTTGGGATTAGTATATTCACCTGCATCAGATTGGCTTCCCGAATTGTATCCTAATGGTATTGAAATTTACGTTCCTGGTGCGCATCCCGGTGAGGCAATGATGGGAGGCCGAACACTGAGCCAAGAGCAACAGGCCCGGGATTTTAAAATGCCAATAAATACTCATTCATTCCTTCAACATTATCTTGATCAATAGCTACTGCTGATAGGCCAAATGTGATTGTCCCTTCAATAGCTGGAGAGCTGATGGCATTATTTGATTTTTTAATAGTTAAAAAAAATTATCTTAATGTACCCCTTTCGTAAAGATATTTATTGGCTGAACCAAGTGGCCCTGGCTCAGGAGCAGATGGAACAATTTTAGGATCTTATTTAAAAATGGATAAAAATTACTGAAGGAATGAACACAAGTTGTTGGAGAAAGAAATATTGTTTGTATTTGCTCATTCTGTTAAATCCTGATGGAAACTTATTTATTCATTTTAATATTTATAGTACACAGTTGCCTTGCTTTAAGCACACCTGTCAGTGTAAATCAAGGTTAACACACATATATATAAATAATATGCACATACTTACATACATACATAAGGATGGGATTACTTGCAATACCAAAATACTCTTTCCTTTTACAAAAGGCTTACCATATGTTGAACTACTCCCCCAGAGAAAATACAATATAGAGAGTCCTGGTTCTAACTTTTACTGACTGTGTGACATTTTGGAACTTGATTGGCCTTTCTATGCTTCAGTTTCCTCATCTGTGATGGTAGGGGGACATGCACTGGCCTAGGATTGGCTGCTGTGAGCCTAAGGAAGTTAATAGTTATGAAATTGCTTTAAACAGGTTGAAAGGGTTATGCTTCTGTGAGGTACTGACAACTTCCTTTGCACTCCTGAAATGCTTATCTGAAAATCTCTCCTGGCATTCACACTTTCTACTTTGTATTTAGGTATTTATGTACTAGTTTTATCTCCTCTTGAAGTTAGGATAGGTCCTTCTCAGATTTTATCTTTACATTCAAGGCACTGTGTAGGACAGTAATTTTTGGTGTAGGATATTGACACTGCAAATGTTTGTTGAACGGATGAACATTGTATTCTGATTAGGAAAACATGTTCACACTACAACTTACCTGAACAGGCCTGTTATCTCCTAAGACATTATCTATATAGCTGTGATTTCCTTCATGGCCTTGGAGGAAGACATATTTTTAAATGAATACCTTGTTGGATGAAATCACAGTAAAACTTCAGTATTTGGTGTACCCACATAATTTTTTTTAAAACAAAATATTTGAAGTTAACTTCTGTTTCTTTGAGTTTAATTGAGTAAAAGTTGGTTCCAAAGCTAGGCAAATGTAGTCAAGTTCTTTTAAGGCTTTTTTAAAAATTTGGGATGTGGTGAGGTTTTCTTGTCATTGCTACTGTAGGAAGCAAAGGCTTTTGAATAGGCCAGGGATTGATGTAGGTAAATGTCAGGCTATTTGTGTGTGTGTGTGGTTATTCAGTTTTAATTGTATTTTGTGGTCTGTCTTAATTGCAATTTCAGCTGCTTGTTGATGTCTGGGAATGATACAGGTCTAGTGTTATTTTGTTACTCTGTCTTTTCTGACTTTAGATGTTGCATTTTACTAGAATACGTACAGAGAAGTAGTAAAGCTTGACTGGAATTTATTCTGTCTGGACTTATTTGATTAGAGATCCATATATAGTTCATTCGCTTGTTCAACTGGTGTGTTCAGGGTACATTTTTGTGCTTTTTGGTTCAGGGTACGTTACTAAATGCTGTAAAGGTGTAACGTTGAGCAGATCAATTATGTGCACAAGTAACTGTGTCTCTAGATTGCCTGATGTTTTGTTCTTCTCAGGTTTGAGGATGCAAGAAGTACCTTTAGACTGATAGTCAAGAAAACATTTTGTGTATTTCTTTTTCTGTCAGGGCCTAGGAGTATTGAAAAGCTGTGAAAAGCGTCTGTCATGTAGCAATAATTGTATGTAGGGCATCTGTTTTCTATTTGGTATTCTTGTGATGGTGGTTTTCCTTGAACATTTTTACTGTTCTTCTGCAGTTTTTTTCTACCCCAGAAGCTCGTGTGGTCAAAATATTACGTGGATAGTCTTCTGCTACAGCCTACTTTTGTTTGTTTGTTTATTCTCTTTGTGTTTGAAAGTGAGATCATACAAAGCCATCTGAGTGTTCTATGGAATTCCTCATTTTGATTTCTCCATGTGTGCTACTGTTACCTTACTTTTACTTAAAAGGGATCTCGTGGCACCTCGGTGGCTCAGTCGGTTGAGCGTCTGACTTCAGCTCAGGTCATGATCTCACAGTTTGTGAGTTTGAGTCCCATGTTGGGCTCTGTGCTGACAGCTCAGAGCCTGTAGTCTGTTTCAAATTCTGTGTCTCCCCCTCTCTCCGCCCCTCCCCCTGCTCGTGCTCCCTCTCTCTCAAAAATAAATAAACATTAAAAAAAGTGATCTCAAAAGACGTCTAAATTGGTTAAAATAAAATCTAATAATGTATAGAATTATAGGAGATAGAGTCATAGATTATCCAGTTCTACCTCTTACTTGTGAATAAACTGAGGACCACAGAAGTGAAGTGATTTGCCTAAATTACTGTAGTTGGGCAGTGGTAGAATCCAGTCTCCTGACATCCAGTGTGTAGGGCTCATTCCTTTACACCATCTTGTGATTGTGTGATGGGATGCTTCACTTTCAAACTTTTGGATTTTTTCTTTTTAAAGGATGAGGAGGGCGCCTGGGTTAAGCATCTGACTTTGGCTCAGGTTATGATCTTGCGGTTCATGAGTTTGAGACGCACATGCTGACAGCTCTAAGCCTGGAGCCTGCTTTGGATTCTGTGTCTCCCGCTCTCTCTGCCCCTTCCCTGCTTGAGCTCTTTCTCTCTCTCAAAAATGAATAAACATTAAAAAAAATTTTTTTAAGTATAAGGGACATTTGTTAAATTAAAGCTTAGCTAAATAGCATGAACATGAACTGTATATTTTTTAAAAATTTTATTTTATTTTTAAAGAGAGAGAGCACAAGCGGTGTGGGGAGAGAGGGAGAGAATCCCAGGCAGGCTCGATGCTCAGCACAGAGCTCAACATGGGGCTTGATCCCACAACCTGGGATCATGACCTGAGTTGAAATCAAAAGTTGGGACGCTCAGCCAGCTGAGACACCGAGGTGCCCCTGAACTGTATTCTTAATGCTCTATTGAAAAGTGCACATGTAGTATTGGTTTTCTATAGTACTTATGCCATAAAACTTATTTTAGAGGAAGAAGCATGTTCTTTTTCAACTGATATCCTCACATGAATACTGAAGCATGTCATATTTATTCCATTTGGGCTGTTAGATAATATGCCTATTTTGCCAAAGTGCCTTACTCTTCTGAAATCTACCACATGTAAATTCTGCCTATTTTTTGAGTGTTTAATCACATATTACTTCAGCCAGGAAGTCTCCCGCCTACTCCCTGTTCTTCAAAGATGTGTATTTTTCATTCTGGAAGTTCTTAATGCTTTGCTTTTGCCTCTATTATAATATCGTAGTTATTTATGTACATGTCCATTTAATTCCTGCTGTACCATAAGCTCATTGGGAGCATGTCCGTATCTCATATCTGCCCCTACTCCTGGAATAACACTGCACCCAGGAAGTGTGTACTTGAAATCTGTCGAATGCATAAACAACCTAGCTGCTAGAGTTACTTGGTATGGTTGTTGAAGAAGCTGATTGATACACATGTGGGAACTTGATGAATAGTTTATGTAAATTTAAAGACAGGCAGAAGTTTACCAGTGTCAGTGAGAGAAAATGTCTATAATCCATGAATTATCACAGCATTTCTTTAAAAATATATTCTTATCTGTTTACTGGGATTTTGGGGTGAAAGGGAAAGTAAAGATGGGATTGGTTTATCTGACTATTTGTATTTCCACATAATGTTAGAACAAGAATATGTTAATTTATATATGCAGGGAAATTTGGAATAGTTTTCTGTGGTAGGAAAAAATTGTTTGGATTAGTTTGTTTTTAGGATTATTATAGAATACCTTTGATGGTTCTCTTTGAAAGAGTAGTACTGATTAGCTTTATATCAAAAATTAAATCTTTAAGTAGACTAGTCAAGAGCAAAGGAGGAGGAAAGTCAAGATGACCAAATTATTTTGATCCCCCCATCCAGTGTCTACTTGAGGAATAAAACTTGGGCTGGGTTTTCTGTTTTTGTTTGGTTATATTTTAATAAACTGATATCAAACCAGAGTAAGTTGAGGTTACATTTTTCTAGGAAAATTTCACTCTTAGTTTGGTTTTGAGGGTCATCTTTCTGATTAGGTTTGCCTCTCCCCCCACACTTGTGTTTAACTGACAGACTCTTGACATTTTAGTTGTCATACACAGTTCAGAATCAGAGCAATCTGTTTTAGTTCATTTCCCTTGGCAATAGCATATAGATTCGTATAGATTGTATAATTTGAAATGTTTGTTTTAAATTGTAATTATCATGACCTTGAACGCCTGTTCAAAGATTTTTAACTTTGTATTACTTTTGATTAAGTTTTTTTAATTCAGTTTTGAATTACGATAACTTTTATGTATTTGGAGTGAAACCAAAACTTGTGCTTTCTAGGAGTTACAAGCCTAAAATATACAGTGTAATATACCAGATGTAGGGAGTATATAGTCCATTAACTCTATGTGTGTGGGTGTGTATGTGCTGGGGGGAATGTGGGGAGAGAGAGAGGAGGATGGAACTGAACAGAGCAGGAGGGGAAGGATGGAAGGAGTAGTTGCTGTATATTCACACAAAACCATTTTAGTGAGTGCAGGAGGATGTGTTATTTTAGAATATTTGTCTTTCATCTATTATAAGTAATGCGTTATTTTACAGAACTATAATGTAGAAGTATATAGAGAAATTGAAAGTACTACTTCCTAGATGTAATCTTCTATGTGTTGCATATTCTTTCAATTTTTTTTTTTTTTTTAGTGGTGTGATTTCCTGTATGATGGGATCGTAACATATTGTTCTTTTATATACTACTGTTGCAAGGTGGTATATTTAGAGGTACTTCTATCATTAATGGCTACGTAGTATTTCACTTATGAAAATACCATGATTTGTTTAATCAATTTGTAGCTAGTCATGTTTTCCACCCTCCAGAAAAACAAAGCTGAGGTGACTTATTTGTGTGCATTTATTTTGTATACTTCTGCGAACAGCTTTATAGGAAAGATTCCAAAAGTGGAATTGCCATGAAATGAATAGTGTAGATTTGGGAAGATACTGACACAAGTGTATGAGTATGTCCCAAGCCCTGGCCAGCACCGGATGTTACAGATTAAAATATTTTGACCATTTAAGAAGGTGGGGGCGGGATGGGCTTTTTACGGATTGCTACTGAGGTTGGACATTTTTTAATGAGGGAAATTGTATTTCTTTTATAAATTGCTGGTTTTCGTTATTTTTTGATGGAGTTATTGGTCTTTTTCAGATTAATTTGAAGAGCTCTTTATATATTAACATATTCCCTTTCTGTAAACATTAAGTGTGCTCTATCGCTCCCCCCCTCCCGCCAGCTATTCTTTTGTGTTATTATGTAGTCTAGTATAGCCAACCCTGCTCTGTGCTGGCTGTGTGACCTTGGGCACATTACCTAACCTCTCTAAGTCTTAGTTTCCTTATTTTTAGAATGTAGATAATAAAAATAACATTTGCCGGCACTTAGTAAGTAAATAATAAATGTTAGCGGTCTTCATTATTAGTCTATATATGGTTTCTGGGTTTCATGCTCTACTTAGAAAGATCTCCTTACTCTAAAATTTAAAATATTCACCCATCTATTAAACTAAACAAGTAAAGTGAGGAATAGTATTGTATAGCATGCTAATGGTTGTTTTAAAGAGGAAAAAATAGGGGCTCAGTTGGAAAAGCCGACCCTTTGATGTCAGGGTTGTGAGTTTGATTCCCATGTTAGGTGTAGAGATTACTTAAACAACTTAAAAAAAAAATAATGTATCCATATTTGCTTGTATGTTATAGGATATTTCTCAAATGAAACCCAAGAAACTGGTAACATTGACTGTTTTAAGAACTAAGTGACTGAGGCACATGATTGAGAAGACTTTTTTTTTTAATATTTATTTTTGAGAGAGGGAGGGAGGGAGGGAGGGAGGGAGGGAGGAACAGAGAGAGAGGGAGACACAGAATCTGAAGCAGTCTCCAGGCTCTGAGCTGTCAGCACAGAGCCTGATGTGGGGCTCGAACTCACAAACTACGAGATGGTGACCTGAGATGGTGACCTGAGCCGAAGTCGGACGCTTAACTGACTGAGCTACCCAGGCACCCCTGAGAAGACTTTTAACTATATACCTTTTTTGTATTTTTAAGACCAAGAAGTCCTCAGGTTTTAATTTAATACTTTCATGGTTTTTTAAAATTTCCTGTTAACTTCTAATTTTTTGATCTGTCTGGAATTTATTCCAGTATAGGAAGTGAGGTGGAGGTATTATTTTTGGGGGGCACATGTGTGCATGTTTCCTCCCCCAAATAGTGAGCCGGTTGTGTCAGCACCGTTTAGTGAATAATTCATCCTTTGTCCCACTGATTAGATTTGCAGCTTCTGTCATTTACTAAACATGTTTGGAACTGTTTCTAATTTATTATGTTCTTGATCTCTTGTTATATATACCATATCCTTTAAATTACTATTGTTTTGTGATTTAATACTGATAGGGCTAGTCACCTGTTCATTGCTCTGTTTTTTTTCAGACTTTGACAGTTCTGGCCCACGTGTCTTCCAGATGAACTTTAGATTATTCCGTGAAGTTCCAAGAGACATCTTGCTGAGATTTTTGGGGGGAATACTGAATATTGATTAGGAATATTGAATTTGTAGGTTAATTTTGGAAGACTGACTTCATGTACTTCCTCTCCTTTTGTTAAAATGAAGTTTTTTATTTTCTTCAGTAAGTTTTCAAACTTTTCAAATAAGTTCTATCCATTTTTTATTTCTTTTGTTAAAAAGTATGGTAGGGGAAAATATGGTAGGGACTCACTTTATAGTCTAGTGGAGGGGGACAGAATATAATGAAGTAAAACCAGATCCATTTCAGATTGTGATTAATCTATAGAGGAACACAAAGGCTTACGTGGTTGAGAGTGACGGATGGGAAGCCATCTTATAGGGTGGTTGGGACTGGCCTTTCTGAGAAGATGACATTTGAACTGAAACCATAAGTTTGATGAGGAGTCAGCCACATGAATGAGCCAGGAAGAGCATTCCAGGCAGAGAGTAAAGAAAGACAAAGGCCTGAGGTAAGGAAGAAGGTCTTGGCGTGGGATGAAGGGACTGGAAGGAAGCCCCTGTTGCTGGGGCCTCCTGAGCCATTGGGAGAGGAAGCAGGCCAGATCAGGTGGGGCCTTGTGGGCCAGAGTGAGCAGTTGGTGTTTTATTTGAAATGCATGGTGGTAGCCCCTGGGGGGGCGCTTAAGCAGAAGAGTGATGTGTTCTGATTTATGGTTTAAAAGATCATACGGCCTTTTGGGTAGAGAAAAGTATTGAAGTGGGAAGTCCAGTTAGGAGTTTCTTGTAGCATGACATGATGGGTGGGGGGGTAGTGGAGATGGAAAAGGCTGGGAGACTTTGGGGGCGGTGTGTGGAAGGAAGAATGGGACTTGCTGTGTCGCTGTTGGAATGGGTGTTATTGAGAGTCAAGCGCTGTTGTTAGGTGCTGGGGAGGCCATGTGAGCAAAATAGAGATGGTTCCTGCCCCTCACATGCTTCCGATGGCTTTGTTTTTTGTATAGCATTCAATACTTATTTTAATGTTTATTTACTTTTGAGAGAGAAAGAGAGTGAAGAGCCCAATGAGGAGCCTGAACTCATGAACAGTGAGATCATGACCTGAGCTGAAACCAAGAGTCAGACGCTCAACCGACTGAGCCACCCAGGTTCCCCTAGCATTCAATAAATTTTAAGTCAGTTGCTTTTTTTCTATTTTGTTTTGGTATATGCCCTAGAAATAGAGTCTGTTCATTAGCTTTGTTTTACTTTGCTCCATAACCTTTAGCAGTCTCTGTTAGTGGGTGAAAGGGGAGGCAGCAGAACATGATCTTTAAAAGATCTGTCTGTGAGTTAAAAAAAAAAATTATGTTGGGGGAGTTTCTTAGGCTCTCGAAAGTCTTAATGAGGGATAATAATGGAACTGGTGTTTTAGGTGAGCTGCTTGTCTGCCAAGCTCTTAGTATGCTGCCCAGGATGTAACAAAGGCTCAATAAATGGTAACATTAAAAACTATTCTCCTTAGGTATTGTCATATCTATTAATTTTAGTCAAGCATCTAACTTATCATTTTTCTAATCTTGGATTACTGCTCTTGTGTGTCTTAATGGAAGAGAGAATTGGCAAAGAGTTGTCCATTTTGGCTTTGAAATCATTCATTCTTAGTTGAAGGAATGATTATTGCTCAATTCAGAGACTTAGTTCAATAGAGTGCAACTGAACCACAAAGTGCTCATTGGCGTTGTTTCTACTACTGCTGTTTTGGGAAACTTCTCCTTTCTCACTTTAGGGCGAAAGCAGCATTTTTGGTTTTCTAAATTCAAGAATTACTTATTGAATGCCTGTATTCTTAGATTAATCAAACAGTTATGCCCTTATTAATGTGTTTCTTTCAATATCATACTTGATTGGGGGTGGGGTAGTTTAATCTAAAAGGCCGGTTTTCTTTAGCTCCCATTCATCTGCCTGCCTTCTGAGTGACATGTCATAATGTCAAAAGAGGCTACAAGTAAAATAAATACCCTGTTAATATTCCCCCAGAGTTGCTCCTTTGTTTTTTTTGTTGTTGCTGTTGTTATTGTTTTAAAGGGAAGAATGCTTTAGTTTATTTTACAGGAGGAATTTTAGTCCAGTTTAACACCTCTCTGATCTACACATTACAGACCCTACTTAGATGATTCCTGCTGTCTACTGGAGACTCGGCCTCTTAGATGGGCTCAGGAGGTCTGCTTTCTTGATTGAAGTCATGGCCAGTCTTGGAGTCTTAGGGGGTTGGGATAATCCAGGGAGGTGGTCCTTAGCCTCTCCTTGCTTAACATACTTTTGGATTTGGACTAGAGCTGGGCTGCTTTATGAGAATTAGTGTGACCTGATTTGTCTCAGTTTAATAACTAATATTTTGTTATGTGCAGTGTTACAGAAGCCATTCTCCTGTCCCATACTTCTGTATCAAAAGGTTTTATTCTTTGATCATTTAAAAGAAAATTGAATAGTGTGTTTCTTCTTCTGCTTTGGTGAAATGTGGGCTTCCCACTCTGTTGTGACCCTCAGTGGATTCATTCCTGCTTATCTGAAGAGGTATTCGCGGTCCCGCCACAGTGAAGTATATTTTTAGCTGTTTTTTCCAAGATAGCTTAGGCCACCTTGAAAACTTATCCAAGTACATTTTGGTTATGCAAAGATTGTAGGCCAAAAGCCAGGAGTTCCTAGTGAGAGGGATTGGATTTTTATTTTATTTTATTTTATTTTATTTTCTTGAGGATTGTATTTGAAATTTTGTTGTTGCAACAGAAGTTTCCTGTTGGGTAAATTGATGTGTGTCTTTTTTTAATATGAGAAGATTTAAAAAGGAATTTAAATAGACCACTTTCATTTTACTACATTTTCTTGCCTGTTTACAAAATGCAGGAGGCTAGTTTGGGGTTTATTCATAAAATTCAGATGAAATGTGCTCTTCTCGCTTATAACAATGGCATCTAGTTTTAGTATATTCTCATCCTAACATATGGTTATGTATTTATGATATGAGGGGGTTGCACATAAAACCTTGACTGTGTTTCTTAAACACTTAACAGAATTTTTACGGTGTGTGGAAGGAAGAAGAATAGGACTTGCTGTTTTGCCGTCAAGTGTCAAGAATGTACGTGACCCTGAGTTAATGAGTTTTGGTGCTAAGGACTGAACATAAAATTTGAAACTGCCACCTAAGGTCTTTCCCCTGTCAGCCTTAACTTTAAACTGGATTCTTTTCAAAGAGGCTCTTGGTGAGCCCTGACTGGCCTGAGGGTGGAAGGTGGGGGCAGGGGGGTGCAGGCTGAAAAGATAGCTTGCTAGGGTCCCCATTCTCACCGAACCGGGGTTTCTCTCCTGTGTCTATTTTTTACATTTCCCTCAATGTAAGATGTTTGAGGGAAAAGTCTGGTTAAAAGACAGAAAGTTGTAGGGGCACCTGGGTGGCTCAGTCAGTTAAGCATCCGACTTCGGCTCATCTCACAGTTTGTGAGTTTGAGCCCCGTGTCGGGCTCTGTGCCCACAGCTCGGAGCTTGGAGCCTGCTTCGGACTCTGTGTCTCCCTCCCTCTCTGCTTCTCCCCTGCTCGTCCTCTGTCTCTCTCTCTCAAAAAATAAACATTAAAAAAATTAAAAAGAAAAAATAAAAGGTCTGAACTATTGCCGTGTGTCTCATGAGTCAGTTTTGAGGAAGGAAGCCCTAGGGGTCCCCATGCTGCCTCTCTTGTGACCGAGGGTAGGGCCTGTGTTGACCCATAAATTTGTGTGCCGATGAGGGCTAATCTCTCATTTCTCTGATATTTTGTTGAGATATTCAAGTTAAACTTCCCTAAAGTCATATATCAAAACTAGGATATTGTGAAGGATTACTGACCAAAGGGAAACATGGACATATCATAATTGAGTGACATTGAATACAGGTGTTGAACTCAGAGACTCCTCATTGCTGAAACTTAAAAAAAGCAAAAATACAAACACAAACACCACCATATGACATGGCTGTCTCATCATGTGGGCCACTGTTGGAAAAAATTTGAATGACCTTGATTGAGCTAAGATCTTTCCTTTTGCCTCTCCATTCCATTTATAGCTTTATTTACCTAAGATGTCTGAGTTGGGAGGAGAGCTCAGAGACCGATCATGTAAGCATTTCTTTCTTTCTTTTTCTTTTAAAGATTTCATTTTTAAGTAATCACCACACCCAACATGGGGCTTCAACTTACAACCCAAGATCAAGAGTTGTACGCTCCACTAACTGAGCCAGCCGGGTGCCCCAGATCATGTAAGCATGTCTTAGGGGTGCAGATCAGAATTACTTGGAGAACATTTATAAAATATTTGTGAGTGGTCATACTGTGAAATACTCTCCAGCAATAGAAAGAATGAAGAGGCTCTTTATGGACACATGAGAATGATATATTAAGAAAGATATATTAATATAAATAAGATTTAGAACAGTATATATCTACTGTGCTACCGTTTATGTATGGGGGAATTGTGTGTGTGTGTGTAGGATATTTCTTTTCATTTCCTTTTTTTTTTTTTTTTTAAAGTAGACACCATGCCCAACATGGGGCTTGAACGCACGACCCTGAGATCAAGAGTTGCATGCACTACCAACTGAGCCAGCCAGGTGCCCCTGTGTATGTAGAATATTTCTGAAGGATACTTTAGAAACTAGTAACTTTGGTTGCCTTCGGGAAGGACTGCTGGGTAGGAGCTGGGGGACCAGGGTGAGAAGATTTTTCTCTTTGTATTCTGTGGTACTTTAAAAAACTCTAAAATCATACATATAGTACCTATTTTCAAAAACAAAACAAAAAACAAATACCACCACCACCATGTGTTAGCTTTTCCCCTTCCACCTGGAACATGTGCAGGGGAATGTTGACCAAGTGTGTTTTTTTTTTTTTTTTTTAAATATAATTGTATTATCTAGTTAGCTAGTATAGAGTACCCAGAATGCTCTTGGCTTCTGGAGTGGATTCCCATGATTCGTCAGTTACATACAACACCCAGCACTTCTCCTAACAAGTACCCTTCTCAATGCTTATCACCCATTTTCCCCTCCCCCGCCCCAACCCCCTCTTCAACTCTCAGTTCTCGGTATTAAAGCTTTCTTATGGTTTGGTTCCCTCTCAGTTTGTAACTATTTTTTTATCCTTTCCTTCCCCCATGATCTTCTGTTAAGTTTCTCAAATTCTACATATGAGTGAGAACATATGATACCTGTCTTTCTCTGACTGATTTCACTTGGCATAATACCCTCAAGTTCCATCCATGTTGTTGCAAATGGCAAGATTTCATTCTTTTTCATTGCTGAGTAGTATTCCATTTGTGTGTGTGTGTGTGTGTGTGTGTGTGTGTGTGTATAACATATACGTACATATATATTACTTATTTTTCATTATCCATGCATCAGTTGATGGACATTTGGGCACTTTGCATATGTTGGCTGCTGTTGATAGTGCTGTTATAAACATTGGGGTACATGTGCCCCTAAGAATCAGTGCTCCTGTATCCTTTGGATAAATTCCTAGCAGTGCTGTTGCTGGGTCATAGGGGAGTTCTATTTTTAATTTTTTGAGGAACCTCCACACTGTTTCCAGAGTGGTTGCACTAGTTTGCATTCCCACCAGCGGTGTAAGAGGGTTTCCCTTTCTCCACATCCTCGCCAACATCTGTTGTTTCCTGCGTTGTTAATTTTAGCCACTCTGGTGTGAGGTGGTATCTCAGTGTGGTTTTGATTTGTATTTCCCTGATGATGAGCGGTGTTGAGAATCTTTTCATGTGTCTGTTAGCCATCTGTCTGTCTTCTTTGGAAAGTGTCTATACATATCTTCTGCACATTTCTTCACTGGATTATTTGTTTTTTGGGTGTTGAGTTTGGTAAGTTCTTTATAGGTTTTGGATACTAGCCCCTTATTTGATATGTCATTTGCAAGTATCTTTTCCCATTCTGTTGGTTGACTTTTAGTTTTGTTGATTGTGAACAGGTGGTTTTAATATGTGGCTGGTTGCATTGCTGCAGTAAACATCCTTTTGTATGTAAGTATAGTATGTGAGTTTCTTTAGAGTATGGACTGAAATTGCTGGGCTGTAATAAGGATGGCATTTCAGAACAGTGTGGAATGACAGACATGTTCAGAAATGTTTTTGTTGGGATAATGAACTATCAATTGGTAAAGAAAATATAGCCAGACTCCTATCTTAGCAAGTTTTAGAAAAAAAATTAGGTGATAAAGGAGCTGAATATTAAGGTTATATATATATAACCTTGAGTATAAGAGGGGGGTGTAGAGGATGTTTTTTAAATTTGAGGTAGGGAGGTCTTCAGAAATATGAAATAAGTTATGAATTCTGGAAGAAAATATTTGTCATATAAAGGTAGAAAAGAGATTAATATTCAGAATACAGAGGGAGGTATTTCAGTTTCAAGACATACGAGCAAAACGATATGTCGCTTTCCCCCTGCCCCTTCTCCGGCTGCCCCCCCCAATCCCCTCTTATTCTCCTTGGGCCTCCTTGCTTTGCCTTAGGACTTGTGTGGTTCCTCTCCAGTGGCTGCTCTTGTCCCTTCAAGGCTAGCTAGCTCTTTCTTCTCATCTTTCAAGCTTTGGCTCAAAAGTCATCTTAGAGTATAATTTGTTCCCCAAACTGGGACAGTTTTGAGAAGGAAATGGAGCATAATTAATAACTGCTCTGGGACAATAGCTGTAAATTGGGTCTGTTTCAGGAAATCAGGGCATAGGGTCATCCTAGCTGAGATTGGCTTTCTACAATCACCCCATCAGAAATGTCTCCCTTTATCCCTTCTCTCCCATCTTTTTTTGTTTTTAAAGTTTGTTTTGTGTGTGTGTGAGAGAGAGTGAGCATGAGCAGAGGAGGGACAAAGGAGAGAGTGAATCCCAGGCAGGCTCCATGCCGAGCGTGGAGCCCAACATGGGGCTTGAACTTATGAACTGTGAGATCATGACGAGCCGAAATCAAGAGTCAGGTGCTTAACTGACTGAGCCACCCAGGCACCCTTCTTCCATCCTGTTTGATTTATAGCACTTTATCATATTATCTTGTGATTGTTTATTTCTGTGTCACTTCACGATAAGATGGCACATCTTGGTCACCATTTTATGCCAGTGCATAGTAGTCTTGGTACATAGTAGTGTACTGCTCAATAGATATTTGTTGGATAGGTGACATTTCTGCCTTTGGTCTTAAAATCTTAAGATATGACAGGCACACTTGAAAAATTGGATACAAATGTTATACACAAATCCTACTTTTATAAAACAAAATGTTCTCATATATGTGGTCTTCTTGTGGCATACTCTAAATAAAATTTGCTATAAACTAAATTTTTTAAAGAATAATTTTCGGGGCGTCTGGTGGCTCAGTCGGTTAAGCATCCGACTTCGGCTCAGGTCATGATCTCACGGTTCCTGGGTTCGAGTCCCATGTCAGGTTCTGTGCTGGCAGCTCAGAGCCTGGAGCCTATCTTTGGATTCTGTGTCTCCCTCTCTCTCTGCCCCTCCCCTGCTCATGCTGTCTCTCTCTCTTTCTCAAAAATAAATAAAACATTAAAATTTAAAAAAAGAATAATTTTCTAAGCTGATGTATTGGAGATTTAGGGCAATTCCTTGAGAAACATTCTCAGGCATTCATCTTTTGGTGTCTGTGTACTGAATAATCAAATGAATTCCTAGAAGTGGAATTGCTGTGGTAGAGGATATGCATATTTTCTATTTTTTTTTTAAGTTTATTTATTTATTTTGAGAGAGAGACCACACAAACAAATGGGGAAGGGTGGGGGGGTAAGGAGAGAATGAATCTTAAGCAGGTTTCGCATTGTCCATGAAGAGCCTGATGCAGGGCTTGAACTCATGAACTGTAAAATCATGACCCGAACCAAAGTCCAGAGCCAGTCACTTAACTGACTGAGTCCCCCCAGGTGCACCGAGGATATATGTATTTTCAAGGCTTATTGTGTATATTTCCTTTCTTCTTTCTTCTTTAGAGAGCAATTTGTACCCATTTTACATACACACCAGTAGTGTGTCAAAGAGTGCTTTTTTCTTCAAACTTTTACCAATAGGAGGTATTATTTGTAATATTTTGCCCATTTCTTTGGAAAAAATTATTTTATTTTTCTGTGATTATTGATGAAGTTGACTTCATTAATTTTTTCCTTTGTTAATCCCGTATTTCTGTCATGCCTTATATTTCCATTAAGATCATTTTTTTCTTACTGATTTATAAGAAATAGATACATTTGTTGTATGAAAATTTTGCTGTTTTATTTTTTCTAGTTTGTAGTTTGCTGTTTTAAGGTGTCTTTAGTATACAGAAAAATAAAACAATATATTTTAGAAGGCCAAGATACCAGTCTTCTTGTTTGTGCTTTTCAGGTTGTGCTTAGGATGTCCTTCTCTGTCCTTAGTTTATATATGTATTTCTTTTCGGCTTTTTGAAAGTAGTGTAAATGTTAGTTGGTTTTTAAAGGACCTCAGATTGTAAATCACTATAATATTAGTGTCCTTTTTCTCTTTATCCTAAGAGTTGATGAACAAATTAAAGGGAAAATAAGCAAATAGTAATTTCTGTAATGTGAGGTCTCCAGGGGAAAATTTAGGCAGAAACCAAAGACTTATTGGATGTAGTAACTCTAATATTGTAGTATCTCATTAAAAAGATATCTTTGTGTATAAAATGTTATTTACCTCTAAGATTAAAGAAAAATTGCTGCCAATTAGACCATACGATGCCATTGTTTTTTAGGATGCATATTGACCTTAGAGGGTTTTTTAAAATGTTTATTTATATATTTTTGAGAGAGAGTACAAACAGGGGAGGGGCAGAGAGAGAGGGAGACAGGGAATCCCAAGCAGGCTCTGCCCTGAAAGCAGGTCTTAAATTTATGAACCATAAAATCATGACCTGAGCTGAAATCAAGAGTTAGATGCTTAATTGACTGAGCCACCCAGGTGCTCTGACTTCAGAGTCCTTAAGATGTGGACACACGTGGTTATTAGAATCTGAAATGTGGCATGTTAACTTTGACTGCTACACATTTTTCTTTCATTAAAAAATATTTTTTAAAGGTTTTTCTTTTTTTTTTTTTTTTGTTAATGTGTATTTATTTTTCAGAGAGAGAGAGCATGAGCAGGGGAGGGGCAGACACAATCTGAAGCAGGCTCCAGGCTCTGAGCTGTCAGCACAGAGCCCGATGCGGGGCTTGAACTCACGAACAGTGAGATTATGACTTGAGCCGAAGTTGGACGCTTAACCGACTGAGCCACCCAGGCGCCCCAAAGGTTTTTTTTTTTTTAATCTCTCTACCCAACATGGGGCTCAAACTCATGACCCGGAGATCAAGAGTTGCATGCTCTTCTGACTGAGCCAGCCAGGCGCCCCTGCACAATCATTTAAAAAAAAAAAAATTTATTTATTTATTTTGAGAGAGCAAAGTGAACGGTGCGGGGTGGGGGGGCAGAGAGAGAGAGAGAGAGAGAGAGAGGAAGAGAGAGAATCCCAAGCAAGCTCCACACTGCCAGTGCAGAGCCAGACGCGGGGTTTAGTTCCATGAACCATTAGATCATGACCTGAGCCAAAATCAAGAGTCAGACTTAACCAACTGAGCTACCGACATGCTTCCCCCTCCCCTGCCTCCCCCACCGCATGATCATTTTTAAATTTCGTGGCTGCTTTTTATAGTTTTGTTTGTTTTTGGCTTGGTAATTTTTTGAACACAGCTTTATTAAGATAAAAATTTGTGTACCATGCAATTCATCCATTTAAAGTATACGATTCAGTGGTTTTTAGTATATTCAGAGATATGTGCAACACTACAGTCAATTTTAGAACATATTTATCACCTCGAAAAGAAACTCCAATACGGTGGTATATTATTCATCCTTAAAAATGTAGTTAATTTTTATATATCTACCACAGTAAAAACAAAGGAAATCCCATACACTTTGCCCATCATTTGCTATCCCTCTGTCTGTATCCTACCATCCCTAAACAGCCATTAATCTACTTTCTGTCCTGTAGATTTGTCTGTTCTGGACTTCAGTCAAAAGAATCACACAAAGTGTGGACTTTTATGATTGGCTTCTTTTACTTAGCATGATGTTTTCAGGGTTTGTCCAAGTTAGAGTGTATCAGTAGTTTATTCTTTTCTTGGTGGATTAATGTTCTCTGGTATGGATATACCTGATTTTATTCATCCATTCTTCACTTGATGGATGGACATGACATTTGCATTTTTTCCAAAGTTTGTATAGTTATTTTGGGACTTGAGCTCTGGCAATTCTAAGCAATAAAAACCTACTCTGTCTATATTAAGTAAAGGAGGCTTACTGTAAGACCACGTAGGTAGTTTAACAGGTATCCAAGGGCGAAGGAAAGATGTACAGCACCTGCTTCCTCATGGGGACTGACCCAGGAGCAGAGTCAGGAGCCAAGGCAGTTGCTACTGTGTCTCCAGGGCCTGCAAGGTCTCTGGGCTCCACGTGTCTCTGTAAGTCTATTCTAGTCTTTGTCTAGACTGGCCTTCTATGCTCCCTCCACAACTTCTCTGGCACATGCTCTGGCTCACCTTGACTCCTACTCTGGCCACTTTGCAACTCCGTTCCCTGTAGCTGACATTCTCCATTCCACATTCCTGGAGAGGGATCTAATTGGTACATCCCTTGTCCAGTAGGGGAGTTTACTTGATATAAACATGGTTTCAGAACCTTACCTTAAGCAGGGCAGATTCTCTAGAAGCAGTGTGGGCATGGACCTGTGTGTGGCTGGCCTTGCTAGGTCACTAATGCTAGTCAGTCTAAAGATGACTTAATTCTCTAGGTGAGTGGTCATCAAACTTTTTGATCTCAAGATTCCTTTGTAGTCTTAACGTTAACTTAAGACTCCAAAGAGCTTTTGCTTAGGTAGATTATATATGTTGATATTTACCATATTAGTTATTAAAATGGCCATTTTATTTTTTTTTTAAATTTTTAACAGTTTATTTATTTTTGAGACAGAGACTGAGCATGGGTGGGGGAGGGGCAGAGAGAGAGAAAGACACAGAATCCAAAGCAGGCTCCAGGCTCTGAGCTGTCAGCACAGAGCCCGACGCGGGGCTTGAACCCACAAACTGTGAGATCATGACCTGAGCTGAAGTCGGACACTTAACCGACTGAGCCACCCAGGCGCCCCTAAAATGGCCATTTTAAAGATACTGGTTCATGTAAAAATTCTATAAACTCACCATACGCTAAGATAAATAACATTTTTATGATAAGTAACTTTTCTGAAACAGAAACAAAATTTGATAAGAAGAATGGCATTGTTTTACATTTTTGCAAACCTCTTTGATATTTGGCTTTAAAAAGATAGTTTTATTCTCATATCTGCTTCTGCATTAAGTCTTGCAATACTGTTTTGATTGAAGTTTATGAAGAAAAGCTAATCTCATGCAGTATTTGGGAAGAGAGGGGAATTGAATAGCCTTTTTATTTTACTTTTTTTAATGTTTGTTTTTGAGAGAGAGAGCGCGAGCAAGCGCGAGCGAGCACAAACAGGAGAGGGGCAGAGAGAGGGCGACAGAGGATCCATGCCCGTGCTGACAGCAGCTCGCCCAATGTGGGGCTCAAACTCATGATCTGTGAGATTTTGACCTGAGCTGAAATCAAGAGTCAGACACTTAAGTGACTGAGCCACCAGGGCGCCTCTTAATAGCCTTTTTAGATAGTCGTAGATATTCTTTGATACCACACCCAAACCAGACAAGTGACAATTTTTTTTAAAGGTTAATTGCTTGTAGAATCTGAAGCCACATCAATGAACTTTTCATATTCTATCACATTAAATATTTATTGGGTTGTCTTGTACTTTATTTGTAGTAAAATGTCTTGCACTTTAAATAAATATTGCATTCATGAATAATTTAGTCACATTCCATATTGGTCATTTGGAAAATATTGATTCATTGAGTTATACAGACATTTCAAATGTTGACATATTTCATTATGTAGTATCAAAAGCTCACACTTGTTAGTATCACTACCAGTCTTGCCAGAAAAGTCTTTAAATGTGGGGAAGCCATCAAGCTCATGGAAGCAAGTACAAGTTTTTCCAAAATCCTAATTTTCATAAATGCTGGCAGTTGTTTTCCTTGGAGTGATAAGTTCACTGTGTTCTTCCTTGAATGCTTTCTCATCCTCACTGTCGTCTAAGGCTGTTTTGAGGGCCGAATTATTTAATAAAGACAATATTTCCTCTGCACGAATGCTCACCTTGTAAATAATCTTGAATCTTTTTAACAATTGACTTTTCACAACCCCAACATTTACAACCATAGATTTTTGTTTCTATAATATATAACATTTGTTTCTCAGACATTTATCACCCCCCCCCCCAAAAAAAAGGACATGTAATGAACATTTGCAATATGCCAGGTCCCATGCTAAGATTTTATATACATCTTTTTACTTTATATAACTACTGATAATATTGTTTGTGATATGTTAAAGAATCCTTTTTTGAACATGTGCAGGAAAAGACCCATTAATATTTTTCAAACCTCAGTAACTTCTATTATATTAAGTAAATACATGAGAGAAAGCTTTTACTGGTAATTGTGGTTTTGTTTATGTAGCTATAGTTATAATTTATTAGAAGTACACCTGGTGCTTTAGTTCTTATCAATTCTATTTTTTCCCATCCTGTTTAGGTGGTTTCCTAGAAACATGATTGTTTGTTGGACTTGATCTCACAGCCTGGTGAGGACTTCTTTACTGATAATGTCAAGTTCAGGTTATCCTCCCAACCAAGGAGCATTTAGCACAGAACAAAGTCGCTATCCTCCTCACTCTGTTCAGTACACCTTTCCCAGCACGCGTCACCAGCAGGTAAGGATCATCTACTGTGCACTTGCCCAAGTAGTGTGTGTGTGTGTGTGTGTGTGTGTTCCTTTTCCTGTTTAATACGTTTGTTGGTCAGAAACCAAATGCAATTATTATAACTATGTATTTTAAATGGCAAGAACCATTCTCAAAGATGAGGAACTCAAGGTTGGGGATTATTTATTTTTGTCTTAGTTTGGCTTTATGCCAGATTGCAGCTGGTCACCATGTCTTTCTTTTTCTTTTTTCTTTTTTTCTGTTTGTAGGAGTTGTTGATAGAGAAATATCGGGTTTCCAGGTTAAGACCTATGTTACTGCTTCAAGTTCTGGTTGAGTATTAAGCTGGCCAGGTAACTTAGCCTCTCTTGAGCGATGGCCAGGACAGGGCCTGTGCCTTCTTGAGAGGGTGATGGTAGGAACATGAAGGAATTGGTATGCGGATTAACTTGTGAAAAATAAAATATGATGTGAAATTATTAGCTTAGAGTGGGCTGGGGACAGGAGTGTAAGGTTTGAAGAAAAAGAGTAAGGGAAAGGATGAAATGGTCATCTCAGAGAAAAAGAAAGCAAATTTGGGGTGCCTGGGTGTGGCTCAGTCAGTTAAGCATCCAACTCTTGATTTTGGCTCAGGTCATGATCTCACCGTTTGTGAGATTGAGCCCTGCTGTTAGTAGGGAACCGGCTTGGGATTCTCTCTCTCCTTCAAATCAATCAATATATATATTTATAAATTTATTTAATTTGATAAATATATATTTTTAAAGTCTTTTTTTAAAAGTTTATTTATTTCAAGAGAGAGAGAGGGAAAATGTGTGTGCCAGGGAGAGGCAGAGAGAGAGGGAGACAGAATCCCAAGCAGTCCCCGTGCTGTCAGCACAGAGCCCGATGCAGGGCTCGGACTAAAGAGCTGTGATATCATGACCTGAGCTGAAGTTGGACGCTTAACCAACTGAGCCACCCAGGTGCCCCTTACTTTTTCAATATTAAGTATGTTAGTTGCATATTTTTGTAGATGCCCTTTAAAAACATTTAAAAAAAATTTATTTGAGAGGGAGAACATGTGCACAAGTGGGAGAAGGGCAGAGAGAGGAGAGAGAAAATCCCAAGCAGACTCTGCACTGTTAGTGCAGAGCCCAACATGGGGCCTGATCACACAAACTGTGAGATTATGACCTGAGCTGAAGTCAGGAGTTGGACACTCAACTGGCTGAGCCACCCAGGTGCCCGTGTAGATGTCTTTTGTCAGTTAAAGAAGTTGCTTTCTATTGCTAGACTGAGAATTTTAATCCTTATTGGGTGTTGAAGTTTGATTGCATTGTTTTCCCTCAACCCGTGTTCTTTGTCTGAATACTGATTTTCTAGATTGCTTCTTCTTTGTTTTTATTAAAAAAATTTTTTTTAAATGCTTATTTATTTTTGAGACAGAGACAGAGCATGAGTTGGGGAGGGGCAGAGAGCGACTGAGACACAGACTCTGAAGCAGGCTCCAGGCTCCGAGCTGTCAGCACAGAGCCCGACGTGGGGCTTGAACCCACGAACTTTGAGATCATGACCTGGGCCAGGTCTGACGCTTAATTGACTGAGCCACATCCAGTTGCCCCTGTTTTTATTTTTTTAAATCAACTTTAAGGTTTAATTTATATATAATGCAATTTTATTGCATGTATACATTTTGACAGATTCATACCCCCATAAAACCACCACTAAAGTGAAGATGTAGAGTATTTCTGTCACACCATAAAGTTCCCATGTGCCCCGTCCAGGTTAGTCCTCCTCCCCTACTTTCCACAAACTCAGCTCCCAGGAAACCACTGCTCTGATTTTTGTCGTAACAGATTGTTTGTTTTGAATTTTACATGAACTCTTTCATCTGTGGCTTCTTTTGCTTCCCATAATGTTTTTGAGATTTCTTCAAGTTCTGGTGCATCTGAGTAGTTAATTTCTGTTTATTGCTGCCTATGGATATATCACAATTTATCTAGTTACCTATTCCAGTTTTTGGCTACTTTAAATAAAATTATTTAGAAAACATGTATCTTTGTATTTTATTTAGATTATATGAAGTATTGCCTAATTTTCTTAACAGTATTGTTGGAGAGCTTATCTTTATAATTTTTATGAAGTCCAATTTATTAATTTTTGATTTTTATATTTCTTGCTTTCTAAGTGTTATATTTAAGAAATTATTGGGGCAACTGGGTGGCTCAGTCGGTTAAGCGCCTGACATCGGCCCAGGTCATGATCTCACGGTTCGTGGGTTCAAGTCCACGTCAGGCTCTCTGCTGTCAATGCAGAACCTGCTTCAGATCCTGTGTCTCCCTCACTCTACTCCTTCTCCAGACTCTCTCTGTCTCTCAAAAAGAAACAAACATAAAAAAAAAAGTTGTTTTTGCCAAACTCCAGATCACTAAGGTTTTCTCCTCTTAAGTTTTTATAATCCTTGGTTTTACATAGTCTATCACCTATTTTGAATTAAATTTTGTTAATGATGTGAGGTAATGGTTGAGGGTCTTGTTTTGCATATGGATTTTCAGTTCTTGAAACCGTTTGTTGAAAAGATTCTTTTGGGGCGCCTGGGTGGCTCAGTCGGTCCGACTCTTGATTTTACTCAGGTCACGATCTCACCGTTCCTGAGATGAAGTCTGGAGTTGGCTCTGAGCTGACAGGCAGAGCCTACTTGAGATTCTCTCTCTGTCTCTCTCTCTGTGTCTCTCTCTCTGTGTCTGTCTCTCTCTCTCTCTCTCTCTCCCTCCCCTACTTGCATGCACTCTCTGTCTCTCTAAATAAATAAATAAACTTAAAAAAAAAAGATTCTTCTTTCTCCACTGAATTGCTTTGGCACTTTCATTGAAAATCAGTTGATCATATATGTGCAAGTGTATTTCTGGTCTCTCTATACTGTTCTATTGATGTATTTTGTGTATCTTTACCTCACATCTATGATTTTCTGTGTAAACAAACATGTCTTTTTTTTCTAAATGTTTATTATTTTTTTGAGAGAGAGAGAAAGAGCAGGAGAGAGACAGAGACGGAGAGAGAGAGAGTCCTTAGCAGGTTCTGTGCTATCAGCACAGAGCCCGACATGGGCTTGAACTTTTGAGTCATGAGGTCAAGAGTTGAGATCAGGAGTTGGAGGCTTAACCAATTGAGCCACCCAGGTGCCCCCAAAATGTTGTCTTTTAATAAAGCTCCTCACACCATCTTGATTATTATAGGTTTATAGTAAAATTGAAATTGAATAGTGCGATTCTTTTCTGAATTATTGTTTTGAATATTTTAGTTCTTGCCATTTCTATGTACATTTTATTAATTTTTATTTTTTATTTTTAAAATGTTTATTTTGTGTGTGAGGAGGGGGGAGCACGTGTGTGTGTGCACTTAATTGGGGGATGGACAGAGAAAGACAGGGGGAGAGAGAATCACAAGCAGGCTCTGTGCTGTCAGCGCAGAGCCTGATGTGGGGCTCAGGCTCAGAAACCATGACATCATGACCTAAGCGTAGATCAAGAGTTGGAGGCTTAACCAATTGACGCACCCTGATGCCCTGTCTATATACATTTTAGTTGATTTTTTTTTTAAAGTTTATCTTGAGAGCGGTCATTTTAGAATCACCTTGTCAGTTTTTACAAAAACGCTTGCTGGGTTTTTTGTTTTTAAATTTTTTAAGTTTATTTATTTATTTTGAGAGAGAGAGAGAGAGAGAGCGCGCGCGCATGCAAGTAGGGGAGGGGCAGAGAGAGAAGGAGAGAGAGAATCCCAAGCAGGCTCCGTGCTGTCAGCGTAGAGCCTGATCCGGGGCTCAAACTCACGAACCATGAGATTATGACCTGAGCTGAAACCAAGAGTTGGACGCTTTACTAAATGAGCCACCCAGGCACCCCTCTGGGGTTTTGATTAGATTTGTATTGAGTCTAGAGATAAATTTGGGAGAGAATTGACATCTCAACAACGTTGATTTTTCTGGTCCATGAACATGATGTAATTCTCCATCTATTTAGGTCTTCATTATTTTTTCTCAGTAATGTTTTGTATTTTTCAGTGCACATGCCATGTACATCTTTTGTCACATTTGTTCCTAAATATTTCTTACTTTTGATGCATTTGCAAATATATTTCTCTTTTGAATTTAGTTTTCAGTTCATTGTAACTATATATATTTGATTCTGTATCCTGTAACCTTGTTACTTCTAGCTGCTTTTTAATAGATTCCACAAGGTTTGCTCTGTAGATGATCTGTAATCTGAGAGTAGACAGTTTTGCTTGTACCTTTCCAAACTGGATGCCTTTTCTCTTTCTTATTATACTGGCTTTAATTGCTAGTCCAGTGTTGAATAGAAGAGGTGAGAGTAAACATCCCTGACTTATTTCTGATCTTCTGAGGAAGGCGCGCACTCAGTCTTTCACCATTAGGAAAGTTGTTAGCAGCTGGTGACCACACTTCTCTTGGGGGAGCATTGACTGAGTAATGTTTGAAATTGTCAAATCAATATGCGTATACCTGAAACTAATACAGCATTGTATGCTGATTATACCTCAATTAAAAAAGAATATTGTTAGCTAGGCAGTATTCCCTCTTCCTGTATTTTCTTAGGATTAGTATTTTTTCTTCCTTAGCAATTTATCAGTGAAGTCATCAGGGCCTAGAATTTTCTTTGTGGGAAGAATTGAAATTATGCATTCGATTTCTTTAATAGTTATAATTCACATTCTTTATTTTTTGTTGAGTCACTTTGGATAAGTTTTGTTGTTCAATATATTAAATTATATCAAAATGTCATACTATTCCCATTACCTTTTCAGTGTCTTTGAGATCTGTTGTGATGTTATTCCTCACGTTGATAAGTGTTTTTCCCTTCCTTTTTTTTCTTTATTAGTCTAGCCTTGAGGTTGATCAATTTAATCGATTCTTTTCTGAAAGTAACTTTGATTTCCTCCATTTTCACTATTTTTTTTTCTATTTTCTTAATTTCTGCTCATTATTTTGTTCCTTCTCTAACTGCCGACATATATTACATTTCTGGCATCTTTCTCTCCTTGTATATATTCAGGTTTCCTTTTGATACTACTTTCTTTTTGTCTGAAGAACATCATTTCTCTTAGTGCAGGTCTTTTGGCAGTGAACTCTCAGCTTTTATTTATCGGAAAAGTTTATTTCAGTTTTATTTATTTATTTTAGAGAGAGTGAGCATGTGCAAATGGGGGAGGGGGCAGAGGGAGAGAAAGAAAATATTAAACAGGCTCCACGCTCAGCATGGAACCTGCCGCAGGGCTCAATCCCACGACCCTGGGATCATGACCTGAGTGGATATCGAGAGTAGAGTCTGACGCCCAACGGACTGAGCCATCCAGGCACCCCTCAGCTTTATTTTTAAAGAATATTTTTACTGGATACAGAATTCTAAGTTGATGGTTTTCTTTTCTTTTTTTAAATGTTTATTTTTGAAAGAGAGTGCGAGTTGGGAAGGGACAGAGAGAGAGGGAGACGGTATCCAAGGCGGGGTCCACGCTGACAGCAGAGAGCCTGATGTGGGGCTCCAGCTCATGAGCTGTGAGATCATGGCCTGAGTTGAAGTCAGAGGTTTAACCAACAGAGCCGGGCACCCTGACGGTTGTTTTCTTTTAGCAGTTTAAGAGATGCCGTTTGTTGTGTTCTGGCTTGTATGGTATCTGACCTTTGGTCGTTCTTATCCTTATTTATATATAAGTATTGACATTCACCGAACTTCATGCTTCTGTGGATTTATAATTTTCATAAAATTTGGCAGTTTTGAGCCATTTCTTCAGATATGTTTTTCTGTCTACTTTCCCCCTACTTTATTTGAAACACAAATTACTCATATTTCGTATTATTCTACGGGTCACTGGACCTCTATTCATTTTATTTTTTCTGTTTTTTTATCAGTATGCTTCATTTTATGATGATTTCATGTTCAGTGATTTTTTTTTCTTCTGCAGTTCCAACTAAGTGTTAATTTCATTCAGTGAGATTTTTATTACAGACATTGGATTTTTAATTTTTGAATGGAATATGAACATTGTGAATTTTACACATTTTATTACTGGCTTTTGTTGTATTCCTTTAAAGAAAGTTGTATTCCTTCTGGTGGGCCATTAAATTACTTTTGAAGTTTATTATTAAACTCTTTAAGGGCAAGTCTAGAGTAGTCTTTATTCTAGGTCTTATTTGTCCTCCTGGGGTATCTAGTGATTATTTCATGTATTCATTGAAGTTTCTTCCCTTTGGCTGGAGGAAATATGAATGAATTCTGGCCCCATGTAAGCTCTGGGAAATGTGTGTTTTATAGTTTCTCCTAACTGTTCTTTCTAAGAACAACCAGAGTTGTTTAAGACTGGGCTATGCTCTCCCCTCTGCGTTTACAGATTGGAATCCAGCCAAAGACTTGGGAGAACCCAAATTCACATTTCAGGAAATCTTTCTCTGTTTAACTCTCTTCGGACAGAAAGTCTCCGGAAACCTTGTCCACATGGCTTTACCAAACTAGTATGGTTGCTTGTTCAGTGAACAAGAAAGCCTGGAGTACAGTGGGACTTACCTCATTCGTATGATTTTTCTCAGAGATTGGGTCCTGTGCAGCCTATTTTCCGATGTCTGAAAATAGTCACTACGTTTTGCCCAGTCTTTTGGCTGTTTACCATGGGAATGTAACTCTGGACAGTTACCTGCTCATAGCTGCAGCCCCAAGTGCCCTGGTTTAGTTCACTCCTTACTCCCATTTGACCTCCTGGACACATCCTTCAGAATTCTTTCAGAGAGGCTGTGGTTGGTAAATTTTCTGAGTTCTTGAATTCTGAAAGGTTTGTAGTCCTACGATTTGAGAGGATTTGGTTATTGAATTTGTAGGTTCGAAATGGTTTCCCTCTGAACTTGGAATATGTTGTCTGTTTCCTGCTATACAGTGTTGCTGATGAGAAGCCTGTTTTTATTATGATCTTTGTTACTTTGTAGGAAACCTTTGTTTTAAATTTCTTATACCTAGAAAAATTGTCTCTTTACTCTCACTTTTCTGAAATTTTTGATGTGTCCATCCGATGTGATGGACTAATTTTTAAAATATGTCCAGCTTTTCTCTTAAGCCCATTTTAATCCAAGGGCTTTGTCTTTTTAACTTCTGAGAAATGGTGTTCTATTATTTCTTGGAATATTTCCACTCACTGGTAGATATTGAATGTTGAATGTTTTACTCTAGCTGCCATTAACTTTTCTTCTCTAATTTCTATATCTTTGTGCTTCACTGTTGTTCTGAGGGAATTCCTCCATTCTGTCTTCACTTTCATTTGCTCTTCACCTGTTCTGTTCTATTAATTTCACTGATCAACTTTTTAATTTTTTTTATTGGCATATTTGTTTATTTCTCAATTTGTAAAAATGTCCCCAATTTGTTGCTGTAGCAAACAAATTTCAACTCTGATTGCTATGCAAAAGAACAGAAGATAATCTGTTTTGCAATGAACTTTAAATTTCAACTGCACACAGGCAACATGCTATATATGAAAAAATTACTAACTGAACTACAGGTATTAAATACTGAAAAAAGTTAACAGTTTATTATAATTTATTTTATTTAACAATCTAGGAAGTTCACAGCCATCAGCAGTTCCAGTGCAATTTCAGGTGCAGTTGGGAATTCAGGAATCTCCGTGGAGCTGTTAGTGTAGCAAACCTTGTAGGTCAAATACATGCATACTTTTGATAGCACATGTGAAGGGATCTCTCTAAAATTGACTTCATTAGTTTCGTTCTCAGCAAACTGACCTGGGCCACTCAACATGGCTTTTATTGTTCCGGATGTCAGTGCATGTTCTCTTTTTACAATAAAATCATGACCATCCGAAGATATCAATTTGACACACATGGCATCAGGGCCTTCACAGCCACCATAGGTTTCTCTTCTCCATCCATTATGTTCTTATGAAATTCTGCTTTACTTCCACAGGAACTTCAGTAGTTTCTCATCAGCACTGAAGCCACCGCAGCCACCGCGCCGGGTCCCCGCGCACCGCCACAGCCCCTCTTTTTAATTTCTATGATTGCTATTTGATACCTTTTTTGAAGATATCCTTTATACTTTTATGTGTCTTGAACTTTTACTTAGCCTTTTATCTGTTTCTTTGTAAATTATTTTTTGAGTGGGTTTTGGTGCTTTTTAAATTTTTTATTATTTTTTTAAATGTTTATTTTTTGAGAGAGAGTGCACGGGTATAAGTGGGAGGAGAGGGGCAGAGAGAGAGAGAGAGACAGAGACAGAGACAGAGGATCTGAAGCAAGCTCTTTGCCGACAGCATAGTTCAGGGCTTGAACTCATGAAACATGAGATCATGACCTGAGCCAAAGTCAGATGCTTAACTGACTGAGCCACCCAGGTGCCCTGGTGCTTTTTTTCTTTAAATGGCTTGACTTTTCTTTAGTGCTTAGTGTTTTTTGGTTATGTTTTCAACTTTGTGTCTGATAATCTATCTTATACTGTGTATGAATTATGTTTTACTATTATCTGCTTGTAACAACGGGCTCTGGACCTCTTATTTATTCCATGTTCAGTCTGGGCAGCTCACTTTTATCTGTTTATGATTAAAAAAATTTTGTTGACCTATAATTCCTAACATAAAACCATTTTAAAATGTACAATATCTTTCACAAATGTTGGGCATCCATTACTGTTATCTAATTTCAGAACTTTTCTGTCACCTGAAATGAAGCCTATACCTCATAGTAGTTAATCTCAATTCCCCACTTCCCTCCGTCCCCTGGCAGCCACTAATCTACTTTCTGTCTGTATTGATTTGTTTCTCATAGACATTTTATATAACTGGAATCACAAGACATGTGCCCTTTTGTGTCTGTTCGTATTTAACTTAGTATTATGTTTTCTAGGTTCATCTAGGTTGTAGCATATATTGTTAGCACTTGAGTCTTTTTTATGATTATTCTGTCATAGACACACCACATTTTGTTGATCCGTTCATAACTCACTAGGCATTTGGATTCCTTCTACTTTTTGGCTATTGTGAATAATGCTTTGTGTACAAAGTTCTGTGTATGAGCATATACCTTGTGTATATACCTAGGAGTGGAATTCCTGCGTTATTTGGCATTTCTGGGTATAAATATCTGGGTATAAATATCATAAAAATTTATGATTGTTAGCATTAATAGACTACTTTTGAAAAGAAGCTTTTGTTTTTTCAACTAAGAGTCAAAAGTAGGAAAATAAACATAAAAGTACCCACCTAGAATGATGGAGACTGTTACTCTTACCTAGCAGATGGAGTCTCTGGACTTCTGTCTCTTCGTTTGTAAATTTTCATGGATTTAACTAAATGGCTTTTGTGGCCCTGCCAGCTTACCGATTTTGAATTTAAGGTTGGAATGATTTTTAAGATTTCATATTGAACACATGAGTTTGAGATCTTACTATTTGAGTAATATGGAGTGGGAATTGTAATGTATGTTACAGTAGAATGAGGCAAATAGAGACTGAACACAAAATTTCATTTTGAATTTTTCTGAATGGTACTCAGTTAAAATGTCAATTTTTAGGTTTATGGGGAAGAATTAGATCAGTGGAGGATCGAAATCATCATTGCTGCTTCCCCGTACTTAGCAGCCCAAAACTGCCTCTGTGCATTGATACTTGCTTTAATTTCACGATGCTCTTCATGTTTTGGCTAATGATTAATTTATGATTATTTCAATGCTAGGAATTTGCGGTCCCTGATTATCGTTCTTCTCATCTTGAAGTCAGCCAGGCATCACAGCTCTTGCAGCAGCAGCAGCAACAGCAGCTCCGCAGACGACCTTCCTTGCTCTCAGAATTTCACCCAGGTTCTGACAGGTAATGGGGTTCTTTTGTGTTTCCATCTAGGATGCAACTTCTGCGGTATGTGTATACTTACTTCATAAGCATGCCATTAAATTTAACGTTACTTCTCCTTGATAATTTTATTAACCAAGCTGCAAGTGGTGGCTTATCGTTTATACAGTGAGCTCTTTTATGTCTGTTGATCTTTTGGAGTAGTTATCATAATGGTTAAAACCTCCTCACCCTTGTTTCCGGAGTTCACAGTTGATGCTGTGTACCGGGAAGGCTTGGTGGACTAGGTTTGCACCCTGGTCACTTACGGCCTTGGTCGTGTGTATAAACTGGTGTTCTCAGTTTAGGCGGCGTATTAGAAGCACCTTGGTCTTACACTTGATGCCCAAGCCCCAT
Organism: Cryptoprocta ferox; assembly: GCA_028646485.1. Lineage (NCBI taxonomy): Eukaryota > Metazoa > Chordata > Mammalia > Carnivora > Eupleridae > Cryptoprocta > Cryptoprocta ferox. Next base: position 8,870,462 of record CM053565.1, read on the forward strand.
CTCAGAATAATCAAATCTGTTCCTGGGATAGGGCCCAGGTGTTTGTGTGTATCTAGAGTTTCCCGGGTCATTCTCATTTGCAATGAGGGTTGACAGTTACTGATTTAGATTCTTGAAACCTTAGTTTTCTCACCTGTAATAATGAGAATAGTAATGGGATTGTCCCCAAAGGATAGTCTTTGATCAGGTAACGGTGGTCCTCTTCATGGTAGTCACTCACTTCCCCAGTGTCCTTACCATCTCTGCTCTCTCTTACCCCATCTTCACTCTCAGTCTAAAGTATAATAACTACTTTTTATTAAATCGCCTTTCTGCCTTTCTCATTTTAGCAATTTTAAAGATATGTTTACTGTTTAGGTTTTAAGATGATAAAAGGATTGAAATTATTTGGCTGTTTAAAATTATGATAAAATATATTCTTGGTGAAGATGGTGGAGGGAAATCAGGTCACTCTCCTCCATAATACCTAGCAAATATATAAAAATAGCTTTTTGAAAAATGGCTAAAAACCACCCTGTATAAAGCAGGAAAGGCGTACAGCCACTGCCGTAAACTTGGAAAAATGGCATTTAAGGAAGGAATTAGAAGAATCTTGCACCTAGTTCCTACTTCTACTCTCAAAGAAGCAGTGTTGAAGAAAGAAAGAGGGTCAGTAAAATCCTAGGGTTTCTTGGAAATACTCCTGAATTTGAGAAAATGTAAATGGTTGGGGTGTAGCAGTAGTAAGTTGTTTGCTTGGGACCCCCCCGCCCTTGTGCCATCTTGTAGGTAGGGCAGGCGTGGTGTGCCGTTTTCCAAAGGGATGTGGCAAAGCCCTCAGGACTGGTTTACATGTCTGGCTTGTAGAGTGGGCCAGGATCCTCAAGAGAGGCAGCATAGCCCCAGCCAAATTTTCTTCTCCTTTGCCCCATTTCCCTGTTCCCTCAGGCTATAGAAAAGCATATAGAAAGCCAACTCCAGTCCTCTGTCTGTAGACAAATGCCCGGCAAAGTGGAGATGAGCAAGGAAAATGCACACATAACCATTCTACACCAAAGACAAAGTCTGGGTACGGCTGCACGTGACGTCCCTGAGCAGGAGGGTAATGAAGACATGGACAGGGCAAAGGTATTCCTGGAAGAGAAAATTAAAGAAAGCAACACAGAGTGTCAAAAACAAAGAGCCCTGTGTGTAAGAAGACCAAAAAAAAGAAAGAAAAAAAAAAAAAGAACTTGCCCCCTAAAGTGCTATACACTGTAGGCAAACTTAAAATTAAAAAGATAATTGAAAACAATACAAGACAGCCCAATTAGGTCAAATGAAAGATTGGACATTCCAGTCCCCCCAGCCCCACCATTATAAATCCAATATATAAAATAAGAACAAGGAATAAAACAGGTGTGGCTAAAAGTTAGACCTTTGTCATGCAAGGAAGTCCAGAAACATTCAAAGTGGATATAGAAGAAAAGAATAAAAATTAAAGGAATTATAAAGAGGTTGTGAAAACACGTGTTTCTGACGTGGAAAACCTGTCAAGGAAAGGATGTAATATTGGTAATTTTTAAAAATGCTTTTTTCTCTGTAAAATGAAGGAAGAACTCTGTAGATTAATAGGGCATACCATGCTCCAGGGATAATTACACAGAACTATCAGGATCAGGACAGAACTTGGTTCATTTATCGAAGTTCAAGGGTAAGTAAAAGAATCAGGGATTCAGGAAGCAAAAGAAATCCTTGACAGGAAGGAACAAGTCTGGCTTCAAGCACCTACCGGGATAAAAGGTAGGGGAGCAGTAGCTACAAAGTTCTGAGAGAAAGAAGTGAGATCTGAGAATATTATACACCACTCACATTTAAGGATAAAAGTAATAGGCAGACAGTCTTAGACATGAAAACACTGATCATCTAAAGCTTCTTGGAAGAATTTTAGGTGATAGAATCCAGCCAAAGAATGGAAGCCATGGTAAAAGGGCTAGTAAGCCACACACCCTTTTAGGTAAAAAGTCCACGTGAGATGCCCAGATGAATTATGGTTCCATACTGAACGTCAATAGCAAATCTTGACAAAGTGATAATAATGTAACTACAGGATCTAGAGGTATTGTAGGTTCTGGGAGAACGTTTAAAGGTATGCACTTGAAGATTGTGTCTGATGTAATCTGATACTTCTAAAATGGAAATGTTAGGTTAATAAAAAAATTCCTATCCTAATGCTTTCCATAGTTTCCCCCTTACCCTTTAGCAGTAATCTTTTAGGAACTAGTTTTTTTTGTGGTAAAGGAGCAATTCCTTCCATTGAAAGCTTCATTTCATTTTATTTTTTCTCTTAATACCTATATAAAAACAAATCAAATATTCTTCACTTAAAGTTTTAGTTTTGCCTGTATATCCATTTACCCATATGTAAAAATAAAGTGATGTCTGGGTATGGGATTCACCTAGTTTTAGCATTGTTTCTATGTGGTGGGATTTGGGGCAATTTGCTGCTTAGACAGAACAGTTTTGTTCTGTATTCCTGGAATTTTTTTGGTTAGCAAAGGTATATCATTTTATAAACCATATTCTTAAAATATAAGAGTCATTTTTGGGTAAATATCATCCGTCATGTTTTCTAGATTTCATTGGAAAAATTAGTCCATGTAATTAGAGTATTTGGATATTTAGATAAAAAGATGCACAACAGCTTGAGGTAGTTTCAGATATTCTAAAAGATTCACCAAAATTCAGGTAATTGGTTTTCCCTTGAGCAACAGAAGTAGTCAAATCATGCTTATACATTTGAAAATTCAGGTGAAATAAATTTCCATAGCTAAGAATAAATAAAATCAATTGATGTAATTCTAGATGAGTTTTGTGGACCACTGTTTTGAATAGCTATGAACTTTATGACATGTTCCCCCTAATGAGGGTTATCTTTTCCTTAGAATTAAAATGATACGGTATAGGTATGTTACAGTAAAAAGCCCATTTAAAAACTTTAATTAGTTTTAAAGGTATTTAAAGATGGTACTAAGAGATCATGGAAGTCTGTGAAATGTAAAACTTTTAAGTTTAAAAGTCTACAGAGATTTTATGGTATGAAAATCTGACATTTGTTTTTCTTTATATGCCTCATTAGTCCGTTCGTCAATTGATAGATATTTGAGTTTTCACTTTTTGATTGTTATGAATAATGCTGCTAGGAACACTCATGCACAAATTTTTATGTGACCATAGATTTTCCTTTCTCTTGGGAATATGCCCAGGAGTAGAATTGCGGTATCATATGGTAGTTCTCTTTTTGTTTGCTGTTTGAGAAATTACTAGACTGTTTCCAAAGTGACTATACCTTTCCACTGGAGTTAGGTTTTAAAAGGCAAATAGGTTCATTTAAAATGGAGATTTCATGCTTAACTCCACAAGGACTCCAATATAAAATTGTATTTGTTTTCACAAAGATTTTCATAAATAAAAAAATTTCACTTAAAATTTTTTTGAAATTTTAAATGTTAAATTAGATAGTTACTTGTTTATCCATGAGTAGTTTTGTTCTTGTAAAAAGGATGGGCAAACTGAAATTGGAAATAGCCTGATTTCTTAATGGCAAGAGAGCTGTATACTTGTATACTCAACGTCTGTCCTAGTTGTCCTGTGTGCTGGCGGCCGTATGCTCCCCTCCGGCGCTAGGTCTCCCTTGCCTTCCGGCTTTGATAAATGTCACAGGCAGATTCACTAGAGGTAAAATGTAATACTTGGAAGTTAACTTTTATAGGTTGAGGGGACAGCTGAGGACGGAACTCCTGTCTGGGCGGTTTGCCAGGCCCTGCGTACCAGAGGGTTGCATTTGCTTATGCACATTGCACACACAGTTTTCTCGCAGGCTGGCAGTGGCTGTGTTGCTAAGTGCTGTGTTGAGGGGCTTGGCCTTTCACTCCTGCTGGATGGTTGTTTTGATCAATTACCTCTGGCTGGCCTGTGGAGGATGAATTTGAGGTGGGATCGACTAGAAGCAGAGACAACATGTGAGAGTATGAGCATAAATAGGACAATGAAACGGAGACAAGACAGGCTGGAGTAAGTTAGGAGGGAAGGCTAACATCCTAGCAACTGGCAAAGGTGAGGGAGGAGACCTGGATGAATCCTGGCTTTCTAGCTTATTGGGTGGCTGTTGGTTCCATGGCCACAACCACGTGATGGAGACTAAGGAAAGAGCAACAAGGGTAAGACAACTTGAGTTTGGTACGAATTAAGCTTGAGGTACCTGTGAAACATCCGGCTGGAGATGTGTCTAGCATGCTCGGGGGAGGATCTGAGCTTAAGGTCCAGATCGGTGCATGTGATCCAGGGGAGGGTGGAAAATGAGAGGGCAGCAGTTCAAAGATGAACCCAGAGGGTCCCCAACATGTAAGATACTATGAGGTGGAAGCCTCTGAAAGAGAGAGGAAGAGGGAGGGAGGGGGAGGGGAAGGGGGAGGGAGGGAGAGGGAGAGGAAGGAAAAGGACTGCAATAGTGGTCTTCAAACTTGTTACTTTGCATATTTCTCAAAAGCATTTTGAAAAGCTATATTGTACATTTTTAAGTTGACATTTAAAAGTTTCCTAAGTTTTAAAAGATGAATATAATTTGCCATATTGAAAGTATTGACATTTTAAAGCAAAACTGCTGCAATACATTTTTAAAATTATCTGACGGAATCTAAATATCATAGTGATTTGATACCATCATCCACTTAAAATGATACTATGTATGAACAAACTTGTCTTTAACAAAACTTTTCTGTTTCTTATTTTCTTGGAGCTCGTGTTCATTCTTCTTTTTTCCAAAATTTATCCTAACGTGATTCTCTTTGATTATTCTGAGTCATTTATTGATCAACCTACCTTTACTTCTATTTAACAAAAAAAAATATGGAAAAGTATCTGAAAGTATCTGTTTCTAAAAAATGCTCTATTTTAAGAAACTTCTCCCCCCCCCCTTTTATTCTCAAGTTAGTTAACATACAGTGTAGTCTTGGCTTTAGGAGTAGAACCCAGGGATTTCATCTCTTACATATGACACCCAAGTGCTCATCTGAAAGTGCCCTTGATGCCCACCACCCATCTAACCCATCCCTCCACCCACCTCCCTTATTCTCTGTATTTAATAGGCTCTTATGGTTTGCTTCCCTCTCTGTTTTGATCTTAGTTTTGCTTCCCTTCCCCTATGTTCATCTGTTAAGTTTCTCAAATTCCACATATGAGTGAAATCATATGATACCTGTCTTTCTCTGACTTATTTCACTTAGAATAATACGCTTCAGTTCCATTCTCACTGTTACAAATGGCAAGATTTCATTGTTTTTTTTAATCATCAAGTAATATTCCATTGTAGATACATACCACATCTTCTTCATCCATTCATCAGTTGATGAACATTTGAGTTTTTCCCATAATTTGGCTATTGTTGAGAGTGCTGCTATAAACATTGGGTGCGTGTGACCCTTTGAATCAGCATTTTTGTACCCTTTGGATAAATACCTAGTAGTGCAATTGCTGGGTCTTAGGGTAGTTCTATTTTTAATTTGTTGAGGAACCTCCACGCTGTTTTCCAGACTGGCTGCGCCAGTTTGCATTCCCAGCTGCAGTGCAAGAGGGTTCCTCTTCCTTTGCATCCTTGCCAACATCTGTTTAAAAAAACTTCTGGATTGAAATATTTTAAGATTGATCAAAACAGCAATCATTTAAGAAAATGAGAAACAAATTGATCAAATATAAGAAAAAATTTCATGGAAATGCATCCATGCATTAATGAGATAGATGGTGGCTGTTTTCAAAATATTACTTATTGATAGAATGAAGGCAGCATGTACTCTGTTCTTGTTTTTTATTCTGATGAAGGTGCCAGGAAACCTTATTCACAAAAGTAATTTCTTATGAGATATATGCCCTAAATCATTTATTTATCTAAGATGAAAATGTTAGTTAACAATAAGTTTTTCAATTTTGTTGGAGGCAAAAATTTGGGAACTGTTAGCTTGCCAAAGGATTTGTTTCATTGACGCTCTGGAGGCATTTATACTATGGTGGACAGCACTCCACTCTAAGGTCCAGGAAGGGTGAGCCTTAAGCTTTTTGTGTGTGCAAAATGAGAGCAGGGCGATTGTGAGAGAGAAGCAGAGAAGGGAGAACCACCGGTTTGTTTTCCAGCAGGTCAGTTTAAGTAAAGACTGTCCAAGGAAGCTCAGCATTGCTGGAAGTGGACTGTTTTAAACTGATCTGTGCTTGGATCCCCTGTGGAAAACTGTTAGACCCTGGCAACCAGGGACAATCATGTCCTGGAAACCAAGAGGTGGAAGAGTTTCAGGAAGGAAGGAGTAAATATAAGATGTGGCAGATAGGTCAGTGTATGTCTAAAAAAAAAAAAAAAAAAGTTTGGTTTCAGTATTAGGAGGTCATTGCTGACTTTAGTGCATGGTGAGTACTTGTAATAAAATGAAGTGATGGGGCAATAGGTCCGAGTCCAGTGAGTCGAGTGAATGGGAAAAGCGTTAACTGTCGAAAAGGAGCATAAATCACCCACTCAAGTGGTACTAAGCTTCTAAAATAAAATTATATGCTAGAATTTCCTAGGCTAGTCTTTATTAATAATGATTCCAAGCATTAACTTGTATGTGATCTTTTTTACTGTGGTAAAATATATGTAACATAGATTTACCATTTTAATCGTCTTTAAATGTTCCAGTAGAGTGGCATTAAGTGCACAACAGGATTTTGCAACCATCACCACATTTCCAGAACTTTTTCATTACCCCAAAGAGAAACTCTGTTCCCATTTGGCAATAATTCCCCATCCTCTTCTTCCCCCAGTCTCTAGTAACCTCTAATCTACTTTCTTTGTCTATGCATTTGCTTGTTTGAATTACTTCATATAAATGGAGTCGTACAGTAATTGTCCTTTTGTATCTGGCTTAATTCACTTGGTGTAATGTTCTAAGGTTTATCCATATTGTAGCATGTGTCAGAACTTTATTCCTTTTTGTGGCAGAATAATAATCCACGCAGTGGACTATATAGCACTTAACACCACCGTATATAAATGTGGATGTACATACCACAATTGTTTATCTGTTTCCACTTTTTGACTGTTGTGAATAATGCTGCTTGAACATGGGTGTACAAGTATCTGTTTGAGTCTATTTTCAATACCTTGGTATCTGAGTCCCTGTTTCCAGTACTTTGGAATATATGCCTTATATACCTAGGTGGAATTGCTGTGTCCTATGGTGTCCTATGGTGTAGCTTTCTGAAGAACTGCAAAAGTTTTCCACAGTGGCTGTACGGTTTTACCTTCCCACCCAGTAGTGCGCCAGGTTCCAATTTTTCTACATCTTTGTAAACACTTGTTTTTTTTTTCCCCAAAGAAGTCTAGCCAAACAGTACCTCAGTTTGGTTTTGATATATGTTGCCATAATGACGAATGATGTTGAGCATCTTTTCATGTATTTTTGGTCATTTGTATGTCTTCAGAGAAATGTCTATTCACATCCTTTGCCCATTTTTCTTCCTCCGCCTTCCCCTCCTCCTCTTTTTCTTTTTTGAGGGAGTTGTCTTTATTGCTCAGTTGTGGGAAGGCTGTTAGTATTCTGGATATTAAAAGCTTATCAAATACATGGTTTGCAGATAATTTCTCCCATTTCGTGGGTTTTCTTTTCACTCTCTTGATAGTATCCTTTGCTGTACAAAAGTTTGAAGTTTTGATGAAGTCCAGTTTACTAGTTTTTTTTTTTTTTTCTTTTTTTGCTTGGGCTTTTGGTGTGATTGATATCCAAGAATTCATTGCAAAATCCAACATCGGGAAGATTTCTCCCTATATTTTTTTCTAGGATTTTTAGAGTTTTAGGTCTTATCTTTTAAATCTGTAATCTGTTTTGAGTTGATTTTTGCAGGTGGTCTATGATAAGGGTTCAGCCCCTTTCTTTTGGATGTGGGGATCCAGATTCCCCAGCACCATTTGTTGAAGAGCTTGTTCCTTCCTCTTGGAATGGTTTTGGCACACTTGTTAAAAGTCAACTGACCACTGATGTGAGAGATGATTTCTGGGCTTTCAGTTCTATTCCTTTGGCCTGTATGTTTACCCTTAAGGCACTATCACACTCTTGATTACTGTAGCTTCATAGTAAGTTTTGAAATTGCGAAGTGTGAGTTCTTCTAACTTGTATTTCTCTTCCAAATTTGTTTTGGCTCTTTGAGGGTCCCTTAAGATTCCATATGAATTTGATGGTGGGTTTTTCTGTTTCTCCAAAACACGCCACTGGGATTTTGATAGAGATTACATTGAATCCGTAGATGAGCTGTCTTATCTTACTGTTTAGGTTTGCCTTAGTTTCTTCCTCAATGTTTTGTGGTTTTCACTGTATAAGTCTTGGGCCTCCTTAGTCAAATTTATCCCTGGCTTTTATTCTTTTGGATGCTACTGTATAAATGGAATTATTTTCTTAATTTCATTTTCAGACTGTTTATTGCTAATATATAAAAAGACAACTGACTTTTGCATGTTGAATTTGTATCCTGTAGCTTTGCATTATTCATTTATTAGCTCTAACTTTTTTTCTTCATGGATTCTGTAGTGTTTTCTACATATGGGATCATGTCATCTGAATAGGAATACTTTTATTTCTTCCTTTCAGATTTGGAGGCCTTTTATTTCTTTTTCTTGCCTAGTACTGCGAACTCCCAGTACTGTATTAAGGACAAGCAGCAAAAGCAGCCACCCTCATCTTGTTCCTAAGGCTTTCTGCTCCAGTAGGTTTTGTGACATCATTGTGAGTTTTAAGAAAGTAATAAGATTTATGTCTCAAATGAGAAGTTCAAATTTTTGAAATATAATTTTATAGACCTTGGGGTTTATTTCATCATCTCTTTTAAAAAGGAAACCCAGTGATAATCCTTTTCATTGAGAACTATTTCGTGAGATGTTCGTTTAAAGCTTGGCCACAAAGTAAAATGTTGCTTCTGGAAATACTTTGATAGGAAAGGGAAAGTGAAATTAATGAACACCCACACGTAGTACTCTGTACAGTACCTCACTTAAAGGAATCAAAGACAGTTCCTGACTTTCCAGACACTTCCTACTTGTAGAAACTAGACAAAATAGGTACTTCGGGGGTCAGAACTTCAAAGCAATGTTACATTTCCACTCAAGAGACTTGTCTTTAAGTCTCAGTAATACTGCAAAACTCAAGTCATTTATGTTTCCATGTACAATTGTTGGGAGATTTGTTTCCTGCTTGTTTGTAGTATTGGTTCAGAATCGTAGCTCTTCTGATTTAGATCATACTAAATTCAGTTATTATGCCATAGGTTTAAAAATTGTATTTTAGGGATATTCTTCAGCAACTTAATTTTTCTGCAAATGGAAATCTTTTGTTACGTCTTTCACTTCTTTACCACTACCATTCTCACCTCCCCTGAAGAAACTTTTCTATTAGAATTAGAAGTTTAGGGGCACCTGGGTGGCTCACTCGGTTAAGCGTTCGACTTCAGGTCAGGTCATGATCTCACGGTTCGTGAGTTCAAGCACTGCATGGGACTCTGTGCTGACAGCTCAGAGCCTGGAGCCTGCTTGGGATTCTGTGTCTTTCTCTCTTTCTGCTCCTCCCCTGCTCATGCTCTCTTGACTCTCAAAAATAAATAAACGGTAAAAATAATTTAATAAAAAAAAGAATTAGAAGTTTAATAGCACTTTATATATATTCTTCTGGGGTGCGGGAAGCAGGGGCAGGGATTCACTTTAAAAGTAAGCATAATTTTCACATTTATTTCAAAGTCCAACCAGGGATGTTAGCAGGAGGTTGTACATCATTTAAAAAATTTCAAGTGTTTCTTTTCTTTTTATGTGTTAGGCCTCAAGAGAGGAGAACTGGATATGAACAGTTTCACCCAGGGCCATCCCCAGTGGATCATGATTCCCTGGAATCCAAGCGACCACGTCTGGAACAGGTTTCTGATTCCCATTTCCAGCGTGTCAGTGCTGCGGTCTTACCTTTAGTGCACACGCTGCCAGAAGGGTTGAGGTCTTCTGCAGATGCTAAGAAGGTAAATATTTGTTCTCTTACCCTGTGGGGTTGTCGGTCTGTAATGCTTATTTAGCCATATTCAGGCACAGTGCCTAAAAGAAAGTCTGATTGTGCCAGTCTCTAAAGGTTAGTGCTATGGGAAAGTAAAAATTTTGTTAAACGAAACTGAAAACCACAGACTGAGTGCTCTAGCCTTTTTTAAAGTCAGTACTTTTGCCTTTTTGGTAAATGAAAACAACCTGGGGATTGCTGTAAAGAAAAATTGCTATTGAATAGCTCTCAAGCATTTTTTGCTGGCTTGCTGGGCTATAAAATGTGGTCAGTGGTTCTCAAGACAACCACAGTTTTGTTAAATTTAAATTAAATTTAGGAGAATCCCCTTAAATTCAGTTGCAGTTTATTAACTTGCTATATAGGAGAAAATACATTTTAGGATAGGTTTGTCTGTGCTTATAATTTTGATAAAGAAAAGTAAAGTTTTCTTATAATTTATGTAGAATATAGTTTCTTTAGAAAACTTGCAAATACAGAGGGAAAAAGTTACCTATAGTTCTCTATGTTGGAGAGAAATATGTACTTCTAAAATATAGCTATATTTTGTGACATTTTGAACAAAGTATATTGTGAATTTATGAGAAGGTTCTATTAAGATCAAATGTGTTTTCCTCTTGTGTTATTGTTACTTGCCTTTTGTGAAATCCATGTTTGTGCTTTATGTCCTTATTTTGTTGCTGAGTTTATTTTTTTTTAACCGTGTATTTTGTTTACCATTAAATATGCAGATTAGGAAGTACCTGGCACTTAGTAGGTCCTGAATAAATATTTGTTTTAGAAAGAATAAACTAAGTTTTTGATACTCTTTTAACAGTGTAGTGTTAACCCTTTTACTATCCCCGTCCCTCTTCCCGTTTTGTTGGTATATCTCCCTTTCATAATGTTTATTTACCTTTACGGCTAATGGCCCTTTCCACCCTGATATCAGGTAAATAAGTACCCACACATTTTCTTTGAGTTTTTATGCAGCAAAAAGTGATTTAAGAGATAGTGAATGTGACTGCAATTTGTTTTCAAATAGTTCTACCAAAAAAAAAAAAAAAGTAGGTGTGTGGATATGTTCATAGAGAAAGCAAAAATAGTAAAATGTTAACTAGTGAGGATGAAGAGTAAATGCATATCCATTATGCCGTTCTTTCAACTTTTATGTGAATTTGAAAATTTACAAAATGATAGGATAGGTGGGGAAAGCTCATTGAGATCACTTAGAAATGAGCTCAACTTCTGGGATTTTTGAGGCCTACCTCCTTGTGTGAAATATATATGTTCTAGTCTATGGGTTTATAAGAAATGTTTTGCAGCATTAACAACAAAAGAAAAAATACAAAGAATAAAAGTCGTCTTTTAAGAATTTATTCAAGGATGAATAAATTACTACAAACGTTATTTATAGCTATAGAATTTTTTAGCAGAAAGGGATCTTAAAGTCTCATTCATTAAAATGTGACTGTTGGATCCCACTACAACCTATTTCCATTTTATAGTAGAGAAAACAGATGTTAAGCAAAATTAAACGACCTAAGTTGTGTCTCCTGAGTTGGAATGAAAACCGGTGACCGCTGACCCCCTAACTCCTGGTCCTGTTTTTCCCCCACTAAGCTGTAAACCATGACTTTTTTTTTTTTTTAAAAGTAGGGATTTTGAAAGAATTAGTATGTTAGTTTTGGGGTTTTTCTTAATGTTGCCAAGCTCAGGTGTCTTTTTTATTTTTTTTATTTTTTTATTTTTTTAGAAGAATTAGACAAGCTTGAGGGAGAAAGTAATTACAGCCTCACCAGTTAGAAATTAACTTTGTGTTAGTTGGGTGGGTATTTTAATGTGCTTACTTTGTACATTGTTTACAACTTTATTTTTGCTTAAGTGTGTCATGAGCTTCTTTTCTTGTAAGTTTGCAACTGTATCTCTAGTGGTTACTTAGTATTTCATATATGGATACAAAGTAATTTGTCACACATGTAGGTTACCCATTGGTTCATTAGAGCAATGACATGTTCTTTAGGCTGATTTTTTTGTTCATTCTTATTTATTTCCTTAAGATAAATTCCTATTAGTATAATCAATTTCTGATCAGAGTTGGCATGTTTTTCAGGCTTTTGTGAAAGCCAGATTGCCCTGCCAAAGAGTAGGACCGATTCTTACTCCTGACAGCAGAATGTAGGGTTTAGGGTGCCCAATTAGTGCTATCACTCTTGCTAATGCCACACCGTTTTTTTTTTTTTTTTAAATCATTGTTAATCTGGTAAAATTTTAACTTGTATTGATTTGCTTTTTAGTAAAATTTACATTTTTCATTTGTTTATTGGTTATTCATTTTTCCTATTTGTAAATTGTTTTTCCTGTCCATTTTTATGTTGGTCTGTTTTTGATTTTATATTCAGTTTTGAGTTGACATTTTGGAAATGATTTTTCTCATTTGCTTTTAAATTTGTTACTGCTATCTTGATAAACAGAAGACTGTGTTTATTTTAATCCATCAGTCTTTATTTTTTTTTATTAGTATCTTTTGTTGTTGGCTTTTCTGAGCCCAGGATAGCATGAATACCCTGTTTTGTTTGAGGCTTGTTGTGATTTGCTAATAAAGCTCATGTAAATGTTTGCTATTATTTGGCTTTTATTGTGATATAAGATATAAGGTAGGAATCTAACTTTCTTTCCTTAAAATTGCTATCATTATGTTCCAACACAAGATTATATAAACTCCGTGATGGAGAGCATCATGTCTGTTTCATTCACCCCTCTACCTAGTGCCTGTCACATAGTAGGCACTTAAGGAATTGTTTTGTTGTTAAATGTTTAACTAGAAGGCAAGTCTGTGGAAAATAGTGCTTTGTACTAGTAGTTCTTAGCGCATGCATCCCCTCACCTGAGGAGCGTTTGCAAACCCTGCAGTGGAAATATCTGTTTTGCTATTTTACATGCTGTGTAACACACATGAACTTCTGTGCATATGGCAGGAGAATGTATTAATATAACATGGAGGTTTTGGTGGTTCATAAATGGTTTTTATTCCTGCACGTTAATGTTTCAAAAGCTCTCAGGATCAAGCTGTCCTATAATTAAAAGAAGTAGCCTTCATGATGTCTGAAGACCTTAAGAAGATTTGAAAATTATTGCATTCAAGAACTGCTCTGCTTTTCACTGTTAAGCTAACTAGTGGAGATTCAAGTGTCGGAAAGAAAACATGAAGATACTATCGCCTATGTTTCTTTCTGTATTTTTTGTTTTTAAAGGTTGATAAAGATGGTTATACCCTGAATTGTATTTTTTATTTTCTAATTTGTTAATGTTTATTTATTTATTTTGAGAGAGAGATAGCAAGCGAGCAGGAGGGGGCAGAGAGAGGGAGAGAGAATCCCAGGCAGGCTCCTTGCTAACAGTGCAAAGCCTGATGTGGGGTTCAAACTCACAAGTCATGAGATCATGACCTGAGCTGCAAGCAAGGGTCAAATGCTTAACCGACTGAGCCACCCAGGCGCCCTCCTACCCCCGGGTCTAATGTTTAGCATATACCATTACAGAAAATGAGTTTTTTCAGAAATACACATATTTTAGCTGAAATCACAGTTCCAAGTTGTTTTGGAACAAGTATCCAAGTATAGTTATGTGCATTCTTTGTTAGAACTACTGATTTCTCACAGCCATTATTTAATACATTTCGGGCTGTATTGTCCTATGAACTATGCTCATTCTAGGCTTCTTAAAGCCTGAAGAAAACAAGTGCCTTAATCTAAAATTTATCTTTGCGGCACCTGGGTGGCTCTGTTGGTTAAGCGTCCAACTTTTCATCTCAGCTCAGATCTTGATCTCTGGGTAGTGAGCTCCAGCCCCTTGTTGGGCTGCACGCTGGACGCAGAGTTGACTTAAAAAGCAGAAATTCATCTGCTTTACAGTATTGCTTATATCTTCACCTTAGACTGGAAATTAATAGACGGGGTGTGTTTGTGTGTGTGTGTGTGTGTGTGTGTGTGTTGACAGGGTGGTTGGTTTTGGGTGGAGGAGCTTTCATTCTGATTGGAGGTGGAATGGAATGACATATTTGGCTTAATCGAGGTTATGTGCTCTGTAGCGTGGGCAGATTTACTTGCCCTTTACAGGGGCAGGCCTAGGTGGTAGTAGCAACAAAAATTCCTAGGTCATTTCTCTGTCTTCCCCATCTCATTGGCCCTTGAAAAGTCTGAAAACTTTTTGTTAGGAACGCTTGGCCATATCATAGCTGTTAAGCAGGGTGGACACACAGCTTTTACTTGGAGTTTATGATTTTTCCAGCCTTTTGAAGTTCCATTGTAAGGAAATGGTTAAGAAATGGTACCTTCTTGACCATTTTCTTACAAGTTCAGACCTTTTGAAGAACCATTGTAAGGAAATAGTTAAGAAATGGTACCTTCCTTTTTCATGATTGCGTTATTATTTCCCCAGATATTCTCCACAGTCTGTGTTGTCCCATTAAAGGCTGTTCAGCCTTTTAGCCCCCTCATCCTGAATAGCTTTTAGGATATTCAGAGTAGTGAATGATATGTGTGGACCGTGACAGTGATATGAACATCAGTGGAGTGGAGTGTGTGTGCAGGTATAATTTGCTGCTGCAGGACCCCAGATAGAGAAGTAGCATTTGTGGCCCTGCTAGGTTCAACATGGACTTTTTCAGTTAAGAGAATCTTGACATTAATATTGGCTAGTAGTGAGGAATAAATTGTTCTTCATTTTCTTCTCTTAAAGGATCCAACATTTGGAGGCAAACATGAAGCTCCATCCTCTCCAATCTCTGGGCAACCATGCGGAGATGATCAAAATGCTTCACCTTCAAAACTTTCAAAGGAAGAGTTAATACAGAGTATGGATCGTGTAGATCGAGAAATTGCAAAAGTAGAACAGCAGATCCTTAAACTGAAAAAGAAACAAGTAAGTGTTTGGTTTTACTGATATTTATTTTATCGATATACTAAGAATATGTGTTTGTCTTTCTAAAGAAGATAATGTTGAATTTTCCATATTTTTCAACTTTATGTGAGTGGAATCAAGCCTGTATACTCTCACTTGCTTTTCTTTTCTTTTTTTTTTTTTGCTTTTAAGTTTCCTTTATTGCATCCACTCCTGGCCCCTGCCGTGTTGTCTGATTGTGTGATTACAGAAAGCAAAATTTGTTTGTCCATCCTATTTTTTATCTCATTGGACGGGTTGTTTCTAGTTTGTTGCTGTTTCAATATGGTGGTGCTGTGTTTTTGGTTCACGTATGAACAGATTGTCGCAGGAATGCGCCCAGGAATGGCATTGCTTGGCTCGAGACTATGCCCATCTCTGAGTGTATTAGATGGTGCCCAATGTGCTAAAACAGCAGAACCATTGGCACCCTGTACGGGTTCCGGTTTGTACAAACGCTTGTCTTCACCTGATGAGTTTTTTCGCAGTTGGATGTGAAATAGTTCTCACTGAGGTTTTAATTTGCATGTCCTTGTTTAGGAATGAGAGCTTATTTTCATTTGTTTCTGGGTTATTGTTGTTCCTTATGTGGACTGTTATTTTGACATTTTCTTAATTCTAGTATTTCCTACAGTCTCTTGTCAGTTAATGTATATGGCAGCTACCTCCTCATTTATGCCTTGGCATTTTGCTTTTTGGGGATGGGAGGACAGAGGATTTGTTTTTGTCTTTTTGATACTGAAGTTAAAAAATTCACAGAGCATAATATTCATCCTTTTAAAGTATAGAGTTCACTGGCTTTTCACCTATTCATAAAGTTGTGCAACTATCACCACTATATAATTCCAGAACATTCTTACCACTTCAAAAAGAAACCACATATCTGTTAGCAGTTACCCTCCATTTCCCCCTCTCCCTGGCCCCTGGCAACCAGTGTGTTGCCTGTATGGATTTTCATCCAGACATTTCGGGTAAATAGAATCCTATAATATGTGTGACATTTTCTGTCTTGCTGCTTTCATTTATAGCATGTTTCCAAGATTCATCCATGTTCTGTCTTGTATCAATACTTCATTCCTTTTTATGGCTGAATAAAACTCCATGGAGATACGTTGTATTGTTTATTCATTAGGTGATGGACATTTGGGTTGTACTCACATTTTGGCTGCTTTTGGCTGTTACGAATACTGCTGCCATGACATTCATGTACAAGTTTTTGTGTGGACATATCTTTTCCTGTTCTCTTGGATATGTACCCAGAGTGAAATTGCTGGGTCCTTTGGTAAATCTGTGTTTAAATGTTTGAGGAACTGCGAGAATGGTTTCCAAAGTGGGCTGCACCATTTTACATCCCCACCAGCAGTATATGAGGGAGGGTCCACTTGCTCTACTTCCTTGGCAACACCTTTTTTTTTTTTTTTTTAAATAGCCATCCTAGTAAATGTGAAGCAGTATCTCCTTATGGTTTTGATTTTAATTTCCTTTAATGATTAATGGCAGATGTCCTTTATGTGCTTGTTGGCCTTTAGTATATTTTCTTTAGAGAAATATCCAGATTCTTTCCCCATTTTTTAGTTGGGTTGTCTTTTTATGGTTGAGTTATAAGAGTTCTTTATGTATTCTGGATACTCACATATGTGATTTGCAGATATTTTCTCTCGTTCTGTGAGTTGTCTTTTCACTTCCCTCATAGTATCCTTTGGTGTAAAAAAGTTACCCCCTCCCCCTTACTTGACTCATTTAAGTATTTATTGAGCAGCTAGGGAGATACAAAAGGTGATTAAAACATGGTCAAAGAGCTGAGTCAGATGCACAAGTCCCAGAAAGCAAAGTATAAGGTTCACTGGATCACAGCAGTCAGATGAAAGTGCTTTGGGAAATCAGGAGGGAGATCGCTTCTAGCCTGGAAAGGGGGTGTGGGTGGGTGGCAAACTGGGAACGGGGATTGAAATTAAAATAGAAAACTTTCGTCTAGATTGTTGATTCTCAGTAGAGACTATATTTGTCTCTCTTTTTCCTCTCCCCATTTTTGGGCTTAATTTACCAAGACCATTCAGCAAGCTTTTTCTAGACTTGCTTGCATTTTTGCTTTAATGCCTTCTACAGAAATAGATCCTTTTGCTGTTTTAAGACTTTTTTCCTCCTTTTTTTTTTAAAGGATTCATGACCTTTTGATCTTGGTGTTAATGGTTTTGAGTCTTTTCCAACCTGGTTTGGTATTTTTGGGCCCTTTAGGCTATAGATTTCTTTCCTGGAGCTTTTACCTCAGCTTCCTCATCCTCATCCGCTAGTTTCACTTTTTTTTCTGTGGAAACTTGCTGTGACTTACAGGGTCAGATCACTTTCCAGATAGGCTTAGGAGTTTTACACTTTCATCTTCTTCGTCTTCCTCCACAGCTATGAGGTGCTGTCCACATCTACAGGCCCTGAACCACATTTAGATCACAGGTGGTAGTATTTCAAAGTCCCCAAGGGAAACCATTGGCTGTACAGATGTTTTCAAAGTTGCAGTGTTACTTTAATTGGATTGCCTTCATAATTCATTGCCTCTGCCTCAACAATGTGCAATTCATCTTTTGCATCAGTCCCAAAACTGACCATTCTTAAAGGTAGCTGGTGCTCATTTTCATCATTGGCCTCACAACTGAAAAGATATTTCTGGGGCCTCACGGGGTTCATGTCTGTGCCCACTGAATCTTCTGTGGGGTGGGAATCTTGTGCGCGAGAGAGGGCAGCCGGAGAGAAAGGATTCCTGTTCCAGAGAACAGCCATGTAGGACTGACTCACACCAGGGCCAAACGTTTTTAACTGTGATGAAGCCCGGTTTATTTTTTCTTTCGTTGCCTGAGATTTTGGTGTCCTGTCCAAGAAACTGCTGCATAATCTAAGGTCCCATGAGGGTTTATTCATTTTTGCTTCTGTCAATTTTATTGTTTTAACTGTGATATTTAGGTCTTTGAACCTAATTATGTTTTTTGGTGAACAGAATTTGTTTACATTGATACTACCCAGGGATCATTAAAACAGTTGACTATTTGTCTTTTTAAAATCTTCATAGTTTTGCTTTTTACATTATTCTTAATCCACCAGAAATTGAGTTTTTAATGTCTGTCTCAAGGTGTGGGTCACATTCATTCTGTTATCTGTGGATAATTAATTGCACAGTTCATCCTTTCCCAACTGTTCTACAATTTTAGCTCTATTATAATTCAAGTTTGCATCTATATATGTGTTGATTTTTGGGCTTTGAAAATTCTTATTTATTGCCCTCTTTGTGGTATTCATGCAGAAATACAGTTTATATTCTCCTAATTACTAGAGCTTTGTAATACTCCTCTTTTTCCAGTGAGGTAAGCCCCAATTCTACAGGCATGTTTTAGCTATTTAAAATTTTTTACAAGCTCAAGTAACTTTTAGATTCATACTTTTTGTTTCTCTAAAACATCTTTCTGGAATTTTCATTGGAATCATATGGAATACAGAGGTCAATTTGGGAAGGATGAAATCTTTATGACATTGAGTCTTCCAATCCATGAATATGGTGTATCTGTTTATTTAGGAGGTCTTTCATGTGTTATTATTTTCTGTCCATAAATAATCTATATGCCTTGCATTTAATTAAACTCTAGGCACTTTATATTTTTGATGCTCTTATTAATAGTGTCTTTTTAAAAATTACCTTTTTTGTTGCATTTGACATTTCTATATAGACCAGAAGTCTCCCTAAATTATCCTTTTATTGCTGACTTCTTGTTTGTAAATTCTTCTGGGTTTTCTATGTAGGTAATGGTCATATCAGTAGTTAACAACAACAACACAGTTTTGTTTCTTCTTTCCAGTCCTTAAACCTTTTCCTTACTAAAGAAAAAAAATTTTTAATGTTTATTTTTGAGAGCGAGAGCAAGAGAGAGCCTGTGTGTATGCGAGCAGAGGAGGGGCAGAGAGAGAGGGAGACAGGATCCAAAGCAGGCTCTGCACTGACGGTAGGGAGCCTGATGGCAGGGCTCCAGCTCACGAACCATGAGATCATGACCTGAACTGAAGTTGGACGCTTAACCAACTGAGCCAAGAAGGCGCCCCTTTTCCTTGCTTTTTTATTGCTTTTTTACTCTGGTTAAGACTACGGTACAGCGTCAAAATTGGTTATTCTTGTTCTTTTCTGCTTTTAAAGGAATACCTTTACTTCTTGCCACTGGTTTTGATGTCAGCTTTTGTAGAAATCCTTCATCGGTTGAGAAATAACTGTTCTATTCTAGTGTGCTAAGAGGTTTTTTCTTTTTTTTTTAAAATTATTTTTGAGAGTGAGAGTGAGACAGCACAAGCAGGGGAGGGCAGACACACACACACACACACACACACACACACACACACAGAATTCGAAGCTGTCAGCACAGAGCCCGACGCAGGCCTTGAACCCACGAGCTATGAGATCATAACCTGAGCTGAAGTTGGACCCACTGAGCCACCCACATGCCCCTAGTGTGCTAAGAATTTTAATCATGAAGGAATGTTGAATTTTATCAAATATTTTTTTTTCTTTTTTTTTAAAATACTTGTTTAAGAAAGTTTATTTATTTTGAGAGAGACAGAGATAGCACGAGCAGGGGAGAAGGGAGAGAGAGAAGGAGAGAGAGAATCCCAAGCGGTCTCTGTGGTGTCAGCACAGAGCCCGACTCAGGGCTCGAATCCATGAACCACTAGATCATGACTGAGCCAAAATCAAGAGGCAGAGGCTTAACCCAATGAGCCAGCCAGGTGCCCCTTTAATGTCTAATTATTGTGGCCAGAGAGTGTTGTCTTTAGTACCCAGTCCTTTGAAATTTTTGGTACTTGAATTTTGGCCTAGTATGATGATCAGTTTTTGTAAAAATACTCTGGTCATACTTGAGAAGAATGTAAATTCTTTAAAAACTTTATATTTTGTCTCATTTTTATCTGCAATTTATCAAATTACCACTCTGATTTGGGATTTGTCCCTGGTGGTTCTAAGTTTTTAAAAAATTGAGGTGAGGTTTGACATACACTATTACTTTTTTCAGCTACACAGCAGAACGATGTGACATTGGTATCTACTGCAAAGTGATCACAGCACTAAGTCAACATTTGTCACCATATGTACATACAAGCAGAAGTTTGTTTCCTTGTGATGAGAACTTTTAAGCTCTCTTAGCAACTCTCAAATATGCAATACAGTATTATCAACTATACTTGCCATTTTGTACATTATATCCCATAACATTTAAATTTTATAATTGGAAATTTGTACCTTATGGCTCCCTTTACTCATTTGTTGCTCACACCCCACATTCCTAGTCTCTGGCAAAGCCATTCTGTTCTATGAGCTTGGTTTTCTTTTAGATTCCACACGTAAGTGAGAATCATACAATATTTGTCTTTCTTTGTCTGACTCATTTCACTTAGCACAAGTGAAATGCTCTCAGGGTTTATCCATATTGTTACAAATGATAAGATTTCGTTCTTTTTTTATGGCTGAATACTATTCCACTGTGTGTGTGTGTGTGTGTGTGTGTACACACATTACATTTTCTTTGTTCATTCATCCATCGATAAGATACTTAGGTTGATTCTGTATCTTGGCTATTGTAAATAATGCTGTAGTGAACACGGGGCGGGGGGCATAAATCTTTTTGAGTTAGTATTTTTGTTTTTTCAGATAAATACCCAGACGTGTGATTGCTGCATCATAGGGTAGTTTTTTATTTTTTGCGGAACTGCCGTACCATTTTCCATAGTAGCTGAATCAACTTACGTTCCTATCAATAGTGTACAAGGTTCCCTTTTTCCCCACATTCTCACCAACCCTTGTTATTTCTTGTCTTTTTGATACTAACCATTCTGACAGGTGTGAGGCATTATCTCATTGCAGTTTTGATTTGCATTTCCCTGATGATTGTTGATGTTGAGCATCTTTTCATGTGCCTATTGGCCATCTGTCTGTCTTCTCTGGGTGAATGTCTATTTAGATCTTCTGTCCATTTTTTAATAAAAAAAAATTTTTTTTGCTGTTGTGTTGTGTGAGTTCTTTGTATATTTTGAGTATTAACCCCTTATCAGATACATGATTAGCAAATATTTTCTTCCAGTCTTCAATTTTTTAAAAAATTTATTTATTAAAAAAATTTTTTTTAAACATTTATTTTTGAGAGACAGAGGCAGAGTGTGAGCAGGGGAGAGCAGAGAGAGGAAGACACAGAATCCGAAGCAGGCTCCAGGCTCCGAGCTGTCAGCCCAGAGCCCGATGTGGGGCTCAAACTCATTAACTGCGAGATCATGACCTGAGCCGAAGTTGGCCGCTTAACCGATTGAGCCACCCAGGCGCCCCTGTTCATTTTATTTATTTATTTATTTATTTATTTATTTATGTATTTATTTATTTATTTATTTATTTTATCGTTTATTCATTTTTGAGAGACAGACACAACATGAGTGGGGGAGGGGCAGAGAGGGAGGGAGACACAGAATCTGAGCTGTCAGCACAGGGCCTGATGTAGCTGTGAGATCATGACCTGAGCCAAAGTTGGACACTTAACTGATTGAGTCACCCGGGCACCCCTAAAGTTTATTTATTCTTAGAGAGGCAGAGAGAGTATGAGTGGGGAGAGGCAGAGAAAGAGGGAGAATCTCAAGCAGGCTCTGCACCGTCAGCGCAGAGCCTGTGTGGGGCTTGAACTCACGAGACTGTGAGATCATGACCTGAGCTGAAATCAAGAGCTGGATGCTCAACCAACTGAGCCATTCAGGTGCCCTCCCCCTCCCCCACTCTCCAGTTCTCAGTTTTTATCCTGGGTATTTTCAGGCTCTTATTTTAGGTTTATACAAATTTATAGTTGTTATTTTCCTGGTCAGTGAAACCTTTTATTATAAGACAATGACATTCTATCTCTTATAATGCTTTTTACCAGAAAATTTGTTCTGCCTGATACTGACATAATTAGATCAGCATTCTTTTGGTTGATATTAGTTTATCTTTTTTCTTTCCTTTACTTTCTGTGCTTTTACATTTAAGATACAGCTCTTACATAGGTATATAGCTGGGTTTTGTTTTCTATCGAGTGTGATAACCTCTCTTTCCACAGGATAATTTAGTTCTTTTAACCTGATTATGATGATTGGTAGTATCTCAATTGTTTTTATTATATACTGTTGTCCTTTCTTTTTTATGCTATTCTTGTTTGTTTTTCCAAACCTTATCTTGGATCGATTATTTGACTACATTTCTTATGCTCCACTAGTTTGGATTTTATACACTATATTTTTATTTATAACGGCTTCCCTCAAATTTATCAGCCTATTTAGCTTGAAGCCTAAAATTAAATTGGTATTAAAAAGTATGGGGGCATAGAACTTCTTGACTTCTTTCTCTTTTCTCCCAACTTTTATGGTACTTTTGCCATTTTTTCCTAGTTCTTCCTTGTTTTATTTCAACCACCAAAGACATTATTTTATACAGTCAGTGTTCATTTAGGTTTACCCACATATCTGTCATCTTATTTGCTCATCATTCCTCCTTGCAAGACCGATCTTCCATTTGGGGGTATGTGTATCTGCTTGAAGAACATCCTGCAGAATTTCCTTTAGTGAGGATCCATTAGTCGGCAAATTCAGTATTTAGTTGTTGAGACTTAAATGTCTTTTATTTATGTTTGTTTATTGAGAGATATTTTTTTTTGGTATGTGGTTCTTTTGTACCAGCACACTTCTGGCTTCCACTCTCAAGACATCAGCCCTTGGTCTAAGTTTTATTCTTTTGTAGATAGTCTGAATTTTTTCTCTGGCTGCCTTCAATATCTTTGTGTGCTGTTGTTTTTACTTGGATGTATTAGGAGTGAGTTTTTGCTTTTATTTTTATGTATTTATTTAGTTTTTGAGAAGGCGGGACGAGAGAGAGGGGGAAAGAGAGAATCTTAAGCAGGCTCCACTCCCGGTGTGGAGCCATATACAGGGCTAGATTTCATGACCAACTGAGATCATTACCTGAGCCGAAATCAAGGCCCAGATGCTTAACCTACTGTCCAGCTTAAGATTCATTGGGCTTCTTGGGGCGCCTGGGTGGCTCAGTTGGTTAAGCGTCCGACTTCGGCTCAGGTCATGATCTCGTGTTGTGAGTTAAAGCCCCGCATCGGGCTCTGTGCTGACAGCTCAGAGCCTGGAGCCTGCTTCAGATTCTGTGTCTCCCTCTCTCTCTGCCCCTCTCCCGCTCACGCTCTGTCTCTCTCTGTCTCTCAAAAATGAATAAATGTTAAAAAAAAATTCATTGGGCTTCTTGAATGTGTTAGTTTTTAATCTGTTCTGGAAAATTCTAAGCCATGATCCTTTTTTAATTTTTTTAAATGAAATCATTTCCTATAATTTCTTTGTTCTCTTCTCAGCTTCCTGTGAAATATAACATCTTATCACTCTTGTCTTCCATGTCTTTTTACTGTTTTTTCTTTCCCAGTTGGTTGCTGCTTTGGGCTTTACTGTGGGCAGTTTCTTCATTTCTCTTTCAGTTTGCATTTCTTTTTTTAGTTATATCTAATCTGTCAAATGTATCTTTAGTTTTACTAATGTTTTTATTGCTGGAATATTTTTTAGGCTAATTTTTAAATCTCATGTGAAAAAAGATTACCTTGCTTTAAAAAAATGTTGAGCAGTCTTTTATTTTTTGAGTCGTATTAAATTTATAATAATGTGTCTGACAGTTCTTTTAAGTCTTAGTGGGTCTGATTCTGCTGGGTTGGTCTCATCTGGTCTTGTCTTTAGTTTCTTCACTTGTAAAATGGCAATAATACAGCTAATAACACTAGCTACCTTATGTGATGGTTGTATGAGTTGTGATGATGAGGATATTGTTTAATATGTGGCATATAGTAAATGCTCAATGATGTATAACCGATTATAATAATTAAAAATAACAAAGTACATTGCATGACCATTATGAGAGGTACAAGAACTATATACATTCTATTGAGAAATATAAAGGGCAACTTGAGTAAATAAAGAAACATACCATAGATGCATAGAAACATAGTATTAATAATGTTAACTTACAATGTTATAAATATAAGTTTATATAAGTTTTTATGTTTATAATGTTATAAAATATAGTTTTAATTATGATATAATTAATATGATTAATATACATAATTACATATGTTTTATACAATTCAACAAAAGTTCCAACTAAATATTTTAAATTTGGAAAATTATTGTAAACTTCATGTAAAAGAACAAATTAAGTGAGGAAAAGTTTGTTTATATTTTCTGTTTGGTTTGTTTTTAGTCTTTCTGTTGCAACGGGTTTGTCCCGGGGCTACTTTAGTACTAAGAACAAAATGTGATTTCTGGAAGTTGGTTTATGCCTTTCTCCATACCTACTTACAGGGACCCTCAAAGAAGGCTTCTGAGCAAAGCTAAGAAAGAGAATGGTTGAAGAACTCAACCCCATGAAAATGATTTCACAACTCCAAATATCTGTCTTTTGCTTATACAGATAGCAGCTTGCCAAAGTACTTTGAATTCCAAGGTGGAAATGGTCCTTGAAGCTTGTCTCTTGGAGGAATTTTATCCTTAGGTTGGGTGTGATCTAACCTATTTGACTAGGAGTCTTGATTCCCAGTTTTAGTAGTACAGTTAAATTTTTCCTCTAGGCTTTAGTAGACATAAAATCTTTACCCAATGTCTTTTTGGTTATCTTAGCCAGTAAACTTATATTGACACAACTATTTCTCTAGCATTTACTAGGTATCAGGCTCTGGCTTAAGTACTGAAAAATAAAAAGCAGTGAACTGACCAAAGTCTCTGCTTGCTTCAGTAATAATTGTAGATGATATTTACTGCCTATTTATAGTTGTAATGTGCTTGATATATATTGATATATATTGAGTTATTTAATCTTCTCCAAAATCTATGTGATAGATAGGATTAGTGTTTCTGCTTTACATACGAGTTCATATACTTGTCCAGGATTGAAGTAAGACCTAGAGAGGATCCTAGGTTCACAGTGCTCGTAAAGAGTGACCTGAAGCCTCAAACCCAGCAGCATAATACAGATAGCTTTCTGTTTTGTAATTGTACCCAAACTTGTAGTTTTGCAGCGCCTCTTGGCTGCAAAATATAAAGGCTGGCTGGGGGGCTGAGCATGGTGTTGTTCTGAGTTGAGAATTAATCTGTAAGTGCTGTGCTGCCCTATCTTCCTATCAGACCTTAGCACATATTGTGGATCTATGTACGATATATAAAAGGGTTTTTGCCTGTGCTACAGAAGCTCATTGTGATGGAAGTATCTGGGGAAGCTTCATAGGTTTAGTTTCTCTTGTTATTTTGCTTTAAATTTATCAGAATTCAAATGTAAAAGGATTTCTCTAATGATTATGTTACTTAGTTCTCAGTCAAAATAAATTGATTCTATTTGTTAGAACCCTTGGGTCCATTAGACCCACTACTAAGATTAAGAGATTACCCTATAGAATCAGCAAAACATTGCTCAGTAGCATGTGTTATCTCTGACGATTAATTGCTGGTAGCATGTGTTATCTCTGACGATTAATTGCTGGTAGGGGTGACGTGCATCAGATGCCTGATTCTTTCTTTCTGGGTCTCTTAGCAACAGCTTGAAGAAGAAGCAGCTAAGCCTCCCGAGCCTGAGAAGCCTGTGTCCCCTCCCCCCGTGGAGCAGAAACACCGCAGTATAGTCCAAATTATTTATGATGAGAATCGGGTAAGCTCATGCCATTTATTACGGCACACAGGCCTTTAAAAGCACTTGACTATGCCTTGTAAAATTATCATTGTGTTCTGTGGTAATGTTAATTGTATTAAAACCTGGTTTCTGTCGTAATTTTTAATGTTCTTAAACTTTGACTAAAGCTTGATGTTTTTTCCTTATAGACCAAAGAAAAGTTGATAGCTGTGTCTTAAGTTAATCTTTCATTTATATGTTATATTGCCTAAATATTAATGAGAATATAATTTTATCAGCTAAGTAAGTCTTCTATCATATAAAATTGGCATGCATGTTTGTAGCACACAATGCAAAACAAGGCATTATTCTGTTGTTTTTCACTCTGTAAGGGACATTTGATGCCAAATACTGACACCATCCTATTAGAGACGGGTCATTGGATATGGAAATAATGTGCATTATCAGCTTTAGAATTGATAGATGGGCTGTAGTTTGACTCTTAGTTATAAAGGGTGAGGCCATTGACTTTTAGGTAGACTTTGCTATTTTAAGACAATTTTTTCTTTCATATTCATAATTAAAAGTATTCATCGATATAGGAAAGCCAGGCCTCAATTCTCTGAGTAATTTTGTGATGTCAAAGTTAGTTTTTGGCTGGAATCCAGCCCAGAAAACTAGCAGTTAAGTGGAAATTGATTTCACCTTAATATAAAGCAAACTTTCCAACAGAGCTGCTTAACACTGGGCTTCCAGAAGTTCCCAGTCTAAAAAAAGAATATGATTTAAGTACTACGGGAGAGAATCAGCTTGTTAGCTAACGACGATCATAAGGTAGAAGTTGAGATTGTTGTTCCAGTTGATTTACTTTGTAGTGAGTGGAGTGATCAGGATCAGTACATTTTAAACAGGCAGCCTGTACCTTTATAATAGCCCAGGTTCTAAAGGAAATTGGCCTTAAGAAGGGTGACTGGGAATTGTTACATAAACATTTATAAGAATGATCTTAGACTCAGATATAAACGTGTGTGTGTATATTAGATAGGAACCCGAAAGTCATCAGACATATAATACTTTGGATAATGGTTAAGTGTCACAGGCAGGTACAAACATGGGCGATTTATATTATTTTCTTGGCTGGGTTCAAAATTAGTCCAATTTATTGAATGGACAGAACAGTGTCCTTGAAGAACTATTTGAATATCTATCCAAAGAGGATGAATGGCAATAAGTGGAGTGAGTGAGGAGGGCAGCCTTGTGTTTTGCCTAAAGGGGCAGCGACTCTGGTCAAGCAGAGATGTGACCCAAGGTTGACAGGTGCTCCCTTGTTTAAAGAAAGCTGAGAACATGGAGTTTTATGTGGAATCTCCTGCTTTTAAAAAAGTACTCTGTAGAACAATTTAACACTTGTGGGCTGACGGGCTTCATGGCCAGTTAATGACCTCAGAGATAAAGTAAATAGGGATTGGAGCTAACAATGGAAAAGAATCTTGGAAAATAAAATGTTGACTTCTTAGTGTGAGTCAGTTTTCAAAGAAGTTGAATTCAGTGATATTTATTAATTGATTGAATTTCTTAATTAGCCTTGTCATTATTAGTGAATTCTCTGGTTGCCTAAGCTGTGAGGATCGAATACTATTGAACAAGATCTGATGGGGAGTTTACCTTGTGTTCAATTTATATACACTTATCTATGCTTTCATTACTTAGTGCAGTAGATATTTCTTGATGCCCAGTGACAAAGCTGGAAACTTTCAGTCCTCTTCTTTGCCCTGTAGCAGCTGTGTATTCAGATTCGTTGTGCATTCTGTGAAGAATTGTAAGAACGACTAAACTTGAGATCTTAATGTTAGACTCGCAGTGAAGGTTCTATTTCACTCATAGTAACTGTAGAAATCCTCTTTTTACAAATCTCTTGTTTCTGATTGCCCTGCTACTAGTCTGTAGCAGTGGTGGATTTGGAAAAGAGGTTACTGGAGGGGAAGCCATGAGAGCGTGGCTAGGCCCAGACCCCTGGCTTTCTCATTGCTGCCTTGCCATGCTGCCTCGTGTAGGCCTCCATGGCCTTTTGAGCTTTCTTTAATGAATGACCTTAGCCGCTTTGATACCAGAGGAAAGGAGAGATGGCTGAGGGCAAGAGGACATTTCTCTCTTGTTTCTTTTGTGGCAGCAGTCTACCCTGTTTGGGAATTAAGCCCAATGTTTAATTGGGCTTAAGAGATGGGGGCCATTATCTTGTATTTGTGCCTCTTTGGTTTCTTTAGAAAGTTAGTGGGAAGGGGGCACCTGGGTGGCTCAGTCAGTTAAGGGTCTGACTTTGGCTCAGGTCATGATCTCATGGTTTGCGGCTTCGAGCCCCGAGTCGGGCTCTGTGCTGAGAGCCTGGAGCCTGCTTCACATTCTGTGTCTCCCTCTCTCTTTGCCCCTCCCTTGCTCGCACTCTGTTTCTCTCTCAAATTTAAATAAACATCAAAAAGAATGAAAAAAAAAAAAGTTAGTGGGAGGAAGAAAACTACCCAAAAGTGTCTGTTTAATTTGAAAGTTGGTTTCCTGAGAGAAAAACTGTCTTGCATCATATTTAAACTTTAGACCGAGATTTATTTAGTCTCTAAACAGACTCTTCTGGACTGTTTCTAACAGTTCAATTTGCTGTTACCTCCCCAGTTGTAGGATCCAAAAATACTTATAAGTGCTCTAATTTCACAATTATAATACATACAGATAAGGGTGTGCTGGAGTATCGTTTTCAAAAACAGCTTGTTTATATTTTGATTGCATGATTTGCAAGTTAAAGTGATAACAGATGAAAGAAAGGGATCTAAGGTAGAAAGTATACTCCTTGCCAACAACCTCTAATCACCTAGGCCTGTGTCCTGGAAAGTCTCTGTTTCCCTCTCTTGGCCACGCTGTAGATTTAGTTAACTAATGGTGGTCTCGTCAATTGCTTCTCCTTTCCTCCTTTGGCAATAGCTTATTTGAGCCCTCATCACTCACATAAATAGTGAGTTTTCCTTCCATCAGTCTTTTTTCTTTCTAACCAGTCCTTCATATTTGAATCCACTTATGTGATTCTCCAAGTAAAACTTTTTGATTATTTCCCACTTTCTGCAGAATAGCCCAAACTTTTTATCAGTGCCAGCATGCCTGCCTGCCTGGCTGTTGGCCCTGTCCTCCTTTCTTAAAGGTGTCCTACCAGAAAAGGTTTGAAAGTTCCCTTGAAGTTGTTAGTACCTTTATCCCAGGACCTTGCCCCCTGCCTTCAGGCATTCCAGTGTCCTGTCTTTCTTGTCTGAGTGCTCTCAAACTTCAACACCCTGGTCAAGTGTGATTTTCCCTGTGAACCTTTTCAGGACCTTTTTGTTGTTTTCTTGGTATCTAGCAAGCGCCTGGCACATAGAATATATCAACATGTTTGAGGAATTAAGTACTTCTGTCTATAGACTTAGACTAAAAATTACAATATGGAAATGTGAAGGTTTTAAAATGTTTGTCTGCCAAACTTGATAGGTTAATATGTTCTTAGCAACTAAGCCAACATGAAGTCAAATATTTAATAAAACTTTACAAAACTTAAATCTTGGGGCCTGCAAACATCCTAAATACCAGCTTTTAAAATTAGCTCTGGAAAGGTAAGTGCCTTTACGTAATAGGATACTAGTATTTGCCAGAATATAATTTTACTCCCTTGTCTCTCAGTGTTGTTTGTGTACAGTTCCACTTAGCCTGCCTGTTCTTGGTATATTCTCTAGCACAGAGGGCCTAGAGAAATCGAAGTTAAGGGGCTCCTGGCTGGCTCAGTCAGTAGAGCATGTGGCTCTTGATCTCGGGGTCGTGAGTTTGAGCCCCACATTAGGTATAGAGATTACTAAAAATTATAAATGAACTTAAAAAAAAAAAGCAAATTTACAAACTGGTGAGTGTTGGGTCTGGAGAAAGTTAGTTTTGGGTACAACTAAATTTCCAAGTTCATCGTCTATGATGATGTTATTTGCATGCTATTTAATATATGCCTAGAGCTAATAAATTTGAGTTTCGTGATAATTACATTTTGACTTGAGTTAGTTTGACAGTTACCTTAGAACAGTGACTTGTTTTCAGCTGGAGGCTGTTTTGCTTGTTACACCTTGGAGGATAGACAGAGTGCTACTGGCATCTAGTGGGGTGCTGCTAAATACCCCACAATGCATAGGGACAGCCCCCAGAACACGTATCTGGCCCAAAATGTTCATAGTGCCAAGATTGACCAGTCTTGCCTTAAAACTGTCTATAGAAAGAGGATCTGCTATGCAAATTTAATGGAGTTTTATAGTTTTATATTTGACATTTTTGATATATTTTTCATCTTATTAACCTTTTCAGTTTCCTGGAGTTTGGAAAGTGTATTACACTGTTTTGTGCTTCCTGCACTAGTTCTTTTCACATAATATATACGAATAAATATTTGATTCCGATTGATAAATGAGATGAGAAGGAGAATATTTATTTTAAGGGAACATCTTTCTACTTGGGAAATACTGATGAATACCCATTCCCACTGTGTGCCCCATCGGAAGCCGTGGAGAGTCTCCCAGCAGCAAATGCGCTGAGGTGGGGATGCGCGCAGCCGACAGGGAGCCCTTGCGGCAATCGGACTGTGTTGGCAGCGATAGGGATTTGAGAACCACGGACTCATTTGGTAGTCCTACAATTCCGGTTTAAACATCTTCAGCATCGAATTTGTTATATTTCATTTGTCCATTCAAGGATGATTTCTATTAGATGGCACATTGGTCTAGATCAGTTTACTTTTGAAAATGGACTGTAAAAAATAACATAATTCAAAAAATATATAATTCAGCATTTATTTACTACTGAACATTGAGTAATTCAAGTTAGTTGTTTCCTCTGTTCAGTGATTACCAAGGTTTTCTTGTAACTAGAATATATAGGCTTTTATTCCAAGAGATCAATTGGGCTTACACCAGTAGACTGGTGACTTTATGGTATTTTGTGTTTAAAAATTTTTATTAACAGTATGAGTCAAAGTGTTGAGGGACTCATTTCTAATAGTGGATCTGTGTTCCCTCTCCTTAGAATCTTGAGATCTGTTTGCTGTTAAGAACTTAATAAGTCTTTAGGTAATATTTCAGTGCAAATGTGAAGCATTGACTGAATTTTATGAGGAAGCTATGAAAATAAAAGAGGATATTTCAGCCAATCATGTGACAAGAATATTTGGAAATACAGATAAGTTCAACTCTAGTGTAGCCTTTGGGTAAATATTAAGTTGGTAGTGATTTTGCACTTAGGTAATATAATTTTTAATTGTACAATATAATGATGTCTTTATCTGTAGAAAAAAGCAGAAGAAGCTCATAAAATATTTGAAGGTCTTGGCCCAAAAGTGGAACTGGTAAGTAAGAAATTTCTTTTTCTTTTTCTTTTTATGTTTGTTTATTTTTGAAAGAGAGAGAGAGATCGAGCATGAGTAGGGGAGGGGCAGAGAGAGCGAGACACAGAATCTGAAGCAGGCTCCAGGCTCCAGGCTCCAGGCTCCGAGCTGTCAGCACAGAGCCCGACGCGGGGCTTGAACTCAAGAACCTCAACATTATGACCTGAGCCGAAGTTGGACGCCTAACCGACTGAGCTCCCCAGGCACTCCAAGAAATTTTTTTCACATTGAGTGCTTTTTTCATAGTAATTTTTCTTGGGATAAGATGGAATACAGTCTATCTACTTTGGAATGAGGGGGATGTGGCTGGGCAATACATTGAAAATAATGCTGTACAAACTTGGTTACCTTTGTAGAAGTATTATCCTGGTTTTTTTTTTTTTTGGAGGCTGAGGAGCCATTTAACCAGGTAAAAGCAGGAAGAAGTGAGAACAGAAATAGGAAACTCTTTGGACCATATGTTCTTCTTTGCCATTGAGATTAAAAATCTGTGAATAAATGTATTTCTTATGGGCGACAGTGGATTTATAAACATTGTTACAGTAGGGCCATTAATAGGAGATAGGGTAAAGAGAATTGTTCAGGGAACCGGCAAGTCTGGAGGTTTTGGTAGGGCATGCGTACTTCACCTAGGATTACATCAAATATAAATTGTTTCTTTGTATTCTCATAGACGTGTGTACAACATTCTATATGTAAATATTTGATTTATTTTATAGCCACTCTATAACCAGCCTTCAGACACCAAGGTGTATCATGAGAACATCAAGACGTAAGTATTTATCATCTTTGGAGTTCTTCAGTTAAAGACCATATATTCTATAAAGAGATCATTTTTATGTTATCTGCTGACATATTATTATAATATAGTTTAGGTGTGTTTTAGATTTGTGTAATTCGCTGTCGTTTTACTATATGTTATCTTCCTCTGGCTTCTTGGGGGTTGGGGTAACAGCTTTGAGTTTCCGAGGCCAAAAAAGGAATTAAATTATTGCATAAAACTAGCTGGTTTTATGATCTGCTAGTAAAAAAGGTGAATACTTAACATTGAAATGGCTTACCTTGAGGCTTGAATTTTTTGCCTCCTGTTTTGTCTTTTTTTCAGTGGAGTACCTGCAAGGCGCATGATGAAGTAAGATAATGAAGCTTTTTCATTTAAGACTAGTGACGACACCGTCCCCCACCAAGCCACACCTGCCATTGCAAAGTAGAAGTGCCACGGACCACTTTATCATTACCCACAGTCCTATTCTAGGGAAACCCCTTCCGTGACTCTTGCTAATGACGGTATCTGTAGACCCTGCTGCCACTTAACGTCCCGGTGCCTTGGAAGCGCTCTGTCACCTCACGTGGGTGAGGAGACTGCTCCACAATGTAGTTGGCGTAGCCTTGCTCATCCTAGATGCCAGGCCTTTCTGGATGCAGATTCTGGAATAAGAGCATAAGTGCAAAGAAAACCTAATTTCTCGATCTGATCGAAGTAAGAGAGGAAGCTAGATAGGTATCTTTTTTTTTTTTTTTAATGATCATACTTTAAGAGAATTGAGGTGAATGATTCTTAGTTTGTAACAAAAATGTGATATTTCTACTTGATGTTTTATTAAGAATAATAATCAGAACATTTTAATTATCTACTAGTACAGTAACTGATGAGCACATTGCTATTTATATATCATCTATATATTTTTTCTTTTAAAACATTTCTTACTGAGAGTATGTGCAATAGTTGACTACTTTGCAGAATTGGTGGCAAATATAATTTGCATGGTAGTATGCATGAAAACAATGGAAATTTGAATAATTTTAACTTTTGTTAAGTAAGTGGTTTATAATAATAGTCATATAACTTAGACTTTTTCTGTGAGATGCTACTGTGGTCTTGACAACCCTTAGAAGTAGGTTTAGGCAAAACTCATAAAATATACCTTGTTTTGGACTGTGTAGCTGTTTTAACATTTTTTGGAAAGGAGAATAGCAGCTAAAATCTAGTTTGTTAATGATTTTTCCCCCCACAAAGCTTCAGTTATGTTTGTGTTCTGTCTTTTCCCCGCTAGTATCAGCTGGAGAGCAGCTCTGTCTGATCTATTTCATGTTGTCTACATTGCCCACTGCAGTGCTTAGCACACTGTCCCGGGATGGGTTACTGACTGGCTGACTTCTTCACTTAAATCCTAGGAAGACTTTTAAATTATATTTATCGATTGTCATTTGCTTTTGAGTAGCGCATAATTAAAATGAGAGCAAACTGAATATACGGTAGCGTTTCCACTGTACGTCAGCTTGTGAGATAATCGTTTACTCAGCTGCATGCATCCATATGAATCGTGTGGTAGCTCTTCTTTCATCGCCGTCATTTGCTTTGTATGAAATAGCAAATATACCTTTTAATAATTCTTTTCATGTCTTGGCTACTTTTCCATATAGCCAGCTCCTGACTGCCCATGCTAATTTGAGTGGAGCCAGTGTCACTGTTAGTCCCGAGTGGCAGATAATCCAAAAAATTTCTTCTACTTGCCTTGGCTTTGTATTTATATTTGAATAATCAGCTTGAAATCCTTTCTGGAAGTAGGTGGGGTATAAATATTTATATTTGAACCTGCATGTCATTGTTTTTGAAGATCACAATGCTTCACATTTAAAAAGTGTAACTGTTTCATTAAGATGCAAGAGAAGTCTTCCTGTCTCGTTACATTGCCCTCCATGGCTTCTTAGTGGATTGTATCATTTCTGTGATTGAAGAAAATCTTCTGTGTAAAGCAGAAGTCCCGTCTCTCTTTGCGGGTGTATGTTCTCCTAGAGGGGAGATGGGCACCATACCTGGGGCAGGGAGGTAACTTTAAAAGCTTCTCCTTCTCCTCTACCTCCCCTCCTCCAAGAGCGCACAAAGACGCTTATATGACCAGAGTTCTTAAGAAGACTCAGTAACTGTGTAATTATAACTTGAAAATGTTTGCCTTATACTTGGATGTCATAATTGAAAATGAACTATTTGTATCAAATCTTGCTGTAGAGTGGGAGGAATTTTAGTCAGTTCTAATTATTGCAAAAGTCTTATTTTGCAGGGCGAAAAAATTAAGAATAACTTTGATTACATCAGATATTCCTAAGTGATCTTTGCTTGTTTTTCAGTGTCTCTGAAAAAAAAAAAGTGAATGCATTATTAAATTGTGCTTTTTCTTAATGTCATACAACCATATTTTTCTCTTCTAGAAACCAGGTGATGAGGAAAAAACTCATTTTATTTTTTAAAAGAAGAAATCATGCAAGAAAACAAAGGGTGAGGTCCTATCCTTTAACTGAAATTTGTACAACTTTCCCATTCATGCTCATTTAGGCATTTGCTTTCCCTTTATTAGTGAGAATGGCTCTTGATTATATTTGAGGAAAGGTGCTGATATAGAATGTAACTGTGGGTAGAACTTAAATACAAATGTAATCCTAGCAACAGTTGACATTTAAGGTCATTATCTGATTAATTTCTTTGGCCATCTGTGTATAACATTTTCATCTAGTCGAAATAAAGAAAATGGTGAGTAGTTAAAAAAGAATATGAAGGAACTAGGACGTTCTACATTTAGTCTCTTAAAACCCCCAAACAAATGTGGGTAAGTTACGGTCATGCTAAGTAGACATTACTGTTCGTTCTTACTAGGAACCAGGTCAGCTAAAAGTTCAGCTTTTTGAAATTCAGACACTTTTTCATATTTATTTCATGACTCGCAGTCCAGAAGTTGGGTGGTTATGATCTTCATGGAAATGAAGTTACAGAAAATACAATGCCAGTGTACTGCTTTTTACAATGCGTTCGTACTCAATATAGACAAACTTGGTTCGTTGAAATTCAGTTGCTTAGCAAATAGATGATGTTCTATAATTCACATCAGAAATGCACCGTGTACGTTCTATTTAATGACGTGACAGTTTAATGGCTTGTAAAAGCTCAGGAGTCAGCAGCTTTTACTTGATCTATGACTTCTAATGTAATTTGCCAGTCTGGTCCTTCAGATACTATCTGAAATTACTGTTTTTTTTTTTTGTTTTGTTTTGTTATGGCCAGAATCATACAGATATTAACTAAGAAATCAGCTAAAGTATTTTTTTCCTTCCAGTAATTTTGCTGTAATTGTGGTAATTGCTAAATTTGCTGTCTGGTGATGCAAACATAGAAGCATAGACTTTGTTTTCGGCCTTCACAGAGTATGTAGTTATAACGTTTCTATGTGCACTGATTTGTTTAATAAATATCTGTTGGCTGTTTATTCTGTCCCATGTATTATTCTACAGAGGTGAACAAGATAGCCACATGGCTTTAACCCTTAGGGAGCCTGCCGTATAACTGGGGGCAGACAAGTCAGCAGGGACTTACAGGATCATGATTGCACTGTGGTACAGGACATACAGAGGACTGTGGGACCGTGTATGAGGGGCAGCTGATTCGGCACATGCGAATCATAAAGGGGAGTTTGGAGGAATACCAGTACCTCTGGAAATTTGAACAGGCGCAGGGAGCAGCTTATGTGAAGGTCTGGGAGGTAGAGGGTGTGGGAGCAGTTTCAGGCTAAGTGCACAGCCCCCGAGGTCCACTTAAGAGACGTTGGGTTAGATCCCAAGGGCATCTTTGCAGTGTTTGAACTGAGGAAGTGACATGTCCAGGTTTGTATTCTAAGAACTGGCATCTGGCTACACCATTAAGAATACATGGGAGACATTGAGGAGGCTCTTACTGTCACGTAGGTGAGGGAAGATGTTGGCTTGGACTGAACGGGAGACATGGAGAGAGTGTGAGGGATACACAAGATGTACAGGAGTTGGAAAGAATGATTGGGAAGTGTGTGGGTGTGGCGTGGAGTGTGAGGATAATATTCTCCTCTCTAGTGCCACTTTCTTGAGATGACCAGTGTTCATGGTTTCTCATGAGTCCTACACCTTTTTCTATCTGTGTGTTGACATGTTCACAGTTCTGTGCTCATAATGGAGGCTTCTTCTTGATTTAAAAAATGAGATCATACATTACTCATTTCTCTAAAAGGATTGATTCTTGATTTCATGTCGTTCACTGCATTTGTTTTTATCATAAGTACAATGAATTTCTGCCTTTCCCAGACTATCAAAAATGTGTATTAGATAACATTATTTGTAGTAACAAAAACCATCAAGGAACCAAACCCTCCAGCAGCAGAGGAAGGGTTAAAGTGTGAGTGTTTTCTCTGACGGACTGAAGGAGAGCACCAAAATGTTAATCTGATTGCTGCTGGGTGATTGGGATTATGATGAACTGTTTACATGCTTCTAATTTTCCTTTTTTTTTTTTTTGTGACAATGAAGACCTACATTGTTATCAGGAAAATAATAAAAGCAGTTGATCAGCTGACAGTAGTAGCTCATTAATTAATTAATTTGTATTAGTCTTAATGTTAACTAAAAAAATCCAGCCAAAATGTGCTCTGTATGCTGACCTTCATAGGAAACAGAGCTCTTTTCTCTCTCTTCTTTCAGATCAAGGACAGCTTTTCATTCACAGTTGAGTCCTAGGCCAAATGTACTCCTGGCTTAGCCATAAGAAGTAGCATTTACTTTAAAGTATTAGGTTTGTCAGGATGACAGAGTTTAGTTTAATTATTAATTTGCTACGGGTATTTAATAGGAACAAAAAATCTGCCAACGTTATGATCAGCTCATGGAGGCATGGGAGAAAAAAGTGGACAGAATAGAAAATAATCCCCGGAGAAAAGCTAAAGAAAGCAAAACAAGGGAGTACTATGAAAAGCAGTTTCCAGAAATTCGAAAACAAAGAGAACAACAAGAAAGGTTTCAGCGGTAAGTAGTTCGATGTTGAGTGGCTGTGCTCTTCTCCTGGCTAATGGCTAGGCTCTTCCTCTCCGAAAGTCACTCTTGTGCTCCTTCACAGTCTTAATAGTTACCTGAATCTGCTCCTAAGAAAGGCCTCAAAGAACTTTCATTTTAAATATAAAACTTCATTATCAGCTTGCAAAGATTATGTCTTGGTAGATTTAATATTAATTTTTAAAAAAATTTTTAATGTTTATTTTTGAGAGAAAGACAGAGACAGAGCATGAGAGCAGGGGAGGAGTGGAGAGAGAGGGAGACACAGAATCTGAAGCAGGCTCCAAGCTCTGAGCTGTCAGCACAGAGCCTGACTTGGGGGTCAAACTCACAAACTGTGAGATCATGACCTGAGCTGAAGTCAGACGCTTAACTGAGTGAGCCACCCAGGCACCCCAATATTAATTTTTTATATTTAGTGATGCTGTTCAGTCTAAATGTAAGTGAATATCTTGAAATTATTTCTTTTCTTTTTTAATAAATTTTTTAACATTTATTCATTTTTTGAGAGACAGAGCATGAGTGGGGAAGGGGCAGAGGGATAGGGAGACATAGAATCTGAAGCAGGCTCAAGGCTCTGAGCTGTCAGCACAGAGCTCAACCCCATGGACCGCGAAATCATGACCTGAACCGAAGTCGGCCGCTTAACCCACTGAGCCACCCAGGCGCCCCAGTTCTTCTGTTCTTGAAGATATCCATTCCTTTAGAAATGATAGTTAAGAAGAATAGACTTAAACATTTCTTTATCCTTCGTTACCTAGCAAATGACCAAAGAGTAGATAGATTTCTAATTAAGAAATTCTTTGGTATTGGTAGATAGTTTCTGATTTGTTTTTACTTTAGAGAACAAGTATTTTGCAAAAGTAAATGTTTTATATTTCTTCTCCACTGTCTCTTGTAAGAATATATGTGAGCCTTAATTCTTTTCATCTTGATTAAGTTTCTGTAAGGGACGATGGTTGTTTTCCCCCTTTCTTTAAAATATTTTTTAACGCATTTTTCAAAGTCTACTGTCTACTCTGGAAGGCAAAGATTACTATTTGAAATGGAAATGTCACCAATACCTGTGATTTTCCAGAAGTTTCCCATAAGTGGTTCTACCGTTTGAACTTGGACATGTAACCTTTAAATCTTAATCTCAGGGGTACCTGGGTGGCTCAGTTGGTTAAGCGTCTGACTCTTGACTTCAGCTCAGGTCATGATCTAACAGTTCGTGAGTTCAAACCCTACATCGGGCTCTGTGCTGACAGTGTAGAGCCTGCTTGCCATTCTGTCTCCCTCCCTCTCTGCTCCTCTCCTGCTTGCTCTCTATTTCTCTCTCAAAAAACAAAACAAAACAAAAACAAAAAAACTCCTTAAAAACAAAAAATAAAAAAAATCTTAATCTCAACATTTAAATCGTTCTGTAGAATTCTAATCTTCAGGCATATTACTTAAAAGTAGTGGCTCAATAACATTTCTTCTCTGACTTCTAATTGGTTAAAAAAGTCCCATTCAGGAGAGTAATATATATAAAAGTAACTTAATTGATGTTTTCTTTATGAAATGCCTTTAAATATATTTATAATTTCTTTCTTGTATTTAGAGTTGGGCAGAGGGGAGCTGGTCTTTCAGCCACCATTGCTAGGAGCGAGCATGAGATTTCTGAAATTATCGATGGGCTCTCTGAGCAGGAGGTAAGACAGTTAATTTAGTTTTTAATTCATTGATTATTCAGGCATTTTAGCCTCCTACCCCAGGAACTAAGGGTTTATTTGTCCATCAACGAGGGAACATTTATAGCGCTTGGACAGTTCCAAAGACTGGCCAACCACTGAACGTTTTAAACCAGGCAGTCGCACGATCGTGTTGGCATTTTACACAGATGGCTTTGGCAGCAGGGAGGCCTGGAAAGAGGCGAGGAGGCTGTTCAGATAAAAATAAGGGCCTGAATTAGGGCAGCAGTGGCAGGGATGTATGGGAGTTGACTGACAGGAGAGACTCATCGGAGGTGGAGTGGGTAGGGCAAGATGGATTGAGAAAGAAGAGAAGTGGAAAGGGACTCCCTGGGTTCTAGGTTGGAGGATTGAGCTGGTGGTATCATTTTCCAAAAGAACAAAGGAGTATGTATTTTGTGGGTATTTGTATGTTGAGTTGTGGACCTGAAGGGCGGGTGGGTTCTCCGAAGTATACTGTCTAGCCAGGGGAGTCTGGGAGAGAGATTTGATATGGCATCAGTAAATCTGTGCTGAAGAAGAAGAAATTTCAGTCCCTATCATGAGTCTTCTTAGCTGTTGTTCAAACTATCTCTAAAGGTTAGTCCAGAAGCCACGTCCTGTTTATGTAGTTTTAGATTTTATATACTGTTTTTTTCAAAACCTCATCTGTGGTATCAACTATACTTCAATTAAAATACACACACACCACCACCACCACCACCACCACCACCACCACCACCGCCTCCAGAAAACCTCATGTCGAAATTCTGAAGGTCTTGCTTATATGAATTTGGTGGTCTCCTTAAGTAATGATCAAAGATGATTCAATTGCTATATATTACAAAATTTGTGGTCATAATCCATGCAATGATGACTAAATCTGTGTTAAATTTGGTTGCTTGCTTTTTGACTGATTTCATTAGGCACGTCTGTAAGCATCCAAAACCAGTACCACCTGAGGTGACTTCAAGCTAGTGTGTCTGCCCAAGCCGTTCTTTGGCATTCAGACTGAGAGTACGCTACAAAATTAGACACTTTGTAAGGACTGAGTGTAAGGCGGTATCCACTTCTGTGAGGAAAGGTTTTAGGAAAAAAACCTAGCTTTGTGTTGGGGTCAATACCTGTAATTTTGGTAAAAGGTTTTTCATAGAAATTTGTGCTTATGAACTTAAGAAATTAAACTTCGGGGAAAAACGAATTGTATAGATGTAACAAAGTTTTATTTGAAATTCTAAGGATAATAGTCTTCAATTTTCAGTGGAGAGATTATGTAAGATTAGCAAGAAGTATTATACACGTGAGTTTAATTTAAAATCAGTGCCCTTAGGATTTGGTGTCTCTTTGCTTTTTATTCCTAATTATTGGACTCTAAAATGACATTAAGATTTATTGTCTAAAATGACATTAAGACTTTTAAAAATAAGACTGTTAAGGTAATTAAATGTTTCTTAAGATCATTATTTCAATGAACTTGACCTTACTTTGTGTCCTTTAGTTCGAAAACTTTATTATCTGAGGTGCCTGGGCGCCTTAGTTGGTTAAGCGTCTGATTTTTTTTTTTTTAATGTTTATTTGTTTTGAGAGAGAGAAAGAGTGTGCAAGTAGGGGAGGGGCAGAGAGAGAGAGAGAATCCCAAGCAGGGTCTGCACCGTTAGCGCGGGGCCCAATGCGGAACTCCATCTCAGGAACCTTGATATCATGACCTGAGCCGAAACCAAGAGTCAGATGCTTAACCGACTGAACCACCCAGGTGCCCCTCAGCATCGGACTCTTGATCTCAGGGTCGTGAGTTCAAAATCTGTGTTGGGGGGTGCCTGGGTGGCTCAGCCAGTTAAACATCCGGCTTCGGCTTAGGTCATGATCTCACAGTTGGTGGGTTCGAGCCCCATGTTAGGCTCTGTGCTGACAGCTCAGAGCCTGGAGCTTGCTTTGGATTCTATGTCTCCTTCTCTCTCTGCCCCTCCTCCACTCATGCTCTGTCTCTCTCTCTCTCTCTCTCTCTCGCAAAAAAAAATCTGTGTTGGGCTCCTCACTAGGTGTGAAGCCTACTTAAAAAAATAAAATTTATTACTTGAAGTATCTACTTCTTTTAAGTAAAGAACTTCTCAAATTGTAGTAGTGGGACATAAAAAAATAACGTGTAGTCTCTGTCCCTATAATTCATTTAATGAGCGTATTTTTTTTAATGTTTATTTTTGAGAGAGAGCAAGAGAGCGTGAGCGCACAAGTCAGGGAGGGGCAGAGAGAGGAGACAGAATCCGAAGCATGCTCCAGGCTCTGAGCTGTTAGCACAGAGCCCGACATGAGGCTCGAACTTACAAACTGTGAGATCATGACCTGAGCTGAAGTCAGACATTTAACCAACTGAACCACCCAGCCACCTGTCATTTAATGAGTGTTTATTAAATATGAGTAATTACTGTGTTAGATGTTATGGTATACACTACTATTGACATTAAATTACATATGTGGTTTTCCTGGCTTCTATTATGATAGCTGGTCTATGGCCCTCTTTAAATTTTATTCTATGTAAGTTATGTTTGCTTTTTTTATTTGTTTTTGCAGAATAATGAGAAACAAATGCGGCAACTCTCTGTGATCCCACCTATGATGTTTGATGCAGAACAGAGACGGGTCAAGTTCATCAACATGAATGGACTTATGGAAGACCCTATGAAAGTTTATAAAGACAGGCAGTTTATGAATGTTTGGACTGACCATGAGAAGGAGATCTTCAAGGACAAGTAATTTAAACTTTAAACTATTTTCTAATAGAAGCTTACATAAATTTGCGAAAAATATTTGGCATTCACTTGTAAATTGAGCTGTTTCTCCAAAAATTTGGCTCCCTTTTGACATTTGAATGGATCCTGTGGAAAGTAGGGAATGTAGATTTGATGTGATCTTCTATAGGTTTGTAGATGGGAACATAGGTAATAACAGATAAGAGCTGAACTGGGGTTACAGAGTCATGTTAAGTGTGGTACCCAAACTTGGGTGATGTCTGAGTCACCTGCGGGTGCTTTTTAAAAGTCCAGATTTCTGTGCTGTTCCATAAACCAATCCAGTGGTTTCTGGTGGATGGTGGTGCCCAGGAATCTGTGCCCTTAAAAGACTCTAGTGATTGTCCTGTTGTTCCTCAAGTTGGCAGTTAGGGATCCCTGGGAAATAGACTGTACTAATATTTCTGTTCCCGAGGTCATTCCCCACCCCCACCCCCCGCCATGCCTATTTTTAAGTTGTTAAAATGTGTGTGTGTGTGTGTGTGTGTGTGTGTGTGTGTGTGTGTGTGTGGCTGTTGTTTTTTCCTCTGTTTTTACTCAGGTTTATCCAGCATCCAAAAAACTTTGGACTAATTGCATCCTACTTGGAAAGGAAGGTAAGAAATGGTTTGCATTGAGAATGTTTATAGGTTTCTGATGGTTGCTACTTTGAAGTTTTGTGCTCTAATATACTGAAGTAGTTAAATAGAATACATTTTTATAAAGATTCGCATGTGAATAGTATGGTGATATTTATAATTATATAACAAATCGTAAGCGCAGAACATAGTCTAATTTTCATAGGTAATGAAAAACAACCCGATACTGGATTTACCTAGAAACACAGAGACTACAATGCGTTTTAAACCTTACTGAGTTTCTGATTAAAATCTCAGAATCCTGAGTTTTCCCTGAAAAATTTTTCCCACAATGGATTGGATGTAGTGTTTTATTTTTTATTTTATTTTTATTATTTTTTTTAACATTTTTATTATTGAGAGACAGAGACAGAGCATGAGCATGGGAGGGGCAGAGAGAAGGGGAGACACAGAATCTGAAGCAGGCTTCAGGCTCTGAGCTGTCAGCACAGAGCCCAACGTGGGGCTCGAACTCACAAACCTCAAGATCATGACCTGAGCCGCAGTCGGAGTCTTAACCAACTGACCCACCCAGTGTTTTTGAGCAAAATATTTAAAGAGACATTTTGAATGTTTACATATCTGCAACAAGAAAGAGAATTTAGTTACTCCTTCATAAGGAAGTACTTGAATGTTTCTGATTGCTTCTGGTATCTTTTACATATTTTGGATTAGGGCAACTGTAATTGCCCATTAAAATAGTAAATATAATGACTGTATTTTTAGAGCCTACATATTCCTTAAAATGCTAGCCATATGTTTCTCCTTAATTTATACCTTGAGAATACCAGAGATTTTCCTTGAAAGTGTTAGTTGATTCTTAAAAAAAAAAAAAAAAATTTCTTTTGGCTCTTCACAGTATTTTTTTTCCTTATAGAGTGTTCCTGATTGTGTTTTATATTACTACTTAACCAAGAAAAATGAGAATTATAAAGCCCTAGTAAGAAGGAATTATGGGAAACGCAGAGGAAGAAACCAGGTTTGTTTCATTACTGTGTGGAAGCTGTTTCATGTGTGGTGGAGATACAGAGACAAAAAATGTTACAACTGGAGCCTCGTACTTAATAATGTATATTTTAGGGATCAGCATTTCATTGAATCATTAGGATGTTATAAACATGTTATTATTTTGAAATTAATGTGTATTTAACATGTTACATCATCTATTTTGAGTGTACTAGAAGTTTCTGACATAACATTAAAGAGAAAAGTTCTGTACTTCTATATTATCTAAATTGTGCCTGTCAGTGTTAACAGTGATAATGTAAATATGGTACCCATAACACCTCATTTAATAATACCATCTTTACCAGTCCTTTTGTCTGAGAAGGGGCAGGTAGAATATGGGAGAAATACAGAGAAATAGAGCCTGGTAATTAGCGTAAAAGATAGTGTACTGGAATACCGGGGACCTGACTGTTTCAGATTAACTTCATTTCTGGAGTTCAGATAGTTTATCTTAAAAAGCATTTGATTTTAAAAGATAGGTTTTTAAAAAAATTTTTAATGTTTTTAAAATTATTTTTGAGAGAGAATGCGAGCAGAGGAGGGGCAGAGAGAGAGGGAGACACAGAATCTGAAACAGGTTCCAAGCTCTTAGCTGTCAGGACAGAGCCCGACGTGGGGCTGGAACCCACAAACTGTTAGATCATGACCTGAGCCAAAGTCAGGGGCTTAACTGACTGAGCCACCCAGGCGCCCCAAAAGATAGTTTTTAATACAGCTCAGTGTACGTTTTCACAGTTGCAATTCAGCACTTCACAAACTATTTTCTCCAAAATAAGAGATCGGCAGCTGTCACAGTTCACATGTGCGTTACCGGCGTGGCTGCTGGCACAGTGCAGCTGCCCTTGCTCTCTGCACCCAGATTCATCTCGCACGACAGCCGCTGATTGCCTACTAAGGTTCCTAAATCTCTCCCGGTTTCCCCACACAGCCACCCTTTCTTTCCTTTGCTGCCCTACAGGGTATTTGACACGGTTCTCTCATTATCTGTGGCCATAACCTGCAGTGTTTTCTGTGTCATTGTTTCCTACAGAACACTACTACCTCACCGGACAAGGTGTGATTACATGTTCTTCGGGAACAATATTTCTTGGTCAGTGAAAGTATAGGGAGTGGTTCACGAGCCTATGCATGAAATGCTGCTGGAGGTTGAGTGAGCTGAGGTGCCCTCAGCATGCATTGTCAGTGGGTTGGTGGCGGGCCGGAAATAAGATGGTAGTGAGCGGAAGGGGGTGTGGAAGGTGAGCTGCGGCAGCAGTGCAGGCGTGCCCCCACCTGTGAGATTGGCTTATGAAGGGGAACAGAGAAATGGGTGATGAGGCCCGAAAGGGAGGAAAGAGCGTGCTTGTATGCCGATGCAGCCGGTACTGTAGACACAGGGAGAGGGACGTGGAGCTCCACCAAGACTCGCCACCTGACGGCGAGCAAAGTGAATGTTGGCAGTGAAGCGGGACATGCTGTTCTGCTAAAAGGCACCGGGGCTTCCCACAGAGTAGGTGGAATCAAACAAATTAGCTGGAGATGCTAGAGCCCATCTGCATTTTAAACAAGTTTCAGCTACAAATTTTTAACAAGAGATAAAGAATCCAAAGCAGGTTCCAGGCTCTGAGCTGTCAGCACAGAGCCTGATGTGGGGCTCGAACTCACAAACTGAGATCATGACCTGAGCCAAAGTCCGATGCTTAACTGACTGCGCCACCCTGGCGCCCCTCAGCTACAAATTTTTAACAATAGCTTTGTTCCTTCTTAACAACTGTTATTTGTAACTTGAATTAAATTGTTAGAAGTTACATATTTTGTATTTCTAAATTGTTTCCA
This sequence comes from Cryptoprocta ferox, assembly GCA_028646485.1. NCBI lineage: Eukaryota > Metazoa > Chordata > Mammalia > Carnivora > Eupleridae > Cryptoprocta > Cryptoprocta ferox. The sequence continues at coordinate 8,915,322 of CM053565.1, forward strand.
TTTTTCAATCCCAGAGAATGTAAGGGGATAATTTGATATTTATTATATCTTACCTTTGTAGGATTAGCAGTCTTTTGCTTGCGTTGACAGAGGAGAAAGCTCTAGGAGGAAATCCTGTGTGACGGAGGATGTCTCTGTTACCCTGAAGCATTTGTTTTCCATCCTTTAGTTACCTGGGACACCGTCTCACTGCTCTCTGTGGCACACTTACACTTGCTCAGTTCCAGCCGCTTTAGCATTTCCTCTGCACATTCTTGTTCTGTGTGCTCACACCTCTAGCACGTCCCAGAATGCATTTAAGGAACTGAAATTGTCCATATGTGCCCTCACCTTGACCCCAGGTAGGCTCAGTTTGGGGTTTCCATCAGTCTGTTCTTGCCCACATTAGCTTTTGCGTTATTACCTTGAAGATTTTTCCTCTAGTTTAATATTTTTTCTGGTTGTTTCACTGGGAATTTGGGAAGGAGAGTGTTGAATGATGGAAACATAGCACCATCTCAGACCAGAAGAATCTTCTGTTTCTTTATTGCTTGTGTACTTCATTCCGTTTGTGTCAGAATCAATGGACAGGTTTTCCAAAATTAGGTGGTGGTAGTTTAAGGGCTCGTATTTGTAGAAATGAATGGCATTAGAGCTAATACCAGAGAGAAGAGGAGCCATTGGACTTTTGAGCAGAAGACTAGTATCAGATTTTAGTATGGCAGGATCATTCTGGCTGCTCTGTTGAGACCAGGTCGTAAGGGAGGCTGCGGCACAAGCAAGGAGACCAGCCAGCAGGTCCTGTTAATCCTCCCAGTGGCTTGGACTAGACTCTAGTGAGGCAGGTAGGGAGAACCGGTCTGTTTCTGGATGTATTTTTGAAGGTGAGGTAAAATCCAAGGTTTTGCCGATGGATTGATTGTAGGGGATTCGAGGACAGTTATCAAAGATAACCTAAGATTTGGCCTGTGGGGTTGCCATTTACTGCGTAGGCATCACTGAAGGAGTGGCAGATATGGGGGAAGAATTGGGACATGCCTAATTTTAGGTACGTGTTAGATGTCCAGGTGGAGATGTAAGGTGGGTAGTTAGATGTAGAAATCTGGAGTTTAGGAAACAGATCTGGGTTGGGAACGTATAATTTGCTGCATAGAAAAAAGTTTAGAAAGACTTCTTTTTTTTAAAAAACAGAATCTCGTTACAAGTTAAATTTTTAAATTGATGTGTCTTGATTTTACCTTGGTTGATAACAGAGATCCAACTAATTTGAAAATCGCTTTACTGCTCTATCATCCAATCAAGTTTGAATCAGTAGGAATTACCGTAGGTAATCCCAGAGCACTTAGTGCAAATTTATTTCAAGACTGTAGAGTTCTGTTGAAGTTTATGCCTGATCCTTCCAGTTTTTATTTGACTGCTTTTCTCATCCCCCCCGCCCCCAATCTCTTACCCAAAGGAAGTATTATTGACTGAGAGATTCCAAGTTTGCAAGGTTTGATTTTTAACCTGTTATCGCTGTACAGAACCTTGCATGTTATTTATTCTGAAAATGAGTTTAATCTCAGAATCATAGGGAAATAAGACAGATAATCATATTTTTGTTAGACTTGTGTTCAGAGATTATTATTGGCAAAAGTTGTAATTCAAAATTCCATTAGCTACTGCCTGAACCATTTCACCGTTCAACATCCTCGCATCCCATGATGAGAGCGAGTGTGGTTCTTCATAAATTTTAGTTGAAGCAATGAATACCTTTCAAAGATTAGAAGCCAAAAGCCACCCATCGAGTGTTACTATTTGGGGTCTAGATTTATAAATAGCATGCCAAGTAGTAATTTGATTCTATGTGTAACATTTCTGTTAGAACCAAGAATTTCTCCTTACTTTCCAGCATAAACTCCCATCTAACAAGTCTGTCACTGTGCAGCTAGAATTACTGTGGGAACTGCTAGTGACCTACAATAAAGCAAGTCATTGTTCGGAAACTGCATTCTTCATTTCCAAATACTTGATTGCCTTTCTCAAGAATCTGTACTCTTCCTTCCTTCTGACAGCATCTTCCTCTTTAAATATGTCAGCATGTTTTTATTCCCCAAAGGTATTGAGCAAGCACAGACTTATGTAAATGTAGTAATTTTTGAAGTTGGGAGAGATTCTGACTAAATTGTTAGGTAGACAACAGTTAGACCGTTTTAGGTTTAAAAAGTGGAGTATAAAAAAATTAAAAAAAATAAAATGTTGGGTATAATGAGAAGAGCTTTAGACCCAAAACTGCTCTGCCTCTGTTACCTCTGTGTCCGTGTGACCCTAGACATGTCCTTTCTCTTGCTAACCCTTGGTTCCACATCGGTGAGAGAGGGAACAGTAATCCTTCCCCTGCAGGGTTAACGTGAGGACTAGATAGGTCATGTGTGTGAAGTCCCTTCAGTGTAGTATCAAGCACAAAGGGAGAGCCCAGTGAAGGGTAGTGACTAGGACCTTTGTAGCCTTCACAGCGGGGTTTTCTGGTGGTTGGTAGCTGTTATTTTTCAGGAAAGTAGTCTCAAATTCAGTTGGCTTAAAGGCATTAGTTTTTTTAATAGATTTTGATACGATACTTTCTGTTTACTGCCTGAACTACTTAAAAAACTCAGTGGCTATGGTAGGACGTCATTCTTTTTGTCTCCTGTATGTTTCTAGCTGACGATAAGCTTGTTCTTTTCAATGTAGTCATTTCATTTCTTGCATCTCCCATCATTTGCTGAGTGGGAATTTGCTTCTCTGTTTCCTAAGACTTGAGCATGTTAACAGATATTCATAGGGTGCATATAAGTATTCGCTATTCAGTTAGATATAGTAGAGACACGTCTCAGCATAAACTGCCTTTTGATCTTGCTATAAAGGACTCTGTTGAAATTGACCTTGTTCTTCAATTACCATAATTATGAAATACATAAAACTCATGTTTTTCATTTGGATTTTCATTTCATTTTGTAACGTACTCTCACATTTGTAGTGCATAGTTTGCCGTTCGACAGAAATGCTTCATGTCATGAGATCCTCCCTGACAGAATGAAACCTCTTTGTATTGACTATGAAGTGTTGGCTTTAAAGGCAGAGAAACCCAGACAGGAAGCTAATGGGAACGTCTCTGTCAGGGGACCTTTTTTTTTGTTTTTTAAATTTTTTTAAATGTTTTATTTGTTTTTGAGAGAGAGAGAGAGTGTGTGAGCAGGGGAGGGGCAGAGAGAGAGAGGGAGACACAGAATCTGAAGACAGACTTCAGGCTCTGAGCTGTCAGCACAGAGCCCGACGTGGGGCTCGAACGAGCCGAAGTCGGACGCTTAACCGACTGAGACACCCAGGCAGACCACTGCTCCAACCAACCTGCTGAAGGTTTTGAGTGTTGTAACCTGTAATCTATCCCAGACCACGGGGACTGACCCTTCTCTTTGCAGATTTGCCTGAAACAAAAGCAATTCCAATCACTTCTTGTAAAAATCAGAGTTTATTCCTTATGGTCTTTAATGCAATTGGCAGTCATTATAGTGGGTCTCGATGCGTGTCACCCAGAGGTAAATGCTGACTGTATGCTCTGGCCTCCCTGGCTCTGCCTCTTCACCCACTCCTGCCCAGTTTGTGTGGGTTCTGCCTCGACGGAGGTTCTGCTCTGGAGGTGTCACACACCTCCACACACTGATTAGCGACTCCATCAACTTCTTTGGGTCAGGTCCACGCCTTCTGCAGAATTGGGGGTTGTGTTTCAGAAGAGATCCTGCCCTCGTCTTCCCATTGATTGGTTGAAGCAGGTGCTACCTTGCTTCTCAGTCCCTGGCACTAGGGAAGGGGCAGCAAAGTCAGCTGTTGGCTGGATTCCAGACAGCAGGGATTGTGTGCGATTGCTTCCTTTCTTCAAAACGCTGGTTGGCATTAGAAATAGAAAAGTATTAGGGAAATAAATTATATGTTCATCAAGTCTAACAGAAGAGTGAACCTCTTTACTCATCTTCTGCTGAGTTTATGGCTCCCTGTCATTTCTTAGGGCCATAAACCATTTTCTGGGTTATACAGCCCACTTGCAAAGGGCCAAGTTCATTGTTGGTATGCCATCTTGTTTGTTCAGAATGCTGTATTTGTGGCAGGTGGGTGGCTTGAGGTTATTAGCATTTGAAACGAGTCTTGACACCACTATGGAATGCTCGGGAGTCAGTCACCTTATCAAAGGTGAATAAAACATTCCCAGTTGTAAAGCATACCTCGTCATGGTTGGAGAGTGTACGTATGAAAATCTTCCTGATTTCTTAGTATTTTCTAGTAATAATAAATACTCAGAAGAAAAGGAAACTGGCACTTGCCAGGGTGAGAAATCGGGAAAGTGAGATAAAGCAAGGGAGGGAATTGTGTTATGGAAATGATTTAGTGAGGGGTCATAATGGAAAAGTAGATCCAGTTCTTCCTGATGGACTGTGACATTTCATAGAACAAAGGGATCAAAAGTCACGATGAGGACAAATAGGATCAACAACAGTGAAAAAGCCGAATGGGTGGGGCATGAGTGGTTGTTATAGAGAAGATTTTCTGATTTCAGGATCTTGGAGGTAAAGCCCACTGATGATGGCAGTTGTGACTTCCGCATTGGGGAGTTTAATGGGCATGACCTGAAAGTATTTTTTTTTAAAGTTTTGTTTATTTGTTTGTGAGAGAGAGACAGCATGAGCAGGGGAGGGGCAGAGAGAGAGGGAGAGAGCGAATCCCAAGCAGGATCTGTGCTGCCAGCACAGAGCCCAATGCGTAGCTTGAACCCAAGAAACCGTGAGATCATGACCTGAGCAGAAACCAAGAGTCAGACACTTGACTGAGTCACCGAGGCGCCCCAAAAGTATTTCAGTTGTAGGATATTATGTTGCTAGAAAAGGCATGAGCTATGTAATAAAATCATTTATCTGTCCTTAGGAATAAATGAGAAGTCAGTCCGTAGCACCAAAACAGACAAAAGACATCATAGGTAGATTCCTGAAATTAGAAAAAGGAAGTGATTTTTGAAATACCACAGTTCAGCAATGTTCTGGACATGGCATTTGGGAGCAAGAAGGATACAGATTCTTCTTTCTGCCGTGGATCTGAAGAGGGCATGGGGCCTCTTCTGGAGGGGCCAGCAAGGTCTTAGTTATCTTATGAAAGAAGCCAGCTTTGCTGAGTAGGTAAAGGACTTTGAGATGCTATTAAGAGTTAAGGAAAACTTTACCTCAAATTAGTGAGTTGTCTGGTGACAGGAGCAGCAAGGGGACAGGCAGTTGCTATGAGGCAAGATGACTTTGGCCTTGATCAGAATGAAAGATTGAGGTGGGAGGGCAAACACTTTGCAAATAACCAGAATGATGGAACTTGGTTTTTGCTGTGTCCAGCAAGTGCAGACGCTTCTAGATGCCTCCTAGGAGCTGGGGATACTTAGATGATTAAGATGGGGTCCTTGTTCTTGATGAGATTGTAACACAGGGAGACAGACAGACCCTGACATCCAGTTACAGGACGCTTACCACAGGGCAAGTTGCGAGCAGATGCGAACCCTGCCGGGGGGGAAGGTAGGGAGACGGCCGAGCTGCTTGTGGGAAATCAAGAAAAGCCTCACACACAGGAGATGGAGCATTCTGAACTGAATTTCAGAGGCTGTGCAGGAGTTAACTAGGTGGGGAGTGGTGGAAAGGGTGTTCCAGGCAAAGACGTGACATGCTGGCTGTGTTCATGAGAGTCCGGAGCAGGAAGCAGTGTAGAAAGGGAGGAGGATTGGAAGAGGTACACCTGAGGCAGGGGCTGTGCACTGTAATGCCGCATGGCAGTTCAGTCCCCCTTATGATAGACGGCCTTGATTTCTGCATTAAATAAGAATAATATACAAACTTCACCATTTCTTTTGGAGTCACAGTTTTAGCAAAGATAAAAGGGTCCATAATCTTATTCTTTTCTAGTCTTTGTTCCTATACATATTTATAATTACAGAGTTATAATCGCAGCTTAGAGATATTTGTTTTACTTCTTTTCACTTCACTACATCCTTAGTGTGGGCCGATTCTTAATACACTACCCCTAATTACATTGTAAGTGACTAATAAGTTAATTGTCTGTTAAATTTTTTGCAAAGGTATTTATTGTAATTTGCCATCACAGTTTGAGGAGCTGTTTCTTTTATGTTTGAATCTGACAAATGGTGGTTCATTCCAGCAGCAAATTGCCCGACCCTCACAAGAAGAAAAAGTAGAAGAAAAAGAAGAAGATAAAGCAGAAAAAACAGAAAAAAAAGAAGAGGAAAAGAAAGACGAAGAGGAGAAAGATGACAAGGAGGACTCTAAGTGAGTTAAATGATTGGGTATTATTCTTATTTCTAAATAATGAACCTATGAACTCTATGAGAGGTATAAAATTTTAGGTAAAAGAATGAATGGGATATGTGTTTTGACCATCTACTAGTTAGTATTTGACATAATTAAGGAACGGGATATTCTGGTAAATAGAACTTTTGGCTTAATGGACTTACTTGCCAGACATGAGATGTTACTTTTCAGAAGGGATGGACTACAGACAATAATATACACTCGTCACTGAGATCTGCTGAACATAATTTAATCCTTGACTTGGATCTTTTTGTCTGTACTTTTGATAGTTTACCTTAAAATTGCTGGTAAATGATTTTCTTCTCTATAATACCTTACATTCCAGATCCATTGGTTTTATTTATCATATAAAGTAGAGTTCCTGGTTTGTTAGTGGTTCTGTTGCTGTTTTCCTGGTTATAAAAGTAATTCTTGTTCATTATAGAAAGTTAGGAAAAGAGGGCAAAATATCAAGAAAATTAACCTGTGAGTCTGCCGTTCAGAGACAGCTACTGTTGATGCCTTTGTGTACATATTTGGGTGGGGTGCAGTGGGGGGCTTAGCTCAGTTGGCTGTTTTTCCACCAAGCATCAGCTTGATTGAGGCATTATTTACACAGAATAAAATTCACCAATTTTAAGCGTATATGTGGATATACATTGACACAGGTATGCAGTGGTGTAACTATGGCCAGTACTGTGATGTAGAACGTTTCCATCACTCCCGAAAGTTCCCAGATGCTCCTTTGCACTAGGGTTCCCCCCCCCCATCACCCCCACCATTCCCAGCCTCTGGCCACTACTAATCTGTTTGTCTTTTCTAGAATTTTGTATAAATGGAGTTATGCAGTATGTGGTCTTGTGTGTGCGGCTTCTCTTATGTAGCAGAATGACTTTGAGATCCATGCAGGTTGTTGGCACGTGTCAGTAGTTTTAGCGTAGTAGCTTAGTTCCTGTTTAATACCTGTTCTATTACCTCTGTAACCCTCTTGGAAATACTGAAGGTTTATCTGGTTTTGTGATAACTACAGCCCACATCACTTGGTATAGCTGTTAAATAAAGAGGTGGATACCCATGCCATTGCCATTCTGATTTTGGCACTTAAGGAAGACAACTATTAAAAATAATTTTGGTTTTTTTAGTTGTGAAGGTAAAACATTTACACTCCCATGACGTCAGTGGTTCTGCTCATATGGAACTGCCTCATCTTGGTTTTTACTTTTTCTTAAAATGTCTATTAGCAAGCATTCATTTATTAGTGATGTGAGCTAGCTCTTCTAGAGGATGCAAAAATACATAAGATGTGTACTGTTCCTAAGTAGCTTATGATCTTGTAGGGGAAAACCAGGGAAGGTGCAAGTAGTATTTAAGAAATGAGCAGAACCAGGAAAGATGTTGGGAGATCGAGAAGAGGTTCAGAGTTACTTCCGTCTGGATAGTTTAGAGGACTTTATGCAGGAGCTAGTGGGTTAATTTGGAAAGGATAGAGGGAACAGCAAGAATTGATGCGCTGCTATGAGAAATGGCAGATCATGGTTTCATTAGACTGGAACACAGGGTGGCTGAAGAAGAAAAGCAGAAGGTGGATTGGGGTTACATTATGTAAAGGCTTAATGAAGCGAGAATAGACTTTGTTCAGAAGGCTGTGTTGTGAGTTGTTTGGGAGCAGGTAGCAATTTGAATGGATGGAATGGTTTCATGCCAAAGCTGTTCTGCTAGAATATTGACCCATGGGCAGCAGAGAATGAATGAATCGGAGATGTAAGTCAGGGAAGAGTGCTTTGGGGTACCGAGGCACTGATAAGGAAAGTGGTAGTAGAAATCGAGGTGGTGGAATGAATGGGAGAACTGTTATCGAGATGTAATAACCAAACCTTGGCATGAGATCACATATAGGAAGTAAAGAGAGGAAGAGCTAAAGAAGATGTCAGATCTGTAAACGTGAATGAACATGATCATGGTTGTACTGTTAGTGACGAATGATGAGAGCATGGGGTGGAGCAAGAAGCAGAGTGGTGACGGGCATGTTTTTGGACATGTTCAGCTTGTATTGTTGAGGAATCCGGGTGTGTTGATGGGGAATTCCAGCAGGTACTTGGGAAGACAAGTTTGGATCTTAGGAGCTTTAGGAGATGTGAGGTGCAAGTCTAAAGATACAGACTGGGAGTTGTCCCAGTGGAACAGATGTGATGGGGGTAACCGCACACAGATTTAAGGCCCGGGCGAGCCTTGGGAAATTGACAGAAGGAGAGGAAAGAGGAGGTCCCCAGAAGGAGAGCCAGAGTAGTAGCAGAGATGTTAGGAAAGCCTGAACTCCTAAACACTCAGTTGAGACAGATATAAAGAGAATTGCCCGTAGGGTCAGTTGCAGCGGGATGATTAATGTGACAAGAATTGAGAAAAGTCATTGGATTTGCAGTTGGTAAGTCTTTGGTTACTTCCCCCTTCCTCCTCCCCCCTCATTGGTGGCTTTTGACAAAACAACTTTATGAGGAGGAGGCTGTAGTAATAGCCAGATTGGTAAGGGAATAAAGAAGTGAAGAGAGAGGGCTACATGGGAACTTCAAGGGCTGAAGGGGAAAAATTCTTGAAGAATTGTTTTATTTTGGGGGGAAACCAGTAACTTGGTAAGCTCCTACAGACCTTTGCTTGAAGTAGATAAAATTTGAAAAAAAGCACCTTCCATTAAGCAAGAGTAGTTGAGTCTTTGAGTATTGCCACCTATTCATTAATTTGCAAAAATGTTCTTTAAGGACTTTGTTTTTAAATCTAACAACCCTGGGAGATAGCAGTGCAGAGAATAGTCTTCCAGTACTATATGTAGTACCATTGCTACTAATAGTAATGACCATTTATCAGTTGATTGGTTGTTTAGTTTTTCCTAAGTGCTGAGGGAGATTTAGCCTTAATTACAGCAAACACATAGGATGTTTGCTCTGTTCCAGGCACTATTCTGAGCATTTTATATAAATTAACTCCTTTGATCCTTAAAATAACTCTATGGAACATACTTTTATTATCCTCATTTATAGATGAGAAAAACTGAGGCCCATGGAGGTGAGGTAGCTTTTCAAGGTTATTGCATGGCTAGTAAATCACACAGCTCTGGTCCCAACCCAGACAGCCTGGCTCCAGACCATTCTTCCAACCACTGGGCAATGCTACCCTGTTTGCACATAACAGGATTGCAGATGGTTGAGAATTTTGAGCCTGGTTTAATGAAACAGTATTGTAGATTATTACCAATGGGGTTTTGGAGTGATGGTGGGGGGTTCGGAGCTGGCAGCCAAGAATTCTTGAAGACTCTTTGGTGCAAAAAGGTGATTTTATTAAAAGCATAGGGACAGGACCCGAGGGCAGAAAGAGGTACACTATGCATGTGGGGAGTGACTGGTTTCTGGAATGGGGTGGGGGGGGGGGATGAAGTCAGGAGGGACTTCCTAAAGGGATTTTCATATGCTAAAGACTCACAGATCGTTGGACGCCTAGCTATTGTCAAGCTAAGGTTGTTTTTCCCTCTAGCAGAGCATTAACATTAAAACCGTAGGGAGTTCCTGGACTTTAGGCTATTGTTGGGACTGCCTTTTTCTTGTAAACTGGTGGAGACTCTTAGCAGTTTAATTTTTGTCCTTTTCCTGTTTTGGGGCAGCCTGGAGCTCCTGAGGAATATTACACACATCCCACCTTGAGGGAGTGGGGGGTGCTAGCTTGTGCTTGGTGCTCAGCTTGCCTTATGGTCCTTCATCATTACTACAGAAAGGGCATCTGTGTCAGCCTCTCCATTTCACTGAGGAGAAAACTTGGAGCAAAGGCAAGAAGTCCAGGACTCCAGCCTCTTGGCGAACCTCAACGCCTCTGGATTGCAGCTTTTCTAGGGGCTTTTCTGCGGCCATTGGTTACTTCCTCAGAGTGTTCTCCTATGTAATAGGTGATTTGAAATGCATTTAAATTTTAAGTACATTAATGAATAAAACAGACCTTTGCGAAATATCTTAATTTGAGCTAGTCAGAACTCTTCAAAATTGGGGTATGGCAACATTTTTCATAAATTTTGTTTTCAGTTTACTGAGAGATTGGGTAATTTCATTTAAATTCTGTAAAGAAATTCAAAGCTACAACCTCCTTAGATGTCTGTATCTTTGTAAATCACACAAAATTTTCATTTGCTTTTGCTTCCAGAGAAAATACCAAGGAAAAGGACAAGACTGAAGGTGCAGCAGAAGAAACAGAGGAGAGGGAGCAGGCCACACCCCGAGGGCGAAAGACCGCCAACAGTCAGGGCCGCCGAAAGGGCCGGATCACCAGGTCCATGACGAACGAAGCCGCGGCTGCTAGCGCCGCAGCCGCCGCGGCCACTGAGGAGCCCCCACCACCTCTGCCACCGCCACCAGAACCCAGTGAGTGGAAGAGATTGGAGTGAACGGGCCATAATTTTGTTTGGGATTCTGTTTCAATGCCCGGGTAGGGCAGGAGGGACCTCTGATATCCAGGATCTAGAAATAGTCTGAAATTTTGGCCTTTAAACTTTTTAAGTTTTTATTTTAATCACCAGGTACTCACCATGACAAAGGGCCCTCCGTAATCCCCATTTCACCCATATCCCCACCCACCTCTCCTCTGGTCACCTTCAGTCTGATTCTTGGTTTCCCTCATTTTTTTTTTCTTTTGCTAGTTTGCTTTGTTTCTTAAATTTCACAGATGAGTGAAATTGTAATGTATTTGTCTTTCTCTGGTTATTTCACTTAGCATAATACTCTTGCTCCATTCCTGTTGTTGAATGAAAAAGATTTCATTCTTTTTTATGGCTGAATAATATCCTCTTGTGTATATATCATTGAATAATATTCAATTGATGAACGGATAAAGATGGTACACCACATCTTTATCCGTTCATCAATGGATAGACACTTGGGCTGCTTCTGTATCTTGGCTGTAGTAAATAATGCTGCTATAAACATAGGGGTGCATGTATACCTTTGAATTAGTCTTTTTGTATTCTTTGGGTAAATATCCAATAGTGGGATTGCTGGGTTGTAGGTTAGTTCTATTTTTAACTTTTTGAGGAACCCGCATACTGTTTTCCACAGAGGCTGCACCAGTTTGCATTCCCACCAACAGTGCTTAAGGGTTCCCTTTTCTTCACATCCTCGTCAGCACTTGTTTTTTGTGTTTTTGATTTTAGCCACTCTGACAGGTGTGAGGTTATCTCTCATTGTAGTTTTGCTTGCATTTCCTTGAATGGTGAGTGATGTTGAGCATCTTTTCATGTGTCTGTTGGCCCTCTGGATGTCTCTGGAGAAATGTCTGTTCATGTCTTCTGCCCATTTTTAAATCAGATTATTTGTTTTTTGGGTGTTGAGTTTTTAAAGTTCTTAATATATTTTGTATACTAACCCTTTATCAGCTATGTCATTTGCAGATATCTTCTCCCATTCCCATAGGCTACCTTTTAGTTTTGTTGATTGTTTCCTTCACTGTGCAGAAGCTTTTTATTTTGGTATAGTCCCAATGGTCTATTTTTGCTTCTGTTTCCCTTGCCTCAGAGGATCTATTTAGAAAAAAGTTGCTACGTCCCATGTCAGAGAAATTACTGCCTGTGCTCTTTTCTAGGATTTTATGGTTTCAGGTCTTACATTTAGGTCTTTAATCCATTTTGAATGTATTTTTGTATATGGTATAAGAGAGTGGTCCAGTTTCATTCTTTTTCATGTTGCTGTGTTGAAGAGATTGTCTTTCTCCCCTTTGGATATTCTTTCCTGCTTTGTCAAAGATTAGTTGACCATATATTTGTGGGTTTATTTTTGGGTTTTCTATTCTGTTTCACTGATCTATGTGTCTATTTTCGTGCCAGTACCATACTGTTTTGATTGCTAGAACTTTGTAATGTAACTTGGAGTCTGAAATTGTGATGCCTCCAGCTTTGCTTTCCTTTTTCAAGATTGCTTTGGCTTTTTGGGGTCTTTTTTGGTTCCATACAGATTTTAGGATTGTTTGCTCTAGTTCTGTGAATTTTCTGTATTTTGATAGGGATTGCATTGAATGGGTAGATTGCTTTGGGTAGTGTATATGTTTTATATTTTAACAATATATGTTTTTCCAATCCGTGAGCATGGGATGTGTTTCCATTTCTTTGTTACTTTTCTTGAATTTCTTTTATCAGTGTGTTATAGATTTCAGAGTACAGGTTTTTGACCTCTTTGGCTAAATTTATTCTTAGGTATTTTATTATTTTTGGTGGAGTTGTAAATGGGATTGTTTTCTTATTTCCTCTTTTCTGCTGTTCTATTATTGATTTATAGAAGTGCAACAGATTTCTGTACATTGATTTTGTATACTGAAACTTTACTGAATTTATCAGTTGTAGCAGTCTTTCGTGTTTTCTGTTTATAGTATCGTGTCATCTGCAAATAGTGAAAGTTTTATTTCTTCATGGCCTGTGAATTTCTTAAAATTTAATATCAGTGTCTTTTGGAAAAGACCCCCCCCCCCCATCTTGCTATCTTAATACAGTGGTTTTTCTTTTTTTGACTTAGTTGTAACCTTAGTTTGGATGCCACTTTTTCTGATGTTTTAACTTGGTGTATAGTATAAATATTTTCTAGTTTCTAAGCGATCTTCATTTTTACTTTTTGATGGCTGTGAAATGTTGGCATTGTGTTCTCTGAGGCACAGAGTGTGTTGAACCATTCCCTGGTGCTGAATGATTAGGCTGCCCCCATCCCCCGCCTCCTCCCCACCACCTTTAGACTAATATAGATAAGATTGTAAGGAAAAAACAAATCTTGATTCACATAACATTTTTTTCTGTTAAATTGTGTGTGTTTTTTTTTATAGGAATAAATTATTAGACAAGGGAATACTGGGTCTAAAGGGTCCAAGCATTTTTCTGTCTTTTACTGAGTGTTGTCTCATTAGTTTATAAAGGGATTCTGTTAATGATGCGTAGCATCAGTGGTTCAGTGGTACCAATTTTACCATAATGTGAGGCAGGAAAGAAACCAGGTTCTGGGGATGGTAAGAAGGATGGGGGGAAATACCTAGACAAGCACATGGGGGCAGGTCAGGATGGACCTTGTTTAAATTACATGCTGCTTTGCTTACAAAGTGGGAGCTCACAGAGGTTTTTAAATAGAGGCATACTGTAATTAGATTGGTATTTTAGAAATGGTGACCATTGTAGAGGTCAGGTTGGAGAGAGTAAGGCCTGGAGGCCCAGGGACCAACTAGAAGGGTGTCATTATGCATAATGCACTGGCCCAGGCAAGAGGAAGGTGGATTCAGATTAGAATTGACATACATCCATGGACGTGAATAGTAAATAGGAGGAAGGATTAAAAAATTGGTCTGAGGAGACGGGTAATAATTTGAGTGACTGGGTGGATGATAGTACTATTGTATTGAGAGGGGCAATATAGCAAGAGCTCATTTCATGCATGATCGTCTTTATTTCTTTTCTAAAGTAAAAGAGAAAGTGTCATTTCTCTTTTCTCAGTCCGTGATCCATCTGTGTTTACTAGCTGTCAGGCACTGAGGATGGATAGAAGGGCCTCTGGGAGTGAGGAGATGAGGGTTCAGAGGGTTCTCTCTTCCAGGAGAGAACTGGACAGGAAGGAGGAGTGTTCTTTGACATCTCAGGAGAGGAGGGATGGAGCTCTGATACGGGTGCAGGCACCGGATGAGGTGGGACTTTTTAGAAAATAAACTAATGATGTTCAAACATGAAGACATAGATGGAGCTTCAAAGAACATTGCGAAAGATCCTAACACTGAGAGGTTTTGAATATTCATTCCCCATTAGTTGGTGGGGGACAGGCTGCCATCATCTTGTTTCCATACTTGACTTCACCTTATCCTTCAAATAGGCTTTATGTCAGATAAATAGGTTGGGGACATATAATCTGTGAATGAAGGATTGATCATAGTATCTCTCTGCCTTATTCGGTTCTCTATCTTTATTTCAGTTTCCACAGAACCTGTAGAAACCTCTCGATGGACAGAAGAAGAAATGGAAGTTGCTAAAAAAGGTAAATGATAGTACTTTAGATTCTTCAGGGTTTTTTGGTTTTGGTTTGGTTTGTTTTTTTTTAGAGTTATTAGTAATAAGTCAGAGGGACCCAATATTTTTTTAATTGCAAAAAGAAGAAAGTTCTTCTACAATGGTAAATGGAATTCAGAAATAGACACAAGAGTTCTTTAGGATGGTACGGTACCCTCTCAGGTACCTTGCTGTGCCTTGTGTAAGAGGCCCGCTTTGGAGGGATTGAAGATTGTCTCCACAGTTTTGTTTTATTTATGTATTAAAAAAAATTTTTAATGTTTATTTTTGAGAGAGAGAGCGTGAGCGGGGGAGGGGCAGAGAAAGAGGGAGACACTGAATTCAAATCAGGCTCCAGGCCCTGAGGTGTCAGCACAGAGCCCTATGCGGGGCTCGAATCCATGAACTATGAGATGATGACCTGAGCCGAAGTCAGATGCTTAACCAACTGAGCCACCCAGGCGCCCCTGTACAGTTTTAATTTGAATGTTATTTCATTAGAGAGCTAGTGGGCTATTTTCATTTTCCAGAATAGTTGTGATTAAATGCTATTAAAGTTGTTTTAGAGGGTATTTTAATATAACGAGTTCATATTTTCTATTATTTAAAAGTTGGATTTAATAGCGTGATACATAGTTTCTCAGTTTGTATTTGGTAAGGCATTTGGTTATAAACTAGTAAGAAATTGCACCGTGATTCACAGGAGAGGGCATGAACTTTGGAGCCAGACAAAGGTTTGAATTTTGTCTCTGCCACTAATCACTGTGTGGCCCTGATCTTACTCTACAACATTATGAATCTTGTATTTTTTTGTTGTTGCTTATTAATATAGTATAATTTAAAACTGAAGTACAGTGTCTAATGGATAAGTAACAGGTTTATAAATAAAAATAGTTTGTTTTAAATAAAATAATTTTGAGAAAGATTAGACAACTTTTGGGGGGGGGGTTAACATTTTACCTTAAAGTTCCGAAGAATAATTATTATAAATGGGTTGACCTTTTAGTGACACATTCCAGATTTACTTTCTATGTAATAGGTAATGAATGAGATACATTTAGGAATCCTGTAAACCACCTTTACCAAAAATATAGCAGTTTAAAGTTTTCTGTGTTCAAAATATTTTTACTTGAAGTTTATTTTCCATGATTAGGAAATGTGTGATTTGTCATGATTACGTGTAAAAGATTCACATTTAGAAGATTCACATTTGTTCTCATCTGATTATCAGAATGTCCTAGTGGAGGGGCGCCCGGGTGGCTCAGTCAGTTAAGCACCTGACTTCAGCTCAGGTCACGATGTCATGGTTCACGAGTTCGAGCCCCTCATCGGACTCTGCTGACAGCTCAGAGCCTGGAGTCTGCTTCAGATTCTGTGTCTCCCCCCCTCTCTGCCCCTCCCCTGCTCATACTCTCTCAAAAATTAATAAAACATTAAAAAATTAAAATAAAAAAAGAATGTCCTAGTGGAATAAATAGATGTTAGCTTCATCACAGAGCCATCTTCTTCAGGTAGATGCTCCTCCATGAGACTGTTTAGCCTCCATTCAGCTCTGTTCATGTATCAGGCAGGATTTGGAAGTGATCATCCAATTGTCATTAGGAAGGAAGCTATTTGAAAAACCTGTGTCTTCCTATAAATTGTTAAATTTGTACTGGAAATTCCTGTTTGGGTCCACCTGTATCTAACGTGTATCCCTGTCTGTATAGTTCTCCGTGTATATGTGCATTTATACACCCACATTCTTTGCAGGTAGGTATGTGTATGTATTGATATAATTTGACTAAAAGTGTCAGATTGCATCGGTTTCTGTGATGCATTGTATTATAACAGGCTTTTTATTTAATTTATTTAAACATTTTTTAAATGTTTATTTATTTTTGAGAGAGAGGGCGTGAGCAGGGAGAGGGGCAGAGAGAGAGGGAGACACAGAATCCAAAGCAGACTCCAGGCTCTGAGCCAGCTGTCAGCACAGAGCCCGACGCGGGGCTTGAACCCAAGAACTGAGATCATGATCTGAGCCGAAGTCAGACGCTTAACTGACTGAGCCCCCGAGACGTCCCTACAACAGGCTTTAAAAAAAAACAAAAACAAAAAACTGATTTATTTTTTCGAGGATATTTCTTGATTAAGAATGGATTGAAGACAGGCTAATTATAAATATAGTCATACAGGTCTTTATTTTGTGTTATTTATATGATTATTTTAGTAACTTTATATTGATATACTGTCTCCAAAGATTTAGAAGTACCTAATCACTCAGTTTACAAGTGTTGGAGTTGTTACTGTGTGTCCAACATGGTCCTAGCTCTCTGGTGGACGCATAGCAAGGATAAGGGTAAGCCCTCCCATTCATGAGCATGTTGAAAAATTGGGTGGCAAAATAGAGCTGTCAGTGCACTGTGAGTCAATATATATTTAAGTAAGTATTGAAATATATCAATGAATAATTGAAAACATACGTTTAGTGGTAATGACTGTGAATACCATGATTAGATTGATTTTATTATTTCTCTTGTTTGCTTTATCAGGTGACTGTTGAGTTAATCTTTGGTCTGTTTTAAAAATACAGGTCTCGTAGAACATGGTCGTAACTGGGCAGCAATTGCCAAAATGGTGGGAACTAAAAGTGAAGCACAGTGTAAAAACTTCTATTTTAACTATAAAAGGCGACACAATCTGGACAACCTTTTGCAGCAGCATAAACAGAAAGTGAGTATATCAGAATCTTCTTTAATTTTTTTTTTCGTTTTGTTTTTGCTTTGTCTCCGAGCTTGAACTATTGATTCAGAGAGAACCTTTTTTGCATCTTGTATTTTTATTTATCGCTTTTACCTGTAAAAGGATATGCTAGTTTCTCGGCCCAAGTTGACAAGTTGTTTACTGTCCAAGGAGTGAAATTCATGTTAGTAGTAATGGCAGTTCAGTTCTTTTGAATTCCCATAATGGGATTCGAAAAATAGAAACACTTTTGGAGTTTGAATTGAAGAGTTTAGTTGGAGTTCTGTTGACCTTGTCGAACGAATTGATTTGGTGTATTAAAACCATTTTCTCAGAGAGAAAGAGTCCCAGAGATGAATACGAAAAACCAGAAAGTGTAAATTATTGAAAATTCCTTAACGAGGAAGTTCCAACATTCTCCTAGTTCACAGCCCTCTTTGAGGATTCCATGAGGTCAGAACCGTTTTTGTGAAAAAATATTAAGTTGGTACTTACTTTTCCCCCACGTGCTAAATTTGCGCAGACGGTGTCAGAGTCGTTGGGAGGGAGAACGTCGGTGCCTTCGCGCCAGTCACGGCAGGACACCGCTGTACTAAACCCTCACTGTTCTCTTCATGTCCAGTGCTTGCAGTTTCAAAACAAATATGCCAGTTTCACTTCTCCTTGGTGAAGCACTCAAAATGAGCTTTACTAAGGTCTTGACCCTTGAGTATGTGTGTGTGGGATAAAGTAAGAAGTGTTGCGTGCAGCCCTTCTGTTCCGCCCGGAAGTGCCCTGCTTCTGCCCTGGGAGAGCACTTTGCAGTTGTTTGAGTCCCAAGCTGGACTAGCTCTCGTTTTATGGGATGTCAGTTTCAGTGGGAAAAATGACAGAAAAACTGTGGTTTTCAGACTTGGATCTGTAGTCGGTATTTTCTTGAAAATAGGTGACCCTGTCTGTCAAAGAAAGCAACAAGCAGTAGTGTTTGCTGCCACTTTTAAATTTCAAGCTTTCAAGCCAAGGTTAGAAGTTTGGACAATTTGTATCCCTCCCCATGAGCTTAACATCTTCCTAGTATTCAGACTTTTCTGATGAGATCAGTGGTAATAAGAACCACCGTGATGTTTTGATATACAGTGAAACATATCCAGATTTGAAAAAAATCTGTGTAAATCCATGTTTTCCTAGTGACCAATTTGTGATGTCAGGAGTAGTATTTCGTGATTCATCACTTACATATATCACCCAGTGCTTATCCCAATAAGTGTCCTCCTTAATGCCCATCGCCCATTTAGCCCACTCCCCACCTGCTGGCAACCCTCGGTCTGTACTCTGTATTTAAGAGTCCTTATGGTTTGTCTCCCTCTCTCTTATCTTATTTTTGCTTCCCTTTTCCTATGTTCATCTGTTTTATTTCTTAAATTCCACATAGGAGTGAAACCAAATGATATTTGTCTTTCTTTGACTTATTTTGCTTAGCATAATATCCTCTACAACATCTACATCTACATCAACATCTACGTTGTTGCAGATGGCAAGATTTCATTCTTTTTGGTCGCCGGGTAATATTCTGTGGTGTGTGTGTGTGTATACACACACCACATCTTCTTGATCTATTTAGCTGTTGATAGACGTTTGGGCTCTTCCCCATACTTTGGCTATTGTCGATAGTGCTGTTGTAAACATTGGGCTGCATGTGCCCCTTCAAATCAGCATTTTTGTGTCCTTCGGATAAATACCCAGTAGTGCAATTGCTGGGTCCTACGGTTGTTCTATTTTTAATTTTTATAGGAACCTCCATGCTGTTTTTCAGAGTGGCTGCACCAGTTTGTCTTCCTACCAGCAGTGCAGAAGGGTTCCTCTTTCTCTGAATCCTGGCCAAAGTGATGAATTTTTTTAGCCTCAGACTTTCACCCAGTTCTATGACTCTGACCTTGGGAAATGATTTTTTTCTCTTGGCTAAGTTAATGCTTTAGGTTGGATCCTACTAATGTATTCATATGTAAACCAAAAATGAGAAAAAATAAACAGAATAAGAATATTGGTAATTTTAACAGCTGGGGTAGCAATAATGTCTTTTCCTCTGTGAGGAGTGTCCCTGGGAGATGTCTACAGCTGACGTCTGCTGAAGTCCAGGCTCTAGAAGGGGTGGAAAGCAGAGAAGTGCAAGGCCTGGGGTCCTCGGTCTGCAAAGACAAGAGACCTTAAGTTTCATAGTTAGCAATGTAAGAGTATAAACATGATAAATGGCTAATGTCTTACACCGAACTATGTACACATATACTCTTACAGATACATGATCCCAGTAGAAGAATGAGCAGTTTTATGTAAACGTGGTTTACAGAAGGGAAAATCCTGTTAAAAAAAAAAAAAGGAAATTTGTCCTCATTAATAGTAAAAGAAATTCAGTAACACTAGTGATGATTGGCAACACCAGTGATCAGATGTTGCATATCAAATCACAGGATTCTTAATGTTAGTGAAGGGAGGTATTTACAGCATCATTAACAATACCGAAACTTAAAAATTGCCTTAATACCTTAAAACAGAATTTTAAATATTGGTGTAGATTTTTTATGGAATCATTAATAAATATAATAATTTTGAAGAATATATAATGCAGAGAGCTATGTTCAGTTCATGGTTATAGTAGGTTAAAAAGGTAGGATATATAGCCACATTGGGTCATCCTGGTTTTATTTCCATGTATTCATATGTTCACAGATATAAAAGAAAGGAAATGTATCAGCTCACTTAGACTCCCTTGATGGTTGAATTTTGAGCAATTATTATCTTTAACATAAATCTGGGTCTTCAGCATTCCAATCAATATGTTACTTTGAATAGGAAAAAATGTATATGTTTTTATTAGAAAAATACATTATTTGGAGAGGGAGAATGGCAGGAGTTTTGTCATTTTTGGCTCTTTGTACATGTATGGTGGCGAGTTGTTTGAAAAATTGTCCAAATGTAACTGTTGATCCGTTTGATGAAAGTGATCTCTCTACACAAAAAGGCCAGTTACTGGTTCCCTACAGGTACCCGCACGTTAACCAGAACAGTTGTCAAACCTGCAGCCTTCTTGTCTGGTGTGTGTGTATCCATGTTCTACGTTATTTCAGATATGAAAAGGTTCGGGTTTTTTTTTTTAGTTATTTAAATCATAAATTAGTATTTTTTTAATGTTTGTTTCTTTTGAGAGCGAGAGAGGGTGTGATTGGGGGAAGGGCAGAGAGAGAGAGAGAGAGAATTCCAAGCAGGCTCTGAGCTGTCAGTGCAGAGCCCGACGTGGGGCTCAGTCCCATGAACCGTGAGATCACGGTTCAGATCACTGAGCTGAAATCACGAGTCGGAAGCTTAACCAACCGAGCCACCCAGGCACCCCTAATTTTATATTCTTTTACTCCTTAGACTTCACGAAAGCCTCGTGAAGAGCGAGATGTGTCTCAGTGTGAAAGTGTAGCTTCCACTGTTTCTGCTCAGGAGGATGAAGATATTGAAGCTTCTAATGAAGAAGAAAATCCAGAAGACAGTGAAGGTATCTCAAAGTTTTAAATTTAGTTGTGACTTCCACTAGCCAAATCTGTAATTGTTAGCTTAGTCATTTGACTCTTTAAGAATTGCTTCATTAAGGAGAAAGTATTATCAGTATTTTCATGGCATAGAGACCTTAAACTTGAGCACAATGTATGTATTCAATCAACAAATACTTATGTAACACCTGAGACGGTCCAGTTGCTGCAACCAAGGATCTTCAGAGTGGGAGTCCATCATCGAGAAGGTGTTTGTGCATCTATATCATTGCCATGTTTATTTGTCCACTTAGTATCATTGATTACATGTCCCTCTTTGTCGCATTGAGTTTGATTTACTTTAATTTTTACAAAGACTTACTTACATATGTCATATTTATGCTTTTGTATAAGAAGAATTAATGACCCTAGTAGAAAAGAATGTCAACCCAAGAAACTTAAGAAATCTTTTTTGTCACTTGAAAAAATCAATGACCACTTCCTGAAAAAGTAAATATTTTCTTGGGTTTTTGCTAAAGAAAAAAAAGGTCCTAATTTACTTCAACTCACATTACTATTAAAGTTTCTGCAGATTTGTTTTTTTTAATTAAAAAAATTTTTTTTTATATTTTAGAGAGAGACAGTGTGAGCAGGGGAGGGTCAGAGAGAGAGGAAGACACAGAATCTGAAGACAGGCCCCAGGCTCTGAGCTAGCTGTCAGCACAGAGCCCGACGCGGGGCTTAAACCCACGAGCTGTGAGATCATGATCTGAGCCTAAGTCGGGCGCTTAACCGACTGAGCCACCCAGGCGCCCCAAGTTTCTGTAGATTTGTGAATTGACTGCTCTGATGTGGGGATTTTCAGTGATTTTCATAGCTCTCTATAAATAATATCTTAGATATGGTCATGTTTTGTATATGCAAATATTTTTTCCATCTCATTCACTTTTTGTTTTGATTTTAAATTACCAGAGTTTAAATATTGTATGTAGTCAGAGCTGTTTATATATGTTCTTTAGTAGGTGCTCAGATGTTAAGCTTAGGAAGGTCTATACCTTCCAGGAATTTTAGAAATACTAGATTTTGTTTTATTTTTTTTCTACAAGTTGTTGGCTTTTATTTTAAAAAATTTTTAAGTTTATTTATTTATTTTTAGAGGGAGAGAGAATCCCAAGCAGGCTCTGCACTGTTATCACAGAGCTGGAACTCATAAACCATGAGATCATGACCTGAGCCAAAGTGAAGAGTGAGTGAACCACCCAGGTGCCCTTGTTGTTAGCTTTTATTTATTAAAAAAAATTTTTTTTAAACATTTATTTATTTTTCAGAGAGAGAGCATGAGTGGGGGAGGGGCAGAGAGAGAGAGGGAAGCAGGCTTCAGGCTCTGAGCTGTCAGCGCAGAGTCTGATGCAGGGCTCCAACTCATGAACCGTGAGATCGTGACCTGAGCTGAAGTCGGATGCATAACCGACTGAGCCACCCAGCTGCCCCTGTTGTTGGCTTTTAAACTGACGTTTTGTTTTGAATGTGTCCTTTGGACAATAAATAGCTTTTTGTTCTGTGAGGTTTTGTGGAAAATGAGAATCCTGGAGCGAGCTCACTCTGGGGTAGCCGAAGGTTGCGTGGACCGTGGATATCAGGACGGCGTGTTTATAGTACTTCTGAAGCCATCAGCAGGGTTGTTCATTTTCACAGGTTTGTTGCTGGTAGTATTCTGTGGGTTGTAGATGCACATGGAGTCTATATTAATCCACTTGGGCTGTCGCAGACCGGGCGGCTTTAACGTTTAACAGAAATTTATTTTTTCATGGTCCCAGAGGTTGAAGTCCAAGATCAGGGTGCAAACAGGATTGGCTTCTAGTGAACCTTTCTTCCTGGCTTGCTTTGTCCTCACATGACCTTCCCGCTGTGCACATGTGTTCTTGGTATCTCTCTTCTCAAAGAGACACCACTGGTCCTGGTGGAGTCGGGCCCCACCCTCATGGCCTCATTTAAGCTTAATTGTGTCCTTAGAAGCATTGTCTTCAAATACAGTCTCACTGAGGGTTAGGGCTTCAACATGAAAGTCTGGGGGACATAATCCAGTCCATCCCAAAGCCCAAGCCAAATTATCATAAATACGGTTATTTCAGAGAAGAGAATCCTATCCGTACATGGGCTAACAGATGTTCAGAAACTGAGCACCACAAAGTGACTTTTTTCCTTCTGTTTTCTTCCTGTTACACTGTCTTGGTGTGAAGCTTTTTTCAGATTGTCACATAAGGTTATTAAGGTTATGAAATAAGGTTACAAATAAGGTCATTAAGGTAATTAAGGTTAAGTGAGGCATAAAAATAATGTTTCTGTCTGATCAGGTGTGGGGGGGTGGTGGGCACACAATCCCATCCATACAGGTGGTTATGTTGTGACCCCTAGACTAGTTTCTCACAAATAGGAAATGAACTCACCCCTAGAATTGTGCGATCTCCATTTCCTGTTGACTGAACTTCAAGCCATCAAGGAAAAGACAGTACAATGCAGTTTATGAGGCCTGTGATTTCATACTTATTGTCACTGTTGATCACATGGCTCTGCTCGTGTCCGTGGGAGATTGCAGGGCGCACGTGAGCAGAGAGCGACTGTGTGCTGCTGGGTCGCGTATTCGACTATAAGAGTCTCTGACAATTAGAGGAGGTGGAGCAAAAATATGAATACTTGACCAAAATTTGGATTTACCCTTGTTCTTTTCTTCTAAGTCATTCTTTAAGGGAAAATAAAAAAGACACTCATTTGGCTGGTGCTGATGAAGCACCCTGCCTTGGAAACACTCCTCCTGTGGCTTGGAGGAAGGAAGTCATTGAAGAAGGGCTTATGACAGGTGAAGTCTGCTGCCCGGTCACGAATATGAGTCCTAGTATCATGAAGACAAATGACTTGTAAACTTGCCCTTGGGTTTGAGGCTTTCCATTGAATGGGAATGAAATGAAGTGAGGCTTTTTGTTAGCCTTTCAACAGTTTGGTAGCATCTTTCATTAACAGTAATTGCTGCCATATATTTAGACCTAGTTACTAAGTGGGAGGTTCTGTCCTGAGCTTTTGTCTGTTTTGGTTTGATTCTGTGTTTATGTCTGTGACTGGAACTCCATGTGAACTCCAGGCTCATGCATCTGACTGCCTACTTAACGTTTCCGTTTGGATGCCCAAAAGCCAGTTTAACATCCGGAACAAACTTTGGGTTCCCCACCACTGTAGCCCTCTTTTCCATGCAGACTTTCCCTGGGCCAACAGGTGATACTCTCCTACCCCATGTGTGGCCCGTCGGTGGATATTACCTGCTTTTTTGTGGAGGCGCTGTTGAGAATCTCATCCCATCTCCCTGCCCTCATTGCTGCTACTCTGGTTCTGAGCCACAGCCCTTGTTCACTGGCAGCCACACCCTCCCCACCCCCCATGGTCTGCTTGCTGTCTTTGTCTTATTAGGTTTCTGTGCCTTCCCACCACACCCAGAATGAACCTTCTACAGTGTCAATCAGACCGTGTTGCTCCTCTTCCAAATCCTGTGATACTTTCACATCTCATTCAGAAGCCTAAGACTTGTGCATGGACTGGCCCTTACACCTCTGTGACTGTTTTGCACACCACTTTTCTGCTTATTCACTATGTTCTTTGTTGTTGTTAATTGAGCTATTGTTGACCCATAATACTAGTTTCAGATGTCCAAACTAATCAGTCAGTATTTGCATTTATTGAGAAACGATCATAGTAAGTCAACATCAGTCACCTCACATAGTTACAATTTTTTGTGTGTGAGGAGAATTTTTAAGATGTACTTTCTTAGCAACTTTCAAATGTACAACATAGTATCACTAGCAATAGTCGCCATGCTGTACATTCCATTTCCAGGACTTCATCTTATAACTGAAAGTTGGAACCTTTTGGCTACCTTCACTCATTTCTGCCTGCTGCCTCTGGTAACCAAAAATCTGTTTTGTGCTTCATGGTTTTCTTTGTTTTGTTTTTTAAGATTCTACTTCCAAGTAAAATCATTCAGTGTTTGTCCTTCTCTGACTTATCTCACTTAGCATTATGCCCTCGGGGGCCATCAGGGTTGTTGCAAATGGCAGGAATTCCTTTTTTTTTTTTTTTAATGGCTGAATAATACTCTATTGTATGTACGTGTTTGTATCTACACCCCACACCTTCTTTATCCATTCATCCATCCATCGAGGGACACTTAGGTTGTTTCAAAGTCTTGGCTCTTATAAATAATGCTGAGATCAATGTGGGGGTGCTTGTATCTTTTCAAGTTAGTGTTTGTATTTTTTTCAGATAAATACCCAGAAGAGGAATTGCTGGATCATATGGTAGTTCTATTTTTAATTTTTTGAGGAACCTCCATACTCTTTTTCATACTAATTTATATTCCCACGACCAGTGCACAGGGCTCCCTTTTCTCCATGACCTCACCAACAGTGGTTATTTCTTGCCCTTTCTGATCATAACCATTTTGACAGGTGTGAGGTGATTGCTCCCTGTGTTGTAACCAGGTTGTCCTCTTCCTGTTCCCGAGCAAAGCAACCCCCCACTTGGGGGGGGGGGGTTTGCATGTACTAACTAAGCCCTCTACCTCTTCCCCAAGATGTCCCTGGTTCGTTCTGTCATTTCCGTCAGGCCTCTGCTGAGATGTCACCTTAGCTCTATAATACTACCCCCTGCCTCACTGATTCCTCAGTTTTCTTACTGCACTAGACTGTTGGCTCCTCTAGAGTGCAGTTTGGTTTTTTCACTGCTCTGTCCCCAGTGCACCCTGCACAGTGGGTGTTTAGTACTTAATGGAATGAATGAGAGGATGCATTTGTAGGCTTTTAAAATACTGTGTTATGCTTTAAAAGTATCATTTCCCGTATGGTCATTTAAGTCTTTATTGTTTTCTGTGTACATGATGTATCTCTAGCTTCAGAGTTTCCTGTTTTGCTTTAAGACATTTCTACATACCTCCTGAGGTTATACAGATCTTGTCCTACATTATCTTCTAGAATTTTTAAAACCCTTTATTCCATTTGGAAATATTTCTGTGTGTAAAGTAAGGTAGGATCCACATTTTTCTTCCAGACAAGGAGCCAATTCTGAGGGAGCTAGTTTATTAAATAATAATCCTTTACCCAGTGATTTGAAATGTCACCTTTGATATATGTTACTTTCCCATCTACTTTAGGATCTATTCCTAGACATTGTCTCTGTACTGCTGACTTATTTTGTCTGTCACTCTGGCAGTTGCAAACGTGATACATCGGCTTTGTGGTAAGTTTGAATATCGGGAGAGGCAGGCCTTTCACTGTAATGCTTTTCATACTTTTCTGAGATTTTCTCAGGGACTTGTTCTTCATATGAACTCGACATTAGTTTATCCAGTTTAAGAAATCTTTCTTGGGGCTTGTGGATGGCTCAGGTGGTTACGTGTCTGGCTTCGGCTCAGGTCATGATCTCATGGTTCATAGATTCGAGCCCCACGTCAGGCTCTGTGCTGACAGCTCAGAGCCTGGAGCCTGCTTCAGATTCTGTGTCCTCTGTCTCTGCCCTTCCCCTACTTGTGCTCTGTCTCTGTCTCTCAAAAATGAATAAACATTAAAAAAAATTTTTAATTAAAAATCTTTCTTACCAACCATTGGGATTCTCATTGGAGGTATATATATTAATTTTGTGGGAGATTTAAATTTTTATGTTTCTTGTTTATTTTAAGAAAATAATCTAAAACTGAATGCTGCAGTAAACATATCTGTACGCGGTTCATAATAGTGGCAAATTGGAAGTGGCCTAAGGGTCCAGTAATAGAGGAAAAGGGAAATCAATTTAAGACATGTTTGCAATCATTCAGTCACTTTATCCTTCAGCAAATATTTGAGTCTCATGTGTCTAGGCACAGTGCTTGTCCCTAGGACTTAAGCGATAAGCAAAATAGAGGATCCCTGCCCTCACGGAGGGGAGGGTGATGACCAGGGCAAGTGCGTGAGTGAGTTTTGGTAAGATTCAGCTTTTAAGCAGCTCACTGTGGCGTTGTGGTAGAGAATGGTCTGAGGTGGAAGATTGGAGAAGTTGTTCCTGGACTGGAGCGGCAGTTGTGAGGTTGTTTAGAGGTCGGTGGCGTCAAGGGATCTTTTAATCTTTTTTTTTCTTTTTGAGAGAGAGAGAGATAGTATGTGGGAGTGAGCAGAAGAGGGGCGGGGGGAGGGGGGAGAATATCCCACCCAGGCACCCAGGTTCTATGCTCAGCGTGGGACCAGATAAGGGGCTCAATCCCACAACCCTGGGATCATGACCTGAACTGAAATCAAGAGGTGGACGCTCAACTGACTGAGCCACCCAGGCGCCCCACAAGCGATCTTTTTAGAGAGAAAATCTGTGATGCTTGTCTACACAGAACATAGGGATCAATGAGAGGAAGGATTAAAAGATTACTTGTAGGTTTCTGGCTTAATTAGGTAGTAAATAGTAGAAAAGAATAGGATTTGGGTGTGTTGAGTCCAAGTCTAGTGTAGGAAATACTGAATTTGTGATTCCTTTGAAATATCTAGGTAAAGATGTCAGAGATCAAAATTGCATGAAACAAACGATGTTGGGAAAGACCAGAGTTACAATGTTAAATTAAAAGCCTGTGTGATATTACTCTAGAGCTTTGTTGCCCCGTGTGGTAGCAAATGTGGCTACTGAGCTCTTGAAATGTGGCTAGTCCAAATTGAGATGTGCTAAAAATGAAAAAATCAGATATTGAAGACTTAGTACCAAAAAAGGTAAAAATCGTATTACTAGTTTTCTATATTGTTTATGTGTTAGAAAGGTATTTTAGGCATATTGGGTTAAATAAAATACATTCTTTAAAGGTAATTGATCTCTTTTTACTTTTTTAACATGGCAACTGGAAAAATTAAAATGGCAGATGTAACTCAACATTATGTTCCTATTGGATGGCGCTGTTCTAGAACAGACTGTCAGGCCTCCTGGGTAAAAAGAAAAGCACAGAAATGGGCTGGTAGAAATAAACCGAAATGTCACCATTTCTGGGAACGGATTTTTTGGTTTAGTTTTGTTTTTCCATCTTCCTTCATTTTTCAGATTTCATGTAAATGTTCTTCAATATTAAAAGCTTTTACGCTTTGAGTTTCAGAAGGTGAAGACGGTTCGATCTCTCCCTTTCATGCTCTATGAACACTTTAGCTTCCCAGTGGCTGGCATACTTCAGTGAGGTCATGCGAGGAGTATCACTCGTCCTAAACCTACCTTGAAGCATGGCTTCTGCCACCCCCTGAAGCTTGTCCATTATCAGATTTTTATGCTGTATCATTATCTTTAAGGTGCTGAAAATAGTTCTGATACAGAAAGTGCTCCTTCTCCTTCACCAGTTGAAGCTGTCAAGCCCGGCGAAGATAGCACTGAAAATGCGCCTTCTCGAGGGAACCTGGAACCTGTGGCCGAGCTCGGGTCCACCTGCGAACCTGCGCCTGGCGCATCGCCCTCCTCAGCAGCGCCAAACACAAAACCCGTCGAAAACGAAAGCGCGGAGACCCAGGCGAATGACAGCATCGCCGTCGAGGCAGCAGAGCCGATGGACGTTGAACATCAGGAGCACAGTGCTGAAGTGACTTCAGTTCTTGACATCCCCACAACGACCAGAGCAGACCCTGTAGATGTTGACATGAGGGTGGCCGAAAACAATCCATCTCAAGTCGAAGGGGATACCAAAGAGAGAGACCTGGATAGAGCCGGCGAGAAGACCGAGCCTGGAGATGAAGACTTGGTGGTGGCCCAACAAATAGGTGCCCAGAGGCCCGAGCCCCAGTCGGACAATGATTCCAGTGCCACATGCAGTGCTGATGAAGATGTGGATGGAGAGCCCGAGAGGCAGAGGTGAGACTCCTTCCACTGCTACCGTCCTGGTCTTGGCTCTGTCAGGTGCTGAGCCCCACAGCGGGGCCGGCCGTGGGGATCATGCCTGTATAAACCTTGGCAAGTTCAAGGTGGTCTCTCTGCCCTTACTGCCGGGTTATGATGCTCTTCATCTGTTTAAATAACCAAGAAAAATTGTATGCTCATAATTTTCAAATGAACAAGATGGTATTTTTTTCCTACATTGGTTACACGCATCCCGTACATAGCAGAGAAGGGGATCTCATCCAACAAAGCTTGTGAACGAAACCACAGATGACTGCCGTTCCTGGTGTTGGAAGCAGCATGATGAGGTGGTGAAGGCACTGATATGATGTGGCGGTGAAGGCAAGAGGCATTGGCTTGTTTGCTCTAAGACCGCACGGCCTTCAAGCAAGGCCTGCGGTCCCTGTGTATCAGAGGGTAGAATATGATGGGAGGAGAACATGTGAAGGGTTCTGAAAGTATTTAGAAGGCATAATTTAAGTACGAGCCAGGGGTAGTTACCATGATCACTTTTTATATCAGTTACAATTCTAGATTATTCATATTTATAATTGAACATATGCATGATATACATTAATGTGGAACTATTTTCAGTCACTAAATTAGTGATATGAAAGTATTATATCTTTATGGTTTTAATAAGTTACAGTGAAAAGATAGATATTTTATGGGAATAGATATTGATTTATTTAGTATGTCTACTTTTCTTGGAATTTCCTTTTCCTTGAAAGAAATAGAATCCCCTAGAATCACAGTAGAATGTTTGATTGGTGCAAGTTCTAGAAATGAATTAGACTAAAACATCATTTAATCAGAAACCCAGTTCAACTCTTTTTTTCTTTTTATCGTCTCCTTCTTTTTAAAATGAAAGGCAAATGAGCCACTCAGCTGAGCGCCAAATTCTGTTCATCTAGGATGAGGATTCTCTGTTTTTCACTGTTGGTTTTAGTAACTATAGGATGGTGTCTTGGAGGAACACCCTAAGAGATGAAATTCAGAAATTCCTTGTAAATATATGGTGGTCTTTGAATATCACTCTAAAGTCTACATCACTTCCAAACTGACAAATAACGCTTCCAATTTTCTACATCTTTAATACCATCTTTATTTTTTATATATAATGTTAATTGTTTTCTTTTATACATTCTGATTTTCTTACCAACTTCTGCTTTTTAAAATGTTCATCTTCCCCCAGTAACATTGGGAAGTATGATCAAGCCTGAAAGGTGTGGGGTGTGGCCCTGGTGTATGATTTCCCCCAGTCCTGTGGTGGATGTCCTACACTCCACTGGTGGTAATGGACCTGAGTAAAGCAGGTGGCTGTGGGGAGGAAGGGACTGTGGGGAACAGAGGAGCACAGGCTGATTTGAAAGGCAGGTGTATGTTGTTGGTGTGCGGGAATGCTGCTTCTGTGCTGCCTTTTCTTCCCATTTCTCATGAGAAGCCAGGAGTCTGGAATCTTGGGTGAAAGTCTCAGTTTTTAAAATGGGCGTGGGCAGTTGTCTTAAAAAATACTCTATGATCCTGGCAAAACATTCTGTAACAGAGGACTAGTTTGTAATCTGTGTTAGTGGTGGATTAGAATTTAGAGACTTCCATTTCAAGATGGAGTTTGGTCAGACTGCTTGGGTAGATGCAGATGATTAAATTCCGGTAAATTTCAACCTATAAACCAATATTAGTTTCTTGGAAATTTGGCATTACAGATTCCCTCTTTTTCTTACTCTTCAGGTATCTTCTGAGGTTCATGTGTTGTGTGTACATGTGTGCGTAACTACATATTAACTACTTAGAAGGAAGTATGATGGTACATTTAAAGTCTTGAATATA
This sequence comes from Cryptoprocta ferox, assembly GCA_028646485.1. NCBI lineage: Eukaryota > Metazoa > Chordata > Mammalia > Carnivora > Eupleridae > Cryptoprocta > Cryptoprocta ferox. The sequence goes on from CM053565.1 coordinate 8,945,630, forward strand.
TTTATCATTTTTTTATTGCCAATTGCAGAATGTTTCCTATGGACTCAAAGCCTTCATTGTTAACCCCCCCTGGATCTATACTGGTCTCATCCCCAGTAAAACCAAATCCACTGGACCTGCCACAGCTTCAGCATAGAGCTGCTGTTATCCCACCCATGGTAAGTTTTCAAAGCGAAGAAGAGAAGTAAAGTTGAGAAACAAAGACCTTTAAAGACACTTCTTCTCTTTCTTAACCAGTACCTGACTTTTTAAAGAATTGTGGTAAAAAGCATACAACATAAAATGTACCATCCTCACTGGTTTTAAATGTTGAGTTCAGTAGTGGTGAAGATATTTATGTTGTTGTGAAATAGATCTCCAGAACTTTTCATCTTGCAGAAGTGAAACTCTCGTCCCATTAAACGGTAACTCTCTTCCCACCCCCTCACCCCCCCACCCCACCCCCACCCTGCTCCTGACCACCACCATTCTACTTTCTGTCTCTGTGAATTTGGCTACTTAGATACCTCATATAAGTGGAGTTATACAGTCTTTGTCTTTTTATGACTGGCTTGTTTCTTTCAGCATAAAGACCTTAAGGTTAATACAGGTTATAACATGTCATAATCTCTTTCCTTTTTAATACTAACAATCTCCCACTGTATGTCTATATCACATTTTGTTTATCCAGTCATCTGCCGCTTTACTGCTTTTTCAAATGGATTCATTGTCATAGTTGATCGAAACAGTCATTTCCATTTCAGGAAAAAAAAAAAACCCAAACAACCAAAGAAATATAATCCTCTTCATAAATGTTAGCAAACTTTGCTTTTGTTTTGTTTGTTTTGCTGTATAAAACAGTGGTAGAATAAACATATAACTAGATTTTGAATATTAAGAATGAATTAATTGTAAAGATTATGGCTAACTTCAGTATACAATTCCAAATTTAGTTTTATTTACATTTTACTTGAATAATCTTTACAAGCCTGACTCTGTTTTGACACTGAATTCTGAACTTGGGTAGTGCTCTTTTACCTAGTAATATTTTAGCTCTTGCTTTATTTCAGGGGATATAAATTTGTTTCCTGTCTCGTATGATAATTTAAAAAACTTAAGTGTGTGCTTATAATAGACTCACAAAAAATCATTAAACATTTACTCATTCATTGATTTACTCAAATGGACATTTAGTGAGTGTCCAGTTCAAAATAACATTGTTAATGCTGTATGGAATATTTATATATCATAATCTCTGACTTCAAAAACTTTAGAGATTGGTCTTGATAATAAGACTTAGAAAAATATCAAAATTAAAATGAATTATAAAAATGTGATGCTCTGTTAAGTTAGAAAATACAGTATGGATATTTCAAAAGGAGAGCTTCTTTCTTAATGAGACATTTAAAGACTCCACATAGGAAGTAAAATTTTGAGGGCACTTAGGTGGCTCAGTGTGTTGAGCGTCCACCTCTTGATTTTGGCTCAGGTCATGATCCCAGGGTTGTGGGATCTAGCCCTGCATCAGGCTCTGCGCTGAGCATGGGGCCTCCTTGGGATTTTCTCTCTCCCTTTGCTCCTCTCTCCTGCTTATGCGTTCTTTCTCTCTCTCTAAAAAAAATTAAATAAAAATAGAATGCATCTTCCCAAATAGCGAGCATCACTAACCAGGACATTTGTGGAACAATTAATATACTTGAAGAATAAACACTTTTTTTAAAAAAGGAAATAACATTTTGGTTGGACCAAAGCAATTCATTAGGCTTTATAGCAAAAGGAGGAAGAGTCATGTTTATATATAAGCCAAAGCACAAAGGCAAGTAAATTATGTGCGTGTTTTGGGGTCCGTGAAGAATTCTATTTATAATAGCAGAAAAAACTTTGGAAGTCTTTATTTAGATAATCGTTTCTAAAAAAGTCTCATCTGTGTTTTTCCTCGGAAGTTTTTGTATTCATGAAGTAATGGACTATATTAGGGGCTGTTTATTTAGATTGAACTGAACATGTTGGGTTCATTCCTTCATGAAGTGAGAGAGACAGAAAATAAACAAGGACAACCTAAATTGCAAATTGTGCTATTGTAAGTGTGGTCTGTGTACTCTGAAAGAAAGAAACGGGGCTGCAGTAAGAAGGAAGATGGGGAGGAAGTTACTGAAGTGTATTGGATGGTAAGGGATGGCCTGTCCGAAGAAGTAACATTTAACAGCAGCCCTGATATGTTAACGAATTGGTTGTGGGAGGTGAGGTTGATTAGTCAAGGATGTCTGCCAGGTTTCTGGCTTAAGCTGCTAAGGATCCATTTTCTAAGATGGAGGTCACTAAGGGGAGGCATTGAATTTAGGAAAAGAAAAGTTTCTATTTGAATGCAGGTTTTGAGGTGCTTTGAGATACCCAAGTGGAGTTATTATGCCGCCATTCTGTGAGTATGGGACTTGGAGCAAACATCTTAGAAGTAGAAATTGAGGAGTCATTAACATACAGATGATGGTTAAAGCCACAGAAGGGGGTGCGATTCCCTGCTGAGTGAGCCTAGAGAGGGGGGTTGAGCGAGCAGGGGTTTGACTGCCGTAAGTGAAAAGCAGACAGAAATATTTTGATTTCTCTTATCACAACTTTTGTGATTTTTTGGTCAAATGTTTATTTATCTTTGAGAGCGAGAGAGAGAGACAGAGAGCAAGGGGGGAGGGACAGACAGAGGGAGACACAGGATCCGAAGCCGACTTCAGGCTCTGAGCTGTCAGCGCAGAGCCCGACCCGGGCCGGAATCCATGAGCCATGAGATCATGACCTGAGCTGAAGTCGGACCCTTAACCGCCTGAGCCACCCAGACGCCCCCTTTTGTGATTTTGTATTATGTTCAGTTCTGAAAGTAAAATGTTCAGCATTTTAAGCATTATACTTGAAGATTATTTTGATTAAAAAATGGCAAAATCCAGGGCACCTGGGTGGCTCAGTTGGTTAAACGTCTGACTTTGGCTCAGGTCCTGATCTCACAGTTTGTGGGTTCTGTGCTGACAGCTCAGAGCCTGGAGCCTGCTTCAGATTCTGAGTCTCCCCCTCTCTCTGCCCCTCTGCCACCTGCACTCCATCTCTTTCTCTCTTAAATATAAATGTTTAAAAAAACGGCAAAATCCTATCAACCAGTATGTTACAGAAATAAGCATTATTTGCAACAGAGAGTTGTTGTTATGTTGGTCATTGGCATATTTAGATTTTTTTTTCCTTCTGTAGGTTTCCTGTACCCCATGTAATATACCGATTGGAACCCCAGTGAGCGGTTATGCCCTGTACCAGCGACACATTAAAGCAATGCATGAGTCCGCACTCCTGGAAGAACAGCGACAGAGGCAAGAACAGATAGATTTGGAATGTAGAAGCTCTACAAGTCCGTGTGGCACCGCTAAGAGTCCGAACAGAGAGTGGGAAGGTAGGCAGAGCTGTCATCACAAAGAACTTTTCTGAGGAGAAACAAAACTATACTCCAAAGTGGGTCTTCATGCTTTGTAGTTTATCAGCATGTCAATTGATTTATTCCTCTTGCCCCAACACATAGAATCCCTTCAAATTGACCTCAGTTAGACAGTTGAGGAATGTTTGTATTAGTGACTACTCTAAAGGATGGCAGTAACATTTTTAATGGTTTTTGTTAATATGAATTTTCTGATACTTATCTCTATGCTGGAAGACTGTAAAAGCCATTCTTTCTGCTTCACTCATGTGAGTTTTCAGAGTAAGTGGGAATTGTTACCTTGTCCTCCAGGCAGATCACATGTGACAGCAGAGTAATACTCTAATCCTCTGACAATAACTTTGTGTAATGTATAGTGCCAGTCAGACCCTGACTCAGCCCTCATCCCAGCATTTATCAGGTGTTTGGCCAAGGACAAGTCCCTTAAGTCTTCTAACTATTAGTTCTCTCATCTGTAAAGTGCAAGTTCTGGATTGATCTGTTTGTCTGTCTGTCTATTATATCTACCTACCTACCTACCTATCTGCTTTCCTACTTATCTATCTGTCTGTCTGTCTATCTGTCATCTATCTTTCTCCCTTGCTACGATTACAATGCATAAGAAAGAATAGTATTGTTTTGTAACACATGGCCCAGCATTATTTTTTATATATTATATGCCATAATATACAATTTATAATAATAATTAGTGCATTAGTATACACACGGCCATAACAGACACCGTGAAGGTGTTACTATGTTTATGTCACTGTTGTTAATTTCAAGTGACAGATTTGAGTTGTGCATGCTTTTTAAAAAAATTTTTTTATGTTTATTTTTGAGAGAGACAGAGCATGAGCCGGGGGGCGGGGGAGTAGAGAGAGAGAGGGAGACACAGAATCTGAAGCAGGCTTCAGGCTCGGAGCTGTCAGCACAGAGCTCCATGTAGGGCTCGAACTTGTGAACTGCGAGATCGTAACCTAAACAGAAGTCAGACGCTTGAACTGACTGAGCCACCCAGGCACCCCTCTTTTATTAAATAAGATTTTTTTATTTTTATGTAATCTCTGCATCCAACATGGGGCTTGAACTCACAACCCCAAGATCAAGAGTTGCACGTTCCACTGACCGAGCCAGCCAGGTGTTCCTGTGCATGCTCTTTTTAGTTGTGCATGATAGATACACTTAGTTTCTTTAAAAGCGGGAGAGGGGAGTGATTTCTAAATTTCAATAAATTCTTCTGGGGTGGTTAGGAAATGGCACATATGTTCTGGTTGACAGTTAACTTACCGACTACATGCTATAATATGCTTAGAATATAAGACTTTGCGGTACCTCATATAGATAAGAGCAATTAGTTGTAGAATGTCATGCTATTTAATATAAATGCCAAAGGCTATTTAATATAAAATAGGAACTGTGGTACTTAAATGATCTTGACCCCCCCCCCAATCACACCAATGATGAGTTATTAGTAGTGTGGCACACTGAGCTTCTAATGTTAGAGTTTTAAATATAAGATTGTTAATGTTTTAAGTATAAATCTTATGCTAGTAAAAATAACACCTGGCAAGGCTGGGTGTATATAATAGGTGCTAAATGAATACTTCTTGAATGAAGGTAAAAACGTTAATAATTTGGGGACCTTTAGTATATTGGGTGTAGAGAATCCTCAGTCGCTAACTCAGTAATTACATGTTGAAGAAATGAGTTATATGAACTAGAGTATAAATGGACTTAGCAGAAGTGCTTATCTTTTGAGCAGTCCAATTACAAGAAAATCTGTCGTGAGAATGATAAAAAATTATAGAGTAATTTAAAAGTCTGTCACTGTATTCCTTACATAAATGATTTAGAATAAATGTTGGGAGGAAGAATTAAAACCTAGAAGAAATGACATTCAAATGGTATTTGCCAAATTCATGCTAAAGCTGAATATTATTTTTAGTTAGTAATAGCTGGATCATTCTAGTGTGTATATCATATAGTTACTTTAGGACCTCAATATCTTATCTTTTTTTGGTTTTTAAATATTTTTATTTATTTTTGAGAGAGAGAGAGAGAGAGCGTGTGAGGAGGGGAGGGTCAGAGAGAGAGGGAGACACAGAATCTGAAGAAAGCCTCCAGGCTCTGAGCTAGCTGTCAGCACAGAGCCTGACGTGGGGCTCGAACCCACGAACCGTGAGATCATGACCTGAGCTGAAGTCGGGCGCTTAACCAACTGAGCCACCCAGGTGCCCCCCGCCCCCCAATATCTTATCTTGATCTGCTTTACAAACTGGGTTGTATTTGAAAGTTGGAGAGACTGAATCAGGCTAGAGCCCAACTTCTGAGACTCTAAACTATGAACTGCATTTCTCTGTGGTCAGTCACATTAATCCACATGGTTTAGATCAGAGTGGTATCCTAAGTTTTAATCATAATGCAGTGGTCTTAAAACCACATTGTAATTATATTTTTGGCTAATATGATACCAAGGTGTTTATTAATATGACATAGTTTGTTTCAAGGTGACCCTAGAAACTGGGGCGGTTCATACATTTTGTCCCAAGGTTAAGTTTTGTTTTACCTCATCTACCTAGTGTGGTCGCCCAGTAATTTGTTAACCAAGTGCCTGAAGATTCTCCTAAATTGATAGCTATTCATAGTTCAGTGTAAAGCATAATTTCCCTTCCATTTATACGTCCTCTTCTTATGTAATTGTATACTTGTAGTTAAATTGCTTGTATGCAGCATGTTTGATTATAAATGTCTTCAATGCAACATCATAGAATAGTTTATAGAATGGTAAATACAGTGAGAAGGTGGATTTAACATATAGTACAGTCCACTTGAATGAGGACCATGGTTTTGACTTTCATGGTCTCACTTAGAAAGTAACAGGCAGCTCCCGTTGTCCAGCTGTTTGATTTACTCGTGGTGGTGTAAGCCTTCCCACCTGCAGAAGAGCTTGGGGAAACCTTGAGAGCACTTGTTTTCAGGTTCCAGGGACACTTACCCAGGCCGCCCCCTGCTTTAGTTTGAAGCCTTTTTCCCCGTAGTGAAGAAGCTCAAGCATGCACATGCAGAGAGAGTTAAAATTGAACCTCCAGTGCTGTTTAACAAGATCAGTTCAATCCAATTAAGAGCTAATGCATCTGTGCAACTGAATCTAGTCTGTTTATTTTGTTGTTAGTTTATTTTTTCAGCCCTGAGTACATGATGATTTAAAACCTGTATTTAGAACCTGAATTTAGAATTTAGAATCTAAATTTCCACTTTTTCTTTCACAGTACCATGACAAAATAGTTTCCACATAATCATCAACTTTTTGGAAGTGACAAAACAATCACACAGGATTTATAATACACTGTGCTATTAAATTCTCTAGAATGGAAGACATGATTTTCTTTTGAAGTTGGTTTATTAGGACACTTAATGTAATTCATTTTATTAATATGTCTAAGAAGGGAACAGTCCCATCATCTCGATGGGGGCACCCCAGAGGCATCTGAAATTCGACACCCAGTGCTTCAGGGAGCCATTTTTGCCATGTGGTTTAGAGCTCAGAGTCAGGCTTACACTGCTTTTGAAAAATCCCTGGTACTATGACCTTGGTTGGGCAATATGGTATGATTCTTTTGAGCTTCAGTTTCCTGATCTATGAACTCGTGTTAATAATCTCAGTGGTCACGAGGGCTTAGTGAGATAGTTGATATAATCACAGTGCTCTGCACATAGTACATACTTTTTAAAAAATTAAATATTAACATACAGTGCAATTTGGCTTCAGGAGTAGAATTCAGTGATTCATCGCTTAAATACAACAACCAGTGCTCATCACACATGTCCTCCTTAGCACCTGTCACTCATCTAGCCCGTCTTCCATCCATCTCCCTCCATCAACCTGTGGTTTGTTCTCTGTCATTAAGAGTCTCTTGTGGTTTGTTTCCTTTTCGTCTCACCCTCCCCCCCGCCTTGCCATATGTTCATCTGTTTTGTTTCTTAAATTCCACGAGAGAAATCATATGATATTTGTCTTTCTCTGAAGTGCATACGGTTTTTAAAAGTTCATTTATTTCGAGACAGAGAGCGCATGCGCAAGGGAGGGGGAGAAAGAGAGGGAGAGAGAGAATCCCAAGCAGGCTCTGCACTGTCCCTGCAGAGCCCAACACCGGGCCCGAACTCATGAACCATGAGATTAGGACCCAAGCTGAAATCAAGAGTCAGACACTTAACTAACTCACTGAGTCACCCAGGCTCCCCACCGAAGGACATACTTAATATTAGCTGATTACTATAATTGTTTCCAGTTCTAAAAACATCTCAGTAAGCCAGAGAACTCTTTATGCCTTGTGCTAATGAATCTTTATTTGAAACCAATTATAAACCTTCCTCTTAATAGTGACATGCTAGAGACCTTCTCTTTGGATAGGAACTATCACTACCTACTATAGTTCAGTAAAGAAAAAAGAATAAAAAATAAGTGTAGCTGTTTGAAGGGAGAAGACAAATTATTTATGACAGGATAAGATTACTTAGAAAGCCTAAAAAAATCAGCTGAAAAGTTATTAGAGCTAAAAGGAAAGTTCATTAAGTTTCTGAGAAAAAAAATGATGTACAGGAATCCACATCTTTCCTATATATCTGCAGTAATCAGTTATGTATGTAAACCATGCATATGAAAAAGATGGTTTTCCTAGCAACAAAATGTAACATATCTACAAATAATTTTTAACAAGGAATGTATAGAAAAGACCTACAAGAAAGTCTAGACGTCTCATTTAGGAAACGCATTATTTATGGAATGTCAGGTCTCCTGTATTCATAAATTCAATGCAAGTCTAATGAAAATTCCAGTGACGTTTTGTTTGGAGAGGAACTACTCAGAATGATTTTAAATTTAGATTTACCTCGAAGACTAAATGGGTAAGACTAGGTAAGCAAAGGAGTAATAAAATGAATAGGAATTTGTTCTGGCAGTCATTGAAGTACCCCAAATCTAAGTGGTTTGGGTTACAAATGATTTTCACTTTCTTCTTTGTGCTTTTCTGATTTTCCAAAATTAGAGCATCAATTTCACTTTAGAAAGGAAAAAAGTTCTATATAATTATATGTATTTTTAAATATTAATGTGACTGCATATCTGATGTACCCATTTAAATGCTTAAAGTTTTCTTTATGCTTAATGTAGAGGTAAATCATACGGAGTAATTTTTATTAGCATTATTATAGTAAAATTCATAGTTTTATAAACCTGTGTAGGTTTTTTGATTAGTTTGATCTGCATCTTTTGGAAGGCTTCAATTTCTTAATTATGTTTATTTTCTGACTGTTAAGTGGTGGGTTTCAACAGGCTAAATAAAAGAGTTGAAATTCTCAGAGATTTAATTCGAGCAAGACTTGAATTCACAGAATGACTGGATAATCTGAGGTTTGCCTGTTGTGATCTTTATTGCATGTGAAAACGCTAATTTTCCTATTGAGAAGAAAAGGAATACTTTGTCCTTTAAAGGGAAAAATCATAACTGAATTTTTGAGGACTTTATTAGGTCCTGGTGATGGTGCATACACAGATGTAACCTCTGTGGGTGGATTCCCCCCAGGAATTTTAGATTTTAATTTATTAGTGTATAGTTGGATCTGCCCCTGGATGGTGTGGGCTTGGTCCTTTCACACTTACTATTTTCATTTGGGGTTCCTCCCTTATTTTGATAACTTTAACTTTCATAGGAAAATCAGTCGCCTATATGCCCTATGCTGAGGTCACACGTGCCCTAGAACAGGAGGCACAGATGCACGGGACCGCAGCAAGGTCAGCATCACCGTGTAGGCTCTCTCCGAGAGAAGTCAGTACAGCCGCTCCACAGCCTGATAGGAGTGCAGCCCGCTATAGTGTCCCGCCAGGTAAATATTGTTCCTCTGGGCAGTGGCTGCTGGCCACCTACCTACCGGTGCTACACATGGGTGGTTTCCAGGACATGTCCTTCCCGGTTCAAAAGTACCTTCTGGTTTTCTACATCCCTTCAGCAGTTGTACTCAGTTGAGATTTACCGGGGCCACTGGGAAGTTGGTGTCGACACATGTCCACTGTGACATTGACTGGCTTTCCTGTTATGAGTACCTGTGCTTTTGAAAAATCTTGAGATCCCCTCCCCCACTGCAAGAGATGACCGAGTCTGTGAGAGCCAGAATCCGTGAATGTTGCTCAAATTCTGCAGGATGCAAAAGGGGGCGTACGGCTGGTTGTCAGTCGCGTCTGTATGTTCTCCGTAGTTGCAGCATCAGCTGCTTGTAAGAAGCAGGTCCAAAGAGCGATGGAGAGAGAGAGAGGATTATTAAGATTGCCATTTGCCCATGCTAAATAGGAATAGCTTGAAATGAACATCAGCTTGAAAGCTCCGGTTTGACAGGGAGTTGAGTAATTCAGCCTCCCAAATACCATGTGTGACCTTAGTGTGTATATGGCTTTAATTCAAGTGAAAGAGAAATTTAAAATAGAAATGTTCCTCTTCAGCCTCATTTTGCACTCCAAATTCAGTTTGTGATTTAAAAATTCAGGAATGACTGAGACAGGTGGGGTGTTGCAAACTACGGAGTGGACTGTCTTAAATCCTCTTCTTCTTCCCTTTAAAAGTCCTGCAGCCTGCTCCACATCAAGTGATAACTAATCTCCCCGAAGCGGTTCGGCTCCCGACAACTCGGCCCACGAGGCCACCTCCTCCTCTTATCCCATCCTCCAAAACCACAGTGGCTTCCGAGAAACCGTCTTTCATCCTGGGAGGCTCCATCTCACAGGTAAAAATGCCTTCTCTTCCCAGGAGATTTCTGTTGAGGATTGCTTTCTGTGACTAATTTGTCAGAGTCTTAAATAAAAATCTGTATATGAAGAGGCCATGACCAGAAAACATGGCGGTCACTGTACTCCATGCCATGCACAGGGAGTTTGTGCATGTTGGGTGCACAGAGTGAGTGGCTGTGGCGCACCATCTGGTTTAACTTCCGCAAGGCACTTCTGTGCCCTGACGTTGAGTGTAGTGTAGATGAAAGAGGAATCTTTTCAAGTACTCAAATATGTGTTGACTGACTATGACAAAGGCTCTAAATACTAAATTGTGGATGATTGGTAAGCCCCCCTCATTTGGACTTTGGCCATTGTATCTTTCTTTTTTTTTTTTTCCTGGCGTGTTACTCTTTTTTTTTTTTTAATGTGTTATCTTTTAAAAAACATTTTTTAATGTTTGTATATTTTTGAGAGAGACAGAGACATAGTGTGAGTGGGGGAGGGGCAGAGAGACAGAGAAGGAGACACAGAATCTGAAGAAGGCTCCACGCTCTAAGCTGTCAACACAGAGCCCGAGGTGAGGCTCGAACTCACAAACCATGAGATCATGACCTGAGCTGAAGTCGGATGCTTAACTCACTGAGCCACCCAGGCGCTCCAAATATGGTCTTCTCTTAATGGTTGTAATGTTTTGATTAATGTGCAGGACCAGCAGTGACCACACCCCTGTCAGGTTATAGAAGCATGTCATCACTCCAGAAAGTTTTCTCATGTCCCTCCGGCCTGAAGCAATCAGTTTTTCTTTCTACTGGCACAGATTAGTTTTACCTTTTCTAGAACTTCCATGTAAATGGACGCATACAGTATGTACTCTACTGTGTCTGGTCTTCTTTAACGTAGGATAACGGTGCTTTAGGGATTCACCCGGGGATTTGTGTAATCAGTAGTTTCTTCTTTTTTATTGCCAAATAATACTGCATTGTGTAAACATACTGGTTTGTTTATCCATTTTCTTGTTAATGGAAGCCTGAGCTGTTTCTAGTTTTTGGGTACGATGAATAAAGCTGATAAGAACATTATACTGGGCTCTTTATAGACATACGTTTTCTCTGGAATAGTACCCTGAGAGTGGAATAGCTGGATATATGTTATGTTACTTTATAATTTTCCAGAATGGGTCTCCAGTTTTACATCGCTACCCACAATGTGTAAGCCTTCACATTGCTTCGTTTGCCATGGCAGCCTTTTTTATCTTAGTTTTATTAGTGGGTATGTAATATTTCATGGTGGCTCTAGTTTGCATTTCCCTGAAAAGAAATGATGTTGAGCACTTTTTTGTATATTTATTGGTCATTTATGCATCTGATTGTGAAGTGACTGTCTTACTATCTGTTTTTAATCAGTTTTTTTGGTTAGTAGATTGTAGAAGTTCTTTACATATTGTGATGAAAGGTTTCTGTTATGTATTAACATTTTTTCTCTTCTTTGTGGCTTTTGTGTCTTACTGGTGTGTTTTGATGAGCTGAAATTCGAAATTTTGATGAGGTTCCTATATAAATTTTTTTCTCTATTATTCTTTTTTTTTTTTTTTTTTTTCTAAGCAATCTTTGCCTGCCTTGAGGTTGTGGAGATATTCCTGTATGTTTTCTTATGAAAGCTTTATCGTTTTGGCTGTTACATTTGGGTCTGTGATCCATGTCAAATTAATTTTGATGTGCAATGTGAGGTCAGGGGCAGTGTTCATCTATCCATTTGGATTTACAATTCCTGTAACATTGGTTAAACAATCTTTTCTTTCTACTATTCGGTTGCTTTAGTGTCTTTGTCAAAAATGGCTTGGCTGTATATTTGGTCCATATCTGGACTCCGTATTCTGTTCACCTCATCAACTTGCCCATCCTTTTATTAGTACCACAGTTGTGATTGCTGTAGCTCTCTGAATAAGTCCTCAAATCACGTGCTGTGAGACCTTGTACAGGCTTTTCTTTCTCAAGATTTTGCTCGGGCTCTTCTATGGCTTTGGCATTTCCACCTAAAATTAGAAAGGTCAGCTTTGACAAAAAAATTCTGCTGGGATTATGGTAGGGATTGCCTTAACTCTATAGATGATTTTGGGATAGAAATGAAGATCTTGAGAATATTGAGTCTTCTAATCCATGAACATGTTTATTTTTCCAGTTTTAGGTCTTTAATTTCTCTCAATATTATTTCATAGTTTTCAGTGTAGAGGTTTCATTAGATTTATTTTCAGTTAATCGATTATTTGTAATGTATGTTATGTTTTAATAAATAGTATTTTTCAAAATTTCATTTCCCAGTCTTACTAGTAAATAAAAAAAATTGGTTTTTATATCTTCACATTATCTCCTGCAGTATTATTCACTTAGTTGCTTTTAGTAGGGTGTTGTTGTTGTTGTTGTTTTGGGGCGGGGGCAGATTTTTTAGGATTATCTATGGGAGTGTGTCATCTGCAAATCAAGACAGTTTTACTTCTTCCTTTCCAGTCCGTGTGCCTTTTCTTTTTCTTGTCCTATTGGACAGGCTGGGGTAGAACTTTTAGTACAATGCTTAAAAGAAGTGGTGAAGAGGATATGCTTTTCTGTTGCCCATTTTAGGAGAGGGCATTCCATATTTCACTGGTAGGTGTGTTATCTATAGACTTTTCCTAGGTGCCTTTCATCAGGTTGAAGATGTTTCTTGTATTCTTAGTCTGCGGAGAGGGTTTTTTTCTCCCCTCTAGTTTCTGTACTTTTCAACTTTAGAAATTCTGTATGGTTCTTCTTTTATGATTTCTTTTTGTTGATATTCTTTGTATGGGGAGACATTGTTTTCATACTTTTCTTTAATTCTTTCTACCTGATTCCCTGTAGTTCTTTGAACATACTTAAAATAGCTGATTAATGATATAATAGACTTTTTCTACAAGTCTAAAGCCCAGGGACAGTTTTTATTCACTCTTTCCCCCACCCTGTGTTTGGATCATACTTTCTTGTTTCTTGTAATTTTTGGCTAAAAACTGGATTTTTACATAATAGAATGTGGCACTTGTGGAAATCAGACTTTCCTCTCTCTGTAGGGTTTGCTGTGGTTGCTGTTGGTTTGTGTTGGTATTAGCTTTGTGATTTTTCTGAACTAATAACTCTGTAAAGTCTGTATTCTTGTGACCTGTGTGGCCATTGAAGTTTGTTTGGTTCACCTGGTGGCCAGCTAATGACCGGACATACTTCAGTGCCTAGAATGAGTAAGTGTCCTAGTCTTTACTGAGTGGTTCTGTGTGTGTGTTGGGGCAAACCTTCGACATTCAACCAGGCACCTGACAACTCTGCCTTAGTCTTCACTTCCTGCTTTCAGAGTTTTAAGGCCAGCCAGAGTTGAGAACTCAAGGCCTTCTCAGGTCTTCCCTAGGCATCTGCACAATCTTGCACATACACATGGCCTTCTAGATTCTTAGGAATATGTTGGAGTTTTCAGATCCCCTTTGAACATCTCATTCCTTACCTTTTCCTTTTAAAAGTTTTTGGTTAGCCTCTTGTTTGCCCTTGTGGTTAGCTACTGCCCCAGGCACTGAAGAATTTCAGTCTTTTGACTCTGATGGTTTTTGATAAACATGCACCTCCTTTCCCACCATAGTCAGGTCAAATAAAGACAACCTTGGGGCACCTGGGTGGCTCAGTCAGTTGAGCATTGACTTCAGCTCAGGTCATGATCTCACAGTTCGTGAGTTTGAGCTCTGCATCGGGCTCTGGAGCCTGCTTCGGATTTATGTGTCTCCCTCTTTCTCTGCCCCTCCCCCGCTTGTGCTTGTGCGCGCGCACACTCTCTCAAAAATAAATTTAAAAAATTGAAAAAACAAAAAAGCAAATAAAGGCAGCCTTCCAAATGAGTCTTCCAGAGAACCAAAACGAATAATGAATTATCTGGGAATGAGGCTCTTTAAGGGGCTTAGCCCTGTTCTTTCCCCTCCATTGGCTGCCAGGCTAATGGTTTTCACCATGATTGAGGGCTGTTGATTTTCACTGCTGCCACTGAGCTTGGCGGGGACTATATGAGAGAGAAAACAGAACAAGTTCAAATGCCACGAAGCTCACTGTTCTTACCTAGAGTCTGCTAGTTTTCTTGAACAGATGCACCCAGATTTCCACAATCCTTTGGTTAATTTCCAGATTAAAAGCTTTTTGTCTTTTTTTTTTTTAATAATTTTTACTGGTTTTCTGGTTGCTTTTATGGAAGAGAGTTTTCAGTAGTCCTTACTCTTAGTTTTCACTAATGTCTGTGTTCTATAGCATTTTTAAGAGGAATAAATATTGTTCATAATAGTAGCTTATTATGTTTTGAGTGTACTGTTAAGTGCTTTAGTTATGTAATTTGTTAACAGTAAATATCATTATTTACATGAAATTTATGCTGATTTCAGAAGACCTATCTTGCTCCTTTTAAAAATATTTTTAATGTAGGCAGTCTATGATAAGGATTCTCTTGCTTTGCAAATAACCTGTTCTTAACTTTGGGCAGTGGGGGTGTAAATTTTTATAAACAGAAACACGAGCAGTAAATTTATTGTTGACCTTGTGAAAAGACAATGTTATTTTCGTCTTTAAAAATTATTTTTAGGGAACACCTGGCACTTATTTGACTTCTCATAATCAGACTTCCTACACTCAAGAAACAGCTAAGCCCTCAGTGGGTTCGATCTCTCTGGGATTGCCGCGGCAACAGGAATCTGCCAAATCAGGTCAGTGAGTAAATACTCATAACGTTCCTGCGTTTGTAGTGTCACACTCGGTCGTTCAGCCCTTGATCTCTTCATGTGTCTCTTGCTTTGGTCCATAGCTGCTGTGCCCTACATCAAGCAGGAAGAATTTTCTCCCCGAAGCCAAAACTCCCAGCCTGAAGGTTTATTGGTCAGGGCACAACACGAAGGAGTGGTCAGAGGTAAAATATGCTGTTTGGCGGAAATATTAAACTTTTCTTCCCAATAAATTTATTAAAGTAAGTCGTTAATATGTTTTAATTATGGGTTTTTAAGTTAGGACCTTTACATTCTAAATTTTTCTTTCTGTCTAAAAACAATTTAAACCTTTGAAAATCCATATTTTAGTAATCCTTTTTAAGAATCACAGTGTTACTTTAAAAGTGCATTTCCATAAAACACAGCTATTCTTTTTGTGCTGCTCTTGCCTCCTCTTGGCCCTCCTCCAAGGAGGGACTGATGTTTGTTTGTTTGCAGCGGCAGAAGGTGTAAGTTGCTATTAATTTTGCTTTTCTTCAGGTACTCCAGGAGCCATTCAAGAAGGAAGTATAACTCGGGGAACTCCAAGCAGCAAAATTTCCGTGGAAGGCATTCCATGCCTGCGGGGCTCCATCACTCAGGTTAGCTGTGACCGTTCCTGAAATCCTCGCCAAGAGCTAGTGAGGAAACTAGAAGTCAGGTTTCAAGAGCTCTGGCTCTTCCAGCAGTGTAGTTTTGTGATGAAGTTGTTCGTTGTTCGTTGTTCTGGGTTATGGGACTGGATCTCGGTGGTAATAAGCCCAAGTCTATCAAACTGTCTGCGGAAAGACATTAATGTGATCGTTTTGACCACAAGCTATATTATCTATTCTGCAGGTCATTCAAAAAGGTCAGTTATTTGCAAATTGGCAGAAGAAACAACTTCTGATTGACGTAGTTCTTACTGTCTTCCTGGCAAAGCTTTTACCATGTGTTCAGCTTAAATAGAAATGGAGAAGAAAATCGTTATAAATTATTTGCTCGCCTTTGCCCCCTGTGAAAAAGAAGGTCTGCAGCCCCAGCACATAAGCCACCTTACTAGAAACTAACGCTAACCCGGAAGATATGGGTGACGTTGATAAAAGCGCCCCAAGTCAAGTATCTTCTTCCAATTTTAGGTTAAATAAGTTGCCAACTTTCGTCAGGAAAAGGTCTTTCGTTTCCTCCATTAGATGCTAATTTTAGTTTGAAGTGTAACAGTCATTAGCCTCTTGATTCTTGTAGATCTGGGAAGGGAAAATTCTATTTTGGGAACTGATGGTGAACAGATGTTTTTGCACATTGAACCTGTCACAGGATTTCTGTTCTGTTCTTCTTCCTTGTCTTTTGTTATTGTTCCCTAGGACAATGGTTGTTGAAGTGTGGTCCCCAGGCCCGCAACTTTTGAGGAGTCCAGGAAGTGGTTAGGCATGTAAATGAAGCCTCCTCTGTGGGGGCAGAGCCCAGCAGTTGGTGTTTCCAGCCCTGCAGGGATTTTGCTGGATGTCCTGTTGAGAACCACGCCCCAGGACCATGCTGACCCTGGGTAGTCTGTACCCTAGAGCACCAGCACCTCCTGGGAGCTTGTTAGAATAATGAAGAAATTTTAGTCCCCACTTCAGATACTGAATCAGAATCTCCATTTTATCAACTTTCCCCAATGACTCCTTTCTGAGACTTGGTTTATAGACTATATGGTGTAGTGATCTAGAAAGTTACATATTAATTCTTCACATCTCTCCTTCTAAATTTGACCAAACTATACATTCCCTTGAGATTAGTTTTCAGAATAAGCAAATACTTCAGTAGCAACAGAAGAAAAATAAATGGCTTATGCATATTATTATCTCTTCTTATTCATTTTCACTCTGGTAACCAAGCTGTGGGTAGGAAGACTGAATGAACTGGATCAAACGGGGCTGGGCTTTTCTCTGTTTATTTTCACACCAGTCTGTCCATGTGACATGAGCACTTCCGAAGTGGGTGTTAAGGATTTTCAGATGTTTACCACCAAGCTCATTGAATGGCCATATGAGTAGATGTTTTGTTCTTGTCTGTCTTCTTGCTCTAAGCGTGTGGTTTCAGATTGTCCTCACTGGAGTTTTGGGGACACTAAATGTGGGAGTGGGCTAGGTCTGGGCCTGCCACTTTCGTTTCAATCCAGTGTTCTACACATTAGGTGCCATGAATGATTTTGCTGGAAGGAAAGGTTTGCTGCTTACAGGAAGGCTTAGAAAGAACCACGGCCATAGGCCCCCTCGAAGAGGACTACCCAGTTATGGCGAAAATTCAGATGATGTGGCCTAGACTGAATCCGCATCACAGAATGGAGGGATCGGATTCTGTCGTTCCTGCCCCTCAGTTCCCCCGTTGGTGACCAGAAGGCAGACAGTTTGGGAACTGCAAGTTCTTTTTCCCTCTTACCACAATGTGAGAGCAAGTTGTAGACTCTGACTCTAAATTTAAAACTTTATTTATTACCTTTTTTTATTAGACATTTTGAAAAAGAAAAAGTATTACATTTGCATGATTTTAGGTCTTAAGACAGATTTTTCCCCCCCCTGAGCATTAAGAGGTTTGACTTCAAGGTGGGGAAGAACACTGATTTGACTAATATATACCTGTCCATATTTTAAATTTTGTATGGCAGGGTTCAAGAACAAAAAGGTACAGTATTTCTTTATGTTTATAAGAACTTAATGTCTGGTTTCCTCTTCTGTCTTTGTCCTTTCTTCTTTGAAGATATGGTTTGATCTCTCAGTTTGGTAGGTTGTTTTCTGAGCATCTCATGCTTCCCCTAAACCTGAGTGTTTGTGTTTGATTTGATGGCAGGGTACCCCAGCTCTGTCACAGGCTGGCATACCAACTGAGGCTCTGGTGAAGGGATCCATTTCTAGAATGCCCATTGAAGAGAGCAGTCCTGAGAAGGGCAGAGAGGAAGCTGCATCAAAAGGTCATGTTATTTATGAAGGCAAAAGTGGACACATCTTATCATATGATAGTAAGTACTCTGAAGCCAGTACTGTGATGTGTGACTAAAATCATGGACTCTGGTTCCCCACATACTTGCTTGGGGGAGTTAGTTTTCCTTCCTGAGCCCAAGTTTAATCTCTGTAAAAGGGGTTAACAGTAGTACTTTCTCATGGAACTTGTGTGAAAATTTTACTCAGATGGAGACGGCCAATGAAAAATGATAAACCATGGAGAGCTTACATAGTAAGTGGTTCTGCAAGTGGTAGCTAACCTCAACTGTGGCCAGTCAATTTAGCCTAAGAGAATCATCTTTGTTTCACTTTAGTAGAATCACTTTTATCTGAAAGGGGTTTCTGTTTTATGCATTAAGACTTAGGAATAGGGGCGCCTGGGTGACTCAGTCGGTTGAGCATCCGACCCTTGATTTAGGCTCAGGCTCACAATCCATAGGATCGAGCCCTTCATCAGGCTCTGTGCTGACAGTGGAGCCTTTTTGAGATTCTCTCTCTCCCTCGCTCTGACACTGCCCCTCCCTCCCTCCCTCGCACGCTCTCTCAACTTAAAAAAAAAAAAAAAAAACGGAATTAGAGATTAGATACTAGTCCGATAATCCTGGAAAGGGTGTTGAATTTAAATTCCTCTTAAATAAGCTATTTTAATCTCTGTGTAAACATTTTCTTTAGATGTATTCTTAGGTTATATTTTCTCATTAATGTTAAAACAGTGATTCAGTTATGGTATCACAGCCAAGCGAGGGACTGGATTTGAGTTCCCATTTGCAACTGTTTTTGTGATCTGAGTAGTCCTTAGTCATGCTTTATGTTTCTCTTTGAATACAGAGACATAAGGTGTGCCAGCACACAGTGCCTGATGTAAAACACATGGTAGCTTTCTTATTTCCTTCCTCCTTTCTTGTTTTAACATTTCTGGCTTACACTGATACACATTCTGCTTCTGGAGGAAGAAATGAACGGACATTGCCTAAGCCAGAAATCTGGATGTGGTCCTTGATGCTTCCTTCTCTTTCCCCCTCCATTCAGTCATAAGTTGTTTCCGTTCTCTTTTCTGAGTTCTCTGGAATCCATCCATTTCTCTGTCTTCCCCACTGGCACCATCATCTTTCACGGGGATAATTCGGCAGCCGCCTCACTGATGGCCCCATCTTTAGTCGTAGCCCATATTCAGAACTGTATCACATCACCCTCTCCTTGACTCTTTATTGCTTTAAGGTCATTGTCCGCCCCTTCCCTTGGCTCAATCCCCCTCCACCATCTGCTGCCGGCTCCTCTCCCTGGCTGTTCCCTTCCCCCCTTTGCCCTCCCCCCACTGGCTCTGCCTGCCATGCACTCTCCCTCCCAGCCCCGCCCCCCCCAGTGAATGTCCCACTGTGTCTCACCTTGGGGGTCTGTGTGCTCACTGTTCTCTTGGCCTGTACCACCTCCTTCTCCCTTTACCTCTGACTTGAAGCAACTCCTGCTTGTCCGTTAGTTCTCAGCTGGCACACAACGTCTAGGCAGCCTCATCAGAGCCTTTGAAGTGTTAGGTTCCCCCCCACCTCCGACACTGTTCTCACAGGACTCTGTGCCGCTCTTTGCATAGTCCTGACTGCTCTCCAGCAATTCCCTAGTACTTTATCTGCATCCGCCATGATTGGGTAAGTTTCATGAGGGGAGGGGCTTAATTTGGTAACCTTCTCTGCAAGCCTAGCTTATGCCTGGCACTCATATATATTGGAGTTAATGAAAAAAATGTTCATAAATATCATCCACACAGTAGTAGGTTGTAAGTTGACTAGTTTTTATGTTATTATTTTTATAATATAGACTATGAAACTAAGATAACTGATTTATGGTAGAAGAGGCCTTGGGCTCTGAGCAATTCTTATTTCTATGTTCTACAGATATTAAGAATGCCCGGGAAGGGACAAGGAGTCCAAGAACAGCTCATGAAATCAGTTTAAAAAGAAGCTATGAATCAGTGGAAGGAAATATAAAGCAAGGGTTGTCAATGAGGGAGTCTCCTGTGTCAGCACCACTAGAGGGTAAAATGTTGTTTCCAGAACATTATTTAGATACATTTAATTTTGTATAGCAAATCTGCATGCCTGGGTTAGGTTGTATTCAGTCTCTGTTATTTCTGCCTGAAATTTATATTCATATTAATACAGAAATGAAACATGTTATTATATTAATAATGTAAAGTATATAACGTGTAATTAATACCTTACATTAATATGCTTATTAATATATTTAAATTTATATTCATATCTACATATACATCAAGTACATGATAGGGGAAAGGAGTAAAAGTTAAACGTCATTGTCTAATCGCAGGTAACGATTTGAATACCCCTGCAATTTGAAGATTATTGCTGCTATAGGGCTAAGTGACTCGAAAAATGTAAAGTTCATTGTGCAGACTTTGTCCTTATTGTGAGGCAGTTCCAGTGGTGTGACAGAACAGAGACAAACATGTGAATTCCAGCTGCACCCTTTCCTGATGAACTTCTCTGCACAAGTTTCATCTTCTAAATTAAGGGATTGTAGTTCGCATTGTGTGAGGATTAGGGACAGGCATACAGCCTTGTGCCGACCACACACGATATACATGATACGTGACATACGTGATAGCTGTGGTTTCATTTTGTTAATGACTCGCTTTCTTTAAATCTTAACCTGCCTCAAGTGTTTAATGTTAATCTAGGTGAAATACTAAAAATTGGGTAAGGATTCCTTAATCGTAGCAGTGCTGTGTAATTGTCTAAGAACTGGATTCTCTCTATATTAAAAAAAAAAAAAATCTCACTTCCCTTTATTTTAGGGTAAATGCATGTGGTTATTTCTAGTCCTTGAGTCAAATTTTTTCTGATATGATGTGAAGCTTTTTAAGAGGTTATTTACAGCTCTTTCATTTTGATTTGCATATTTTCATTCATGTATTTTGCCTCTTTATGAGGTGCCTGTCTTCCATGTCTTCCCTTTCTCAGAGGGCTAGTTCAGAGCTCGACAGTGATTCTCGACCTGTCTGTGCCCTCTTACCTGGAGAAAGCAGCATTGGGATTTTAGACTTAGCTTTGAAGTATCTTTCTTTCCTTTTTGATTTATAATACATGTCTTCTGTGGCTGTTTTCTATTTAGGAGAACGTTCATAAAGGAACAAATTGTATCATGTTGGGTACTTCCAACTTTTATTTTTTCCACTACACCCTTCTAAATAGCTCACAAATTTAAGGCGATCTCTCTATCAAAAAGTATATATTCTGGTCAGTATAAAGTAGGTGAAAATTGAAATACACATCGTGTTTAATACTTGAATTGCTTTCTTGTTTTAAAAGGACTGATATGCCGAGCATTACCCAGGGGGAGCCCTCATTCTGACCTCAAAGAAAGGACTGTGCTGTCTGGTTCCATAATGCAGGGTAAACTGTTTGCTTGTTTTGGCTTTTATTTGTGATGGCATCATTGGCAAAGTAGTTTGACATTAATTTGCAGTGCATGAAACCTGCTTTGCAAGTATTTTCCCTTTTGAAATAATAGATATTTAAGTCTTGATTTTAACTCTTCTGTTTCTGGGCTGCATAGTTTATCTGAATTGATAGTTGCCTATCTTTGAATATAGAGACATCTTTATTATGTAAGAACCATTCTCTGAACGTGATGAACAAATGTATTAAATGTTGAACAACCCCCAAAAAATGACGACTTTTGAATATTTATTTAAGAGTCTGTTGTAAACAAAACTGATTAGAAACTGCAAGATGATAAGGTATTAAATTTTTTTAATAACGGGAAAAATGTAACAAAATTTACCATTTTAACGGTTTTTAAAGTGTACAGCTCAGTGGCATTGCTACGTGACCGTTGGCATTAAGTATTTTTTTAAATTCTTTCTTGAAGGCACACCAAGAGCAACAACCGAAAGCTTTGAAGATGGTCTGAAATATCCAAAACAGATTAAAAGGGAGAGTCCTCCCATACGAGCATTTGAAGGTGCCATTACCAAAGGAAAACCATATGATGGTATTACTACCATTAAAGAAATGGGGCGTTCCATTCATGAGATTCCACGGCAAGATATTTTAACTCAGGAAAGCCGTAAAACCCCAGAGGTGGTCCAGAGCGCAAGGCCAATCATTGAGGGTTCCATCTCCCAGGTAACTATAACAGGGTTCTTTTTGTCAGCTGTTCCACTTCAGACCGTGATCTTCATGGAACATTTTAAGAAGCACAACTTAATAAGTAGTGCTCGTGAGGTCTGATGTCTTGGAAGTAAATGTGAAAGGCTTACGTATGCTTTATCGTCCGTTTTCTTGTGTCTGTATTGTGGAGTGTGTGTCGCGAGAAGGCGCGTCGCTCTGGATCGGTGGTGAGCTTGTGTCAGAGACATTCACACAGACAGTAAAGATCGCCAGAGCAAACCATACTTGCCATGGGCCACTCTGACCTGAGATGGAGAAATCTTCGGCTGCCTGGGGCTACCTATGCTGTTTGTTTCTTTTAGGGTACACCAATAAAGTTTGACAGCAACTCAGGTCAATCTGCCATCAAACACAATGTCAAATCTTTAATCACGGGGCCTAACAAACTATCCCGTGGAATGCCTCCACTGGAAATTGTGCCAGAGAACATCAAAGTGGTAGAACGGGGAAAATACGAGGATGTGAAGGCAGGCGAGCCAGTGCGTTCCCGACATACATCGGTGGTAAGCTCTGGCCCCTCAGTTCTTAGGTCAACACTTCACGAAGCTCCCAAAGCACAGCTGAGCCCAGGGATTTATGACGACAGTAGTGCCCGGCGGACGCCTGTGAGTTATCAGAGTACCATGTCCAGAGGCTCGCCTATGATGAACAGAACTTCGGATGGTGCGTTACTCTTCTGTCCTTGTCTGCTCATTTTTATTCGCTTTCCCCAAACCTCTGGCAAACAGTAAATGTTAATTGTTAGCTTTCGACTGTCACGAGATCTATAGGTTGTGCCGGATGCGGGGGCTACGTGGAAGGCTACCAAATTAAAAGCTGGTATAAGTGCAGGTAAACTGTCTAGTGTTTTAATCAAGTGCAGGGTATGCTGGAGTCCAGAAGTGCTTTGGAATAGGTCCGATCTTAGAGTGGATTTGCAGCTAATCGTACAAGGTTTTCTGGAAGTCAGTGTTGACACCTGTTTGTTCTGTGGCAGTCTGGTGTGGCGGGTGAAAGCTTAGGCCACAGAGCCAGACTGCCTAGACTCGAATTAAGGGTCTTCTTACTGCATGAACTTGTACAGGTTACTTAATGTAATAAGACTTCCCTCCCTGGGCTATTGTGAAGGTCAAATGAGCTAATGTGTGTAAAGGCTTTTAAAAGGAAAGGATGAGTAGTGCCTGGCATGTATGAAGGACTCGGTAAACGCGAACTGTTGTTATTGCCGGTACTGTTACTGTTGTCACTGTAACTCCATGCCTCCTTGGCTTTCTGCTGCTGGCAGGTACATGAGTAAGGTAAGAGGCATTGGTTTTCACCAGGCGGTCCCTGAAACGACATGCAGGCCTTAGCAATGTCCTCACTCATCATTTTAAGCTTTATTGTAATACACGTTTATTGAGGACTCACGTGCAAGGTCCTGGCTGGACCCTGCGAGAGCTGTAAAGGTGAAGTGCTTTGTGCAGTGGGAGGGGGAGAAGAGAAAAGAGTCTGCTAGACAGTAGGCTGGTAAATGCAGAGCCTTGGGCTCAGGTTTGGAGGAGAATTGCCCCGCTGGGGGAGAAGGCACTCTATGTTTGAGCAAGCAGGGGCTCAGAAGGGGACGTAATAAATCACCGTGATTTCTTGGTGTGATCAGATTTGTGTAATCACGGCAAAGTTGATATTATCAAAATATTAATAATTAGATGGTGAGGACTGCACAACACTGAGTGTATCAATGCCACCGAACTGCACCCTTTAAAATGGCAAATTGTATATATTCTGTGTGTTTTGCAACAATTATTAAAATATTTGAGGGTGATGGCCACTATGTGTTGGGATATGGTAAGCATCAGGGGGATAATCTAACCGCTGGATAACATCTTTTAAAAAGAAGAGGATCAGGGAGGGAGGTGGGTGATACTGGTGAGCTCGTGAGATGGTCTTCGTGGAAGTACAGAGCAAGGGAAAATAGCATAACTTGAGGACTAGGGGGCCGCAAGGAGGCCGGGTGACCCCGGCAGAGAGGGGATTGTGATTTGGTATCTGTACACGTGGGATTAAAAAGAATTTGGAATGTTAGTCATACAGAACACAAAATCATTTATAATGGGACGTAAAGAGGAGTGTTACGCTTCATTTGTAATCTTAATGCTGGTGCTGTGATCCAGAAGGCGGTGGTCTCCAAATCTCAAAAGCTTCTGCTAGTTCTTCACATTTGCGTATTTTGCAAGATTAACTGTTAAATGGTGGAAGCAGATAAAAATATAAATATAGTCTGTATTTGGGTGAGAAATGGAGAAATACAGCTGACCCTTGAAAAACATGGGTTTGAGCTGTGCGGGTCCACTTATGTGGATTTTTGTTTGTTTTAATAAATATAGGTGCTTTCTGTAAATGTATTTTTCTCTTCGAATTTTCTTAACATTTTCTTTTCTCTAGCTTACTGTATTGTAAGAATATAGGATATAATACATACATATAACATATAAAAGATGATATGCTAGTCAACTGTTTATGATTGGTGAGGCTTCCAGCCAATAGTAGGCTGTTAGTTTTTGGGGAGTCTAACATTATGCATGAATTGTTGACTTTGGTTGGGGGGGGGTTGGCACCTCTAACCCTGCATTGTTCAAGGGTCAGCTGTATAATCCTACTTCACACGTTTTCTTAAGAAGTCGTGGTGTTGGCTTTTTTTATTTTTCCAGTTACCATCTCTTCTAGCAAGTCTACCAATCATGAAAGAAAATCGACACTGACCCCTACCCAGAGGGAAAGTATGCCGGCAAAGTCTCCAGTACCTGGGGTGGACCCGGTAGTAAGCCACAGCCCTTTTGACCCCCATCACAGGGGCAGCACCACGGGAGAGGTTTACCGGAGCCATCTTCCCACGCATTTGGATCCCGCCATGCCGTTTCACAGGGCTCTGGATCCTGGTAAGCACAGTGTGTGGTTAGGATTTATGGCAAAGAAATGATATGCCTGTACGACTTTTTAAGCTCTCTTTATTTATTAAAGTATAATGTGCAGACTGTTGCCTATATCGTTAGGGTGCAGCTCATTGACCTTTCACACACTCCACATCCCCGTGTTACCGGTTCTGAAATCCGGAAACGAAGTAGTACCGGCGCCCGTTACAGAACAAAAACAAATAGGTACGGCATTGGGTTAAGTGAATTGAAAAAGTGGGCACATGTGAAGGACTATTGTTAAATGACACAAGCATACCTTAAACATTCTAATTTACAGTGTAGACATTCATTACCAGGGTTCTGATCTCAGGCCTGGGTCCACCGATGGAACTGTACCATTTTCTTTGCAACATAAACGATTCTCACATTTCCACATTTGCTTTTTAAAGTGAAGCTAGAATTTAAAACCACTTGAAAGGAATCTCATTACAGAATCCTTTCAGATTTTTTTTTTTTTTTGGTCTTTTAAAAATCATCTCGTCCATACATGATTCAGCTTCTGTCTTGAGTCTTTCCAAAGCAGTTGACTTAGTTTCCAGAGAAACCACGTTTTGTTCTATTCTCAACAACCTCCAGATTCTTTCATTAAGTTGCAGAATTACAGCGGCAGATACAGCAGGAAGGAGCTTTGGAACAGACAGATGGCCTCTGGCTGGGGGTGAACATACCTCGTGTAGGTGTGGGAGTCTGTCGGTTTTCTAGTGAGCAGTCTGTGCTGGACTCAGGTGGTGTGCTCTACTGAGGGACAGGAACCCTGTCACCGTGTTGGTGGCTGTCCTGATGCACCTGCCGGGCCAGCTCCACCCTGTCCTCCTGGCCCCGAGTCCATGCTCCTCTCGCCCACCGAGCCTTCCTCAAATGTGTTTTCTGCTTACACCTCTTCTCTTTCCTAAATTGCTTGCTTGTTACATCCTTCAAGTTGAAACCGGGACACAGAACACCTTTGTTTCACTGTGGTCCTTAGGGAAGAGATGTTTGTTACCAGCACGCCAAGGTTTCTAATTGTTAGTCCGCTTTAATAGTAGTGAGGTACCTGTAGAAAATAGTGTACCTTCTGCGGGTTATATCAGTGCCATCAGATTGTTTGTCACTTGAGAACAGTTTCAGGGGAGGCTACACTTAGTTCTTCAGGGACTGAGGCAGAAGTTCCACAGAGCCCACCGACAGACTCACCCAGCTGGGAGTTCTGGGTGAAGAAAGGGGAAGCAAGCATTCGAGAAAACTGGTCATTTGTTTTTCTAGGGAGAACATATATACGTAAAATGGTTCACTCAAGTTTTCAGACAAAATTGAAGGTTTATACTTCCATATAGTATTTATCATAGTCCTTTACTTTGTGGCAGTTTTATTTGCTGGTTATTTTTGAGCTTGAGCTGGATTCTAAATGTCTTGAGCATAGAGACTTTACCTTCTACTTTGTACTGCACATACCTGCCCCATCCTAGCATCTTGTGTCATGCTCTAACCTAGGGTAGTCAGACTGTGGCCAGGAGGCCAAATCCTGCTGCTGCCTATTTGTGTAAATAAAGTTTTTATTAGAACACAGGCACACATTTGTTGGTGCTTTGTCTGTGGCTGCTTTCATGCTATAGTGAGAGAGTTGAGTAGGTGAAACTGACCATAGGGTCCACAAAACCTCAGATACTTACCATCTGGCCTTTAAGTTTGCTGTTGTCTGCTCTGAACATATGCATTAATTAAATGCTTGTAGACTAATCCTCTTCAGCCCCAGGAAAGTGTGGTCACTGACTGATTGGTACTACAAAAATAATTTTTCAAATGCAGCCCTTGAGACTTAGTGAAAATATAAGTTATGTGGCAAAGACTGAAAGTGAAACTAGTGGAGAAGTTTTTTAGCTCCTGTTCTTCCAGTAAACAGGTTCATACTCTTATTGTGTCTGGTTTCTCTCCCTTTTCCATCACATTTGATTTTATTTATTTTTATACTTCAATCTTTTTTTTTATTAACATTTACTTATTTTCTGAGAGAGACAGAGCGTGAACGCCGGAGGGGCAGAGAGAGAGGGAGACACAGAATCTGACGCAGGCTCCAGGCTCTGAGCTGTCAGCACAGCCCCGATGCAGGGCTCGAACTCACAAACTGCGAGATCATGTCGTGAATCGAAGTCAGACACTCAACCGACTGAGCCACCCAGGCACCCCTTTCGCATCTGACTGTAGAATGCGCATATTCCTGTCGCTGATGTTTCAGGGTCTAAAATGAATCTCCCTTAATCCCACCCACCCGCACTGAATAAAAGCTGCCCGCGCATATTAAGCTGGAGAGCAAGAGCTCCACCTCTCTCTGTGTGTAATGTTCAGCAAAGGAACTCCTCGTGGACTACATCAGCTGAATGCCTTTCTCTTGTTTTCTCCACCAGCAGCTGCTGCTTACCTGTTTCAGAGACAGCTCTCACCAACCCCAGCTTACCCGAGTCAGTATCAGCTTTATGCAATGGAGAACACAAGACAGACAATCCTCAATGATTACATTACCTCACAGCAGATGCAGGTGAACCTGCGCCCAGATGTGGCCAGAGGCCTCTCCCCACGGGAGCAGCAGCTGGGTCTCCCGTACCCGGCAACGAGGGGTGTGTGTCTTTGCATTTCGGTTTCATAGAATGTGTTCTGTGTACCGAGTATCAATGAGAGTTCGTTTAATGAATGATGGAAAGAATGAAAAGGCAGCCATATCCTTGTCTGCATAGCTTTTAGCCCTTGAAGGCAAATGAAGAAATGTGTCCAGACGGGGTGTTTCGGCGAACACTGGAATAACTAAACCAAGTCCTTGCGCTGGGTGTTGGAAGTCTTTGTTTTTTCAGTTTGCTGCCTCCCTCTGTAATGCATTTGTGCTTTTAGGTTACTGGTATAGGGCACAGTATTTCATAGCCTTACAAAGTAATGATCATCATAACCATCTTTATTTGTACTGTATACAAAGTATCGCTGGGTTGTAGAGATAAACCATATGAAATAGCCACATACAGTTCTCTATCTTTAGAAAACCTGATATTTAACATAACTTTATTGTATTTGTCTTTTGAGCAGGAATCATTGACCTGACCAATATGCCTCCAGCAATTCTAGTGCCTCATCCGGGGGGAACAAGTACCCCTCCCATGGACAGAATCACTTATATTCCTGGTACACAGATTACGTTCCCTCCCAGGCCGTACAACTCTGCCTCGATGTCTCCGGGTAAGAGTCTGCGGCCACACGCCCCTCTACATGACCGCTGTGCCCAAGGGTTGACAGCATAGCCTTTGAAGGCGTTTGGGGCACTTTTCCCCCATTTGGTCTTCTGTTTTCCATTTAATATTTAGTAATGGTTCTTACATGCCATTCTGTCACTAGATACTCTAGAAATATCCTAAAAGCTTGCGTTAGGCTTCACTTGGCATCCCAAACTCTTAAACTTCCCACATGTGGAGTCTGGAGCACTGTGAAACATTTTCAGCCACTTGAGACTTTGAAAATTGTTGGTACTTGACAGGTTGATGTTTTTGTCTTGAAGTGGCAGACTTCACGTCTTTTACAGGACACTCGACGCACCTTGCAGCGGCCGCTAGTGCAGAGCGGGAGCGCGAGCGGGAGCGCGAGAAGGAGCGGGAGCGGATCGCCGCGGCGTCCTCGGACCTCTACCTGCGGTCGGGTGAGTGGCTGGCTTCGTTCGCTCCGCACCTGCTCCTGGGGCGTCCTGCTTCCTGCCGTGGGGATCCTGAGACAAAGTAATTTCGGGCCTTAAGTCCAGGTGAAAGCACTTCAGAAGTTTAAATGGTGCAGACATGAATTTTGAACAGGAAGGTGACGCTTTCACAAGGAAGGTGTCATTTGGATTTGGCCCCCAGCAGTTGACTACGATACTGAAGATACGGGGCACAGAGCTCATTAAAGCTGAAAGCTGCCCAAGCAAGGGCTCGTGGGCACGAAGACACAACGTGTTGTCGAGCTGGACTTTGGGGAAGAGGGAACTACAGTTAGAAGGATGGCTGACCCCTGGCGATAACGGGTGCTGCCATTCGGCGGGGAAGCAGCGAGGCAGGGGACAGGAGGGGGCTTGAGGTTGGTTAGAATCCCGGAGGGGGACATGGGCTGTCGCCAGGACAGCAAGGCCGCGACGGTAGCTCACGGCGGCCTGAGAAGTTGGGCGCTGGGAGAGGCCAGGAAGGAACTGCTCGGGAAGAATGCTGTTGAGGCGAATGAGAAGGACTCGGCAGTAACTGGACGTGGTGGGTGAGGAAGGGACGAGAAACAAGATCGGCCCCCATGTAAGATAGAGCGGGATTAACGGAAGTGAAGAGCAGAGGGGTTTTGCCATGGGACCTGCTTTGACCGGTCTGTGGGACGTGCGTTCTTACCCAAGGCATGTTTGTCTTCTTGCATTAGGCTCCATCAATGAAATGAAACCACTTCCCATGTCTCTGTTGCTGGGTAGACAAATCTGGCACTTAGGACGGACAGGCAGCTTTGACATGGTGACCTAGGAGTCACCTGCAAGGGTTGAGACTCTGGCTCAGCTGAGCTTTCCAGGCGGCAAGCCTGTTGGGGAGAGGAGTCCATCTGTCCTTAGAGGTTACCAGGAGGGATGTTCAGATGTAGAGCTCGTCAGAGGGGGCCATGCAGAACTGAAGGGCACAGTACAAGGAGGTTGTCATGGGGGACAGACCCTTGAAGTCAAAGTGGTGGCAGTGTAGCACGGGGGCCCAAAGCTGGTCTTTGTACTCGACCCAGTGACGTCATTCCTGAGGGCTTACCTTGAATAATTCAGTGCTTGCAAAGCCGGAAGACCGGGAGCTGTGATCTGCAGTCTGCAGAGGCAGGAATCACTGTGTCTGACCACAGGAGGTGCTGTGATGCACTGTGAGGTAGCACCCGAGTACCGATTATGTGCCGACCGCATGCAGATGTGGAAATGGATTCAATTAAAGGAAGGGTAGCTTTGGTAGGAACTAGATTTTACCAGTGCTTGTGATCCCACTAACGAACACCATGCAGACTCAAGATGATACACCATTTCTCTCCCCCAGACATTTGAAAGGTTGGGGAGTGTTCTGCGTCGGCGTGTCTAAAGAAACACCGACTCTCACACGTCATCAGGTGGCAGTGTAAGCAGGAAGAGTCTCTGCGGGGATACAAATGTTTAAATAGCAATTTCTCTTCTCGGAAGACAGCAGTGCTTAGATGAGCCGATGCACGGTGGGGAGAGAATTGCTGAGAGGTTCTCCCTAGTGGTACCTGGGTGGGAGCCGGGGCGCATGCTAGTGTTGCCAGCGCGTCTGAGGGCAGAGAACGGAGAGGGCACAGAAGACAGTGTTCAGAGAGGGAGTTTGAGATCTTCCCAGTGAGGAGTGCCACCCAAGTCCACGTTGTGGCTTTGTTAGGGGAGAGCTAAGGTCAGCTGTTGGAGAAGTGTGGTTAGTGGAGCTGATTTGGGGGAGGGCAGTGATGGAATGATTACATGTCCAAAGAGAGCTGGCCCAGAGAAACTGTTCCCGGGGGAGGGCGGAGTGGCCGTGGAGCAGCGAGCGCTGTGGTTGAGGGGGACTGCCTTGGACCCTGGCGTGGTGGCGGTTCTCATCACGCGTGTTGTTCTGGTCATGATGCCTCCGACAGCTGCACCGAATAGGATTTTGGAAATGGTAAACACACCAGAGTTTGAGGAAAAATCTGAGAGATGAACTTAACATGATTTTTGAAAAATGTTTATTTTGAGAGAGCGCGCACATACACGCACACACGAGTGCTGGAGAGGGGTGGAGAGAGAGAATCCCAAGCAGGCCCAATGGCTTTCAGCTCAGAACCCGACTCGGGGCTCAATCTCCCAAACCGTGAGATCATGACCTGAGCCAAAATCAAGAGTCAGATGCTTAACTGAGCCACCCGGGCACCCCTGATTTGTATTAGTACAGCTTACCCTTGAACAATTCAGGGGTTAGGGGTGCTGACCCCCACACAGTGGAAAATCCAAGTATAACTTTGACTCCCCCCAAACTTAACTGCCAGTAGCCTACTGCTGACTGGAAACCTTACAGCTAACATAGTCGATTACCACATATTTTATATGTATCTATCATGTTGTATATGTATTTTATGTATTATATATTATATGTATTATATACTATATTCTTACAATAAAGTGAGCTAGAGAAAAGAAACTGATGAGAAAATGATAAGGAAACACATTTATAGTACTGTACTGTATTTTCAAAAAAATAAAAATAAAAATTCCACATGTAGGTGGGCCAGCAGAATTCAAATCCCTGTTGTTCAAGGATCAGCTATACTTCACTGTTGGTGTTATTTTTGTTTCTTGTAGGAATCAAGACAGAAACTTGTCAAAGAAATGAAACTGACAGTAAATGATAGTGGATGTTTTTCTTTCGAGTTACTAGCGTGGTTTTATTACATTTCTAGAAAGGCCCAAAAGTGGGGTATCAGATAGGTTTCTTAATGTTTTCTCTTTTTAGGAATAATTAAGAAATTAGCAGTCCCTAAATGTTGCCGTCTCCAGGTTCTTCCTTATTCATTCATTCATTCTTGACCTTCACAGGCTCCGAACAGCCGGGCCGACCTGGCAGCCATGGGTATGTCCGCTCGCCGTCCCCTTCGGTGCGAACTCAGGAGACCATGCTGCAGCAGAGACCCAGCGTTTTCCAGGGAACCAACGGAACCAGTGTAATCACACCTTTGGATCCAAGCGCTCAGCTACGAATCATGTGAGTCTCCCGGACACATTTGGACCAAGGACAAACAGACGGTCTCTCGCGTACCATGCACTTTTAGATCGGTGGCCGCCCGACACGTCTCGGTGCGCGGCGGGCCCCGCCGCCTCCCCAGCACGCCCCAGTAGAGCCTGCCCTTCACGGAGCTGTGTGTGGTTTGCTTCTGTTCGCAGGCCGCTGCCCGCCGGGGGCCCGTCGATAAGCCAGGGCCTGCCGGCCTCCCGCTACAGCACCGCTGCGGACGCCCTGGCCGCCCTCGTGGATGCCGCAGCCTCTGCTCCCCAGATGGAGGTTTCCAAAACGAAAGAGAGTAAGCATGAAGCTTCCAGGTTAGAAGACACTTTGAGAAGCAGGTCAGCAGCAGTTAGTGAGCAGCAGCAGCTAGAGCAGAAAAGCCTGGAGGTGGAGAAGAGATCTGTTCAGTGTCTGTACACTTCTGCAGCCTTTCCAAGTGGCAAGCCCCAGCCTCACTCTTCAGTAGTTTATTCCGAGGCTGGGAAAGATAAAGGGCCTCCTCCAAAATCCAGATATGAGGAAGAGCTAAGGACCCGAGGGAAGACTACCATTACCGCAGCTAACTTCATAGACGTGATCATCACCCGGCAAATTGCCTCGGACAAGGATGCGAGGGAACGTGGCTCTCAAAGTTCAGACTCTTCTAGTAGCTGTATGTATCTCCATCTGAGTTTTGCAATGTGATATCTGAGTAAAGAATTACTTTCTTCTTTAGGTAAAGCAGAACTATACGGTATAAAGAAAATCCTGACCCTGCTCATAATTGTAATGGAGGGGTTTTGTGGGTCGGTAGTGCAAAAATGTCTCTCGTGGTATTTGTCCTGACGATTTAATCCTCGCTTTCTGAAGTATGCCTATCCGAGTGTTTTCCGTGAGAACCCGATGCCTTTATAAAGGTAAAGCTGGGCAGCAGGACAGAGCTCATTAACATTTTCAGGCATCTGCAAGGTGATAGATGTGTCGTCCAACTCTGTGCTACGAAGTCCCCGGCGTCTTCCAGGATGTGGTTCAGTATTTAAGTTGTTACCCGACAGCCTCTTATCTCCTTTTGCTGAGATATAAGTTTTTAAAAAGTGAGACCGCCGTATTACTGGTAATTGGTATTTACATTGCACCTTTCTTGCAAGTTGGATTTAAAAAATTTTTTTCATATATTTATTTCTCATTTTTATTCCTTCTTTATGCGTATCCTCATATTCCGTGCTCATTTTCTAACATTGTTCTCATGTATTTGTTAATTTTCTAACTTTTATTTTAATTCCAGTATAAACATACAATGTATTAACTTCAGACGTGCAACGTAGTGATGCAGCGCTTCCGTACATGACTCAGTGTGCCTCACAGTTCGTGCTCTCTTGTTCTCATCACCGATTTCCCCCATCCCCCACCCCCTCCCTGCTGGTGACTGCCAGTTTGCTCTTCATGGTTGGATTTTGATCAAGTCTGGTTAATCATTTTGACATCTACCTTCTTAAGTCCATAAGCGTTCACAAATTTACAGTGAGATGCTGGAAAAGTTACTTTGAATTTATTGTTAACAGCTGCCTAAATTCTGTATGGAATTCTTGAAGGAAGCAGATATTTAAGCGAGTATCAGCTAATGCTTCCAGTACCCTAACCGTACGTAGTCCTGTCTCTGCTG
Source organism: Cryptoprocta ferox (assembly GCA_028646485.1). NCBI lineage: Eukaryota > Metazoa > Chordata > Mammalia > Carnivora > Eupleridae > Cryptoprocta > Cryptoprocta ferox. The sequence goes on from CM053565.1 coordinate 8,979,050, forward strand.
TTCCCAGAACGAGACTGAACAGTTGGGAGGTTTCTTGTGCACCAGCAGGCGACGTGTTATTCTTTTTACCCCCGTGCCTAATTATAATTTGTTTGGGGTAAATATCTACCCCATGGCTGAGGTTTTTGGACAGAAGGGGGCAACTTGGTAGTCTCTTGTGTGGACAGAAAACTGCTTTTAGCCTGGGATTATGAAGATCTGCAAAATCGGTATTACACGTGCAGAAACTTGCAACTGGGGAAGATCTGTAGTTACGGGAACAGGGTGGCTTACTGAATGAGGTGGCACACAGTTCTCTAGTCACTGGATAGCTCCTCTTTTCAGGTGGCATGGTGAACCTGACCTTGCTCTTGGGAGTTTGACCTTCAGAAGGTCTGAAAATAGAAAATCTGTCTTTTCTTCTGACTGGGGTTATCTTTTTTATCACTGGGTAACTGGCTTGCATGAAGCCCACAGGCTATTTACAGTTACTCAGTACGGTTTTCAGTTCAGAGCCTCCCTCCCCCTGTAGGTGAAGCACTGCGCCTTCGCCTTCCGGCTTCAAGAGGACTGTGTGCAGTTTAGCATTAGGCAGTCTGTTGACTGTATATTGGACATGGTGAGCAGATTCAGGATGCTGGGTACTTAACGTGATGAATGCCAATGGCTACAGACGTTGCAAAAGAGTATAAATTACTTTGAATATAGTGATTTATTTTAGTTCCCGAAAGATCATTTCCATCCCAGTTATTATCCGATTCCCGTTCTCCTGAGCATATGAGAACCCAGCTAATTGCAACTTGCACGGCCTCATGAAGGGGTAGGAAGAAAGGGCTGTTCAGTTGAGTCCTGGAGGATCACAGGTGGGAGCCTGGTTCTAGAGTTCATTCCGAGCTTCTATCCCTGTGTCCAGGACCCATCGACTGGTCACACTGGCTGACCTGGCCAGTCATAGACCCTTTGGGCCTCTGACAGTGTTCTTGGATTCTTTGGTACAGCCTGTAGATGCAAAGAGCACTCTAAAGTCAGAAGGTTCTGGAACAGAAGGTTACATGGGCCTCTCCCGTCCTTCTGGGGCCATGGCAAGACTGGGAACAGCTGCCTGGGCCCTTACTGCACTGATCCTGTTTCCCTGGGAACTGCCACTTAGAGGGGGCCTTCTCTGATGTGGGCATCCTTTCTGCCAGGAGAGTGCATTTGCTACTTTTCAGACATTCCCTGCCATTTCTGTGTGTTTTCAGGTGTAACGGTGCCAAGAAGTTACTTGAAATGAGTAATGCTTTTTGTCAGCAGTACTCCAGTGATTTGTGAAAAGCATTATATAATGTTACTTTAATCTGTAGCTTTAAAATCATGGTAACGAAGCCACTGTGTAGCCTTGAAGTCCTTCTAAGAGCTGATCGTCTCACAGAATCGTAATTATCAGAAGCAGCAAACTGTTGGGATCTACCCTCTGAGAAAGGTCCTTCTTGGGGTTCTTCTCCAGCTCCCAGCAGAATGTCACAAATCTGTCTCCTGCCTGCCTCGCCCGAAAGTCTTAGAGGCCACACGGTTTCAGGAAACCCTGTGTCCCACAGAGACCGGGGACACTGAGGAAGCACTTCTGGACCTTGGAAACCAGTGCATTGAGCTCGTTGATTATTATCACTAACCGGGGTGCCACTGAACGCTTCTGAGAATAAAAACCAAAAATATGCGAGTAGGTTTGAAGAACTTGGACTTTTGAAACTTTCCATAGGATTAGTTTTGAAATAAGATTCTTTCCTTTTCTTCAAGTATCTTCTCATCGGTATGAAACGCCTGGCGATGCCATTGAGGTGATCAGCCCCGCCAGCTCACCGGCGCCGCCCCAGGAGAAGCTGCAGGCCTACCAGCCGGAGGTGGTTAAGGCAAACCAAGCAGAAAGTAGGTATTTTTCAGCCACCAGTTTACCTGTTCTCATTTTTGCATGTGTCATTTTCTTCTGGTCATCTGCCCAGACCATGTGCAGGAATAACTGGTTTTGTTGGTTTTGTCTTAGACTAGTCTTCATGGGAGTCGGCGTTTGAAACATTTAAGACTGCACTAACGGAAAATTATTTTTAAGCTTTTATTGATTTATCTTTTGTTTATATTTAACGATACAGAAAATAGTTGATATTTTGTCCACTCATATGCTTTCAGAGTTTATACTAGTCCTGATAAGTATTTTTTCCTCCAAACTTAAGACCACGAATTGTTTAGTGATAGCACCACGTCCCTCCCATGTGTCCCCGAGTTATGTGTAATCCCTGAGAGAGAGAGAGAGGCAGGGGCATCCCTGAGTAAGACGTCTACCTGTCTGTCCTCCATCAGGTGAAGCCAGCAGACCCTACGAAGGACCATTACATCACTACCGACCTCAGCAGGAATCCCTGTCTCCACAGCAGCAGCTGCCCCCCTCTTCACAGGCCGACGGGGTGGGGCAAGTGCCCAGGACCCACCGACTGATCACACTCGCTGATCACATCTGTGTAAGTTCTTCTGTTAATACTTCTGGTTTTGATCATGCGGAAGGCACATTTCACAGAGAATCACAAAAGAGACGTCCAGGTTTTTTTTTAGGCTACGTTTTTGGGCAAGAACTCAGTGGGTTTAACCAATTCCTTCTTTCCTCATTCACAGCAAATCATCACACAAGATTTTGCTAGAAATCAAGTTTCCTCACAGCCTCCTCAGCAGCCTCCCACTTCTACATTCCAGAATTCACCATCTGCTTTGGTGTCCACACCTGTGAGGACTAAAACATCAAATCGTTATAGCCCAGAATCCCAGTCTCAGTCTATCCACCATCAAAGACCAGGTTCAAGGGTCTCTCCAGAAAATCTTGTGGACAAATCCAGGGGAAGGTATGTTTTTTGTTTTTTGACTTTTAAACTTATTTATATTGAGAGAGAGCGTGGTGTGCAACTGTGGGAAGGGCAGAGAGAATCCCAAGCGGGCTCCGAGCTGTCAGCGCAGAGTCTGTGGCGTCGGTCGATCTCATGAACTAGGAGATCAGGACCTGAGCCGAAATCAAGAGTCAGAAGCTTAACGGACTGAACCACCCGCCTGGTGGCGCCTCAGTAGGGTTTTTATTTCGAGCTGTATGTACGTTTCCCAAGAGTAAAACAATTTGAATATATCTACAAGATAGGGGTTTAATTTCTTACACCTAAAGTTTATTCACCTTCACTCCTTGGAAAGTAGAAATGAGGGTTTTTCCCTTTGTTCTTGGAACGTTCACTGTCTGGGCAGTTGCTACTGTATCTTTTTAATGTGCATTCAAAAGTCAAGTTCTTTATCTTTCATGGAAAGGAGGTGATAGTTTCAAGTTTGATAAATCAAGAAAAGTATAAAATTATTTAGTTTAGAGGTAACCACCAAAGAACTAAAATGGCCACCTGTTTGGATGGCATTGATTGGGAAAGGAAATGACTGGTCGTGTACCTATATATAATTATACTTAGAGGTCACAGGTGGCTCTTAATAATCATTAAGCCAAAACCTCGTTTTGGTCTAAATAGTATGCCTCTATGCATTATCTTTACCAACGTGGTATCCAGGGGAAGAACATGACATTGCAGAGACTCACTCAGCCCTAGCAGGGTGTAACTGGGGCCTGTCATGACCCATCTGACGGGCACTCGGGGTTCAGTTTGGTACTGGTCCTTTATCTTTTACCTTCATGGGGAAAGACCCGTTAAGTGTTGACCGACTCAGAGAGGTCAAAGCCTGGAGGGCTCACTGGAGTAACAAGGGCAGGATGGTGGGTGTGATGGTGAAGCACACGATGACCTTGACCTCCCCCAGAGCATCGGCCGCTGCCTGTCCCAGGTCATGTGTGCCACTAGTGTACGTGCACAGATAAAGCAGCGGCAACAGACCTTTTGGTAACCAGGTACATAGTGAAGATCTGAGGCAACTTGTTTTCTGATACGCACTAGTGACTTTTATTCCTTTCTCCTGAAGGACGTAATGAATGAACCGGTTTCAAACTGTTTAGGGTGATTCGTAGGCGGGTCCCAGGAGCACAATCTAATATTTTGTATGTTACAACACCAGGCCTGGAAAATCCCCAGAGAGGAGTCACGTCCCTTCCGAGTCCTACGAGCCCATCTCCCCACCCCAGGTTCCAGTCGTGCATGAGAAACAGGACAGCGTGCTGCTCCTGTCTCAGAGAGGGGCGGAGCCTGCAGAGCAGAGGTGAGGCCAGCTGCCCCCCGGGTCAGAGTGGGTGTGTGTCCTGTGCCTTTTCTCCCCTCTATTTTCCTGGTGATCTAATACCAGTGGATTTTAGTGAAAAAGTTCCATTTAAACAGGTTATAGAAAAAAATTGCTCACTATTCTTGAAATTAAGCCTCTCTAGATCTTAAAAAACCTTTTTTGTCCACGTGCTCAGCTGCCAATTGAAGCCCTGTTTGAGTGTTTATCGGGCACCAAACCTTGTGGATTCCACGTGGATGGGAAGTCCTAATGAGCATCTTTTTGCTTAACTGCTTTTCATCCTTTTTCTTCCCCATTTCTAACCCCAACCCAACCCCTGTGAATTACTCGGTTTTTATTCCCCGTTGGATTAGACACCTTTGATTTCGCCTGGTCCACTGTTACCAGAGTGATTTGTCTAAAACTCATGGAATCAAGCTCTAAGCCATTAGGCTGGCCCCCGAGTTCCTTTATGAGCAGGTTCATGCTACTCGTCTGGTTTCCTGCCACTCCCCCCCCCCCCATAACGCACTCTGTGTCCATGTCAAGCCGCTTAGGTGCCCTGAATTCCTTTCTGTCCCTACTCATGCTGTTTCCATGGTGTAGAACACCCTCCTCCCGTGATGCTCTGGGAGGCGAATCCAGGATGTTCCCATGGTCAGTTAGAGGGAGGGTCCAGCTTTAAACCAAGGTCTCACTCCAAACTGCTAGTGCATTTCTTACAGTGTGTTCTGAGTTATTTACTTATGGTTTATATTCACTGGCAAGCAAACAGATGCTGCTACCTTTCAACTGAGGAAAATCTGTTTTTAGAAAGGGGATGATGTTCAATTTAATTATATGTTTACATATTTTTCCTTTAGTTTGTGACTTTTTTGAGGACAGGGGCCACATCTTGCTCATTTTCCACCATGTATTTGTCTTTGGCATACAGCCAGATTAGGTTATCAGCAGTCTTCCATTTGTTCTTTGCTATCCTCTCCAGCTCTAGCTAGATCATCGTGGTTAAAGGAAACTTGGGTTTTTAAAATGTGTTAGTACAGAAAGCTGCAGATGATTGTGAATCCTTTACATGAGACTCATCTGGTGGGGGGTGTGCAATGATTTAACAGGCAGTTATATTTCTACGTTGTTACTCTTCTGTCAAAGGCCCCAAGTTTTGACTGCTTAGGTATGAGCTTGTTTTACAGGCAAGTCGTGCTATTAGTTTTAATTTCTTGTACTTCATAGAAGTTCTGCTAGGAGAATAGTTCCCGGTTTATGTGGCAGCTATAAATAATGCCGGTGCCTGTGCTGTTAAGCAGATGGCTTCCTGTTAACATCACTGGTTGCTTATTCAGTCTTCGTTAAGAATTCCCATCCTAGATTATCTCCATTACAGTCCTAATTTTATGAGTGTGCTAAAGTATTTGTGTCCTCATGTATGATGTAGGGTTGTAGCCACAGACACAAGATTGGGAAGTAGGGGTTCTCCCACTTGCTCTATGAACGTCCCCCAGGTTAGCACATGATGAAACAGACATAATAGGCATAACTCTGTTCTCCACAGGAATGATTCCCGCTCGCCAGGGAGTATAAGCTACTTGCCCTCCTTCTTCACCAAGCTCGAGAACACGTCACCCATGGTTAAATCAAAGAAGCAGGAGATTTTTCGTAAGTTGAACTCCTCTGGTGGAGGTGACTCTGACATGGGTAAGTGGGATTTCTTTCACGGATCCCCAAATAAAACCTGCATTAATAATTGTATCTCCGGTGTTGCCTCTCACGCGATCCTTGAGCTTGAAGGCTCTTGAAGGTGTCTGTCCAACCGCATTTGGTCTTAAAGTTTCTTCTCAAATGTCTGCCAGTACATGAAGATTGCCTGCTAGAGAGCAGGAACTTGCTGCTTTCTGAAGCTATCCATTTTCTCTTTGAACAAGTGTGGGGCTGGATTAGCTCTTCATAGTTTTGGGTTTTGTTTTTTTGTTTTTTTGACCCATCAGTCTTAGTTTTATCCATTTGGGCCGTACGTGACCACTCCGCAGCCATTTGAAGACAGATCCTGTCCTTCAAGTCTTCTCTCTGTAAACATCCTGTGTCATCAGCTGTTCACACTGTTGGTTCTGAGTGTCCCTCCACAGAAGACCACTTCAGCTTAGCCTTTCAGTAGGTTCTGCGTAGTGTGGTAGGCTCCGCCCCAAAGGCGTCACTCTTAGGGGAGTCTAGATTGTATTAGGGTGTTTGGCAACCAGTACGCAGTTAGGATATAGAGCACCTAATATGAGCATAAATACCAGGGTCTCCTGATGCGCTCGCTGCTCTGGAGGCTACCTTTCCCTTGCTGTACTTTTGGAGTCACTAGCTCCAAGTTTGCGCGTGTGCCATTCAGTCACTTTTCCTACCCAGCAGTGGCTTTCTGGATCTCTGTTCAGTCATTCAGCATTCATCTGCAAATGCGATCAGTCCACCATGTGAAATCAGAAGAACAAGAGTAATGGCAGCAAACAGTCACGTAGTTACAGGACTCTGGGCACTCGTAAACACGTACGAGTGCAGTTAATCCTCACGGCAGCCCTACATGCTACACGGGGTAATTGTCTCCATTGCGCAGATAAGGAAACCTAGGGAGGTTTAATAACCGATGCAGATTGCCTAACCGGTGAGTGCTGGGGCAGTGGCCCCACTCTGGCGTGCCAACTCCATGCCTCTAGTGGTGTGTTCACTGGCTTCTAACAGTTCTGTACTCACAGCTTCGTCACCCATGTCACTGGTAGATACTCAGTAGGATAAAGTTCCGTGGCATCCAGACCTTCCCTGTGGGTTGACGTGCATGCGTTAGTCCGAACCTTCCTCCTACTCTGTCACTCAGCACTCACGCTATGGCTCAGTCGTACCTCGTCTTTTCCTCAAATACCTCCAATGATGCGGCGAGATTTGTTGGATCTGGGTATTCCGCAATCTGCTTTATTTCTGTGACCTACGGTCTGCTAGTCTCCCGACCCTGTCAAAAGAAAGGAAATTGCTGGCTGTGAACTACAAACTGCCAGGTGGACGTGTGTTTGGATCTGACACTTTGTGATTAATAAAAGTTGAACATCCGAGAGGAAAAAAGGATGAGCCCAGTGTCAGTTATTGTTGTGAACTTTCTCTTGAAGATAAATATTTTAGAATATTAGCCAGCATTGCTATCAGGCTAACAGATATCCTTTCTTCTTTAAAAAAAAAAAAAAAAATTACATTTTTCTGTCTCTTCATGGGTTTCATGTGTTATGTACAGAGTGTCAAATGTCACCAACAAAAATATGGCGCTCTCATCTTCATACTCTCTCAGAAGGCAGAGAGGAATCGGAGCGCGGAGGCCTGCAGAATCTAGAGCAGCCAGTTTCGAAATGTTTCATCTTTGAGGGGTTTTCACTCATCCTCTCTAGTCTTGGTCTCACTTCATTTTAGTGGGAAAAAAATTGACAGAAAAATGCCACATGTGACTTGAAGTAGCCCACGTTACAGTTTCGTCTTCTATTTTCCACTGTCCTCAGGCAGTAGCTCTCTCATTCATTCATTCAACAATTATTTATTGAGCAGGGTGTAGTGTTGGACACTTTTAGAATGACAGATGGTCTCTACTCTGAAAATGTATAATGAAACAAGTCCCTAACTTTAACAGAGGATAAAATGCGTGAATGTTTTAATGCGAGCATGAACAAAATTGCTTGGTGATTTCTTTTTTTTTTTTTTTGATCCCCAGAACTCTTTTTGATTGTGGAAAGGGACAGTTAAGGAATTGTATTAAGGAAGCAGTGGGCTGATGGGTCCCCAAGGGAACATGGCCTCCCCCCAGGAAGTAGGACCAAGACATCAAAGCCATCAGCACCCAGGACCACTTTGTTTCACCTCGGTGTCTCAATTCAGCGTTCCCACTGAGGACATCAGTGATTTCATTCTTCAAAAACTGCAAGGCTTTTAAACTTACTTTATTTGATCTCCCGTAAGCCATTTTGCCCTTCTAGAAATAGTCTCTTCTCTTGGCTTTCAGATACTGTGTTCTGCTGTTTTTTTCTCCTCTACTCTGGACATTTTTTGTATCTTCTTAGCAGCTCAGTCTTGCTCTGCCTGGCCCTTGAATGCTGGTTTTCCCAGTGCTCTCCTCACGCACTAGAACCTCTGAATCCTCTCACCCGCTCTGGGGGTTTAAACTGTGTGCTGAAAACTCCCAAACTTGTATCCAGAGTAGAGTTCAGCTTTTTCTATGAAGTTTTACTCAGGTGCCTTTGAGGACCTCATGTCTTCTTGCGTATTTGGCTTCTTTAATGTCCAAAAAGGAATTAACATTCTACCTCTCCACGAAGAGAAGTGTGTCGTCCCTCCTTCCCGGCCACACTTCCTTCCACTGTGGCTCCACTAGCTGGTTTCTGGGCAGCCCTCCCTCTGCACCTCTTCCTGTTGAGTCTGCCTCCTAAACAGCTGTCCCCTGTCGGTCTCCCTTGCCCGTTTCTGAGTGGTTATCACGTTCTCTCACACATATACCCATCTGTTTTAAGCCAGAGGTCCTCACACTTGAGTAACTATCCCCGTCCCTGGAGTGCTCGTTAAGCATATGAGCCACAGGCCCCAGGACTCGAAGTTGACACTTTTCCTGAGACACGCAGGTGGTTCTGTCCTGATGGCCTCAGAAAGTACCACGTTAAACTGTAAGCTCCAGAGGTAAAGTTCAGGACTGTAGTGTTCTCATTGGTTGAAAAATACGAAATCGTCTTTATCTGACCATTTTGACAGTAAGAAGGTGATTTTATTATGATTCAACCAAATAACTGCTCAATAAATATTTGCCGAGTGAATGAAGGAGTCCTATTTCACAAACGTCTGTGTATTCGTCACTTTGTACTTTTTCAGATTTTTTTTTTACCGCAAGTGTCACCTGACCCATGAGTGGGGAGATGGTTTTATATAGTTCTTCCTGGAGATTCTTCTCCTCCTCCTGTTGCCAGTGTAAAGTTGCCCTCATGCAGGAAGTTAGTTTCCAGCACATGCAGCCCGGCTTCAGAGAGTGGCAGCCTCTCCAGGGAAGAGTCCCTCCTGCCATGGACTCCACCAGAGCTCCCACCCGGCTGCCCCGTCCTCCTTTCTCTTTCGAGTTCTCGGCAGCAAGTTGGAAGTTATGGTGAAAACACCATTTTCGTTCCCAGATTCCTTCCACCTCTGCCTCGGTGCTTTATAGGTAGTTCCCCCACCTGTTGTCGTTCAAACCGCACAAACGACAAATCGTGGGCTCATCCTGTGCCTGTGGGAGTCGCTCCCGGTGAAGCTTGGTAGGGAAGCCCATGTTTTCGTGCTGTTTGTGGAGCGCCAGCATTCCCGGGGCTCATCCCAGAGGCCTCGCCTCTTCTCTGGCAAACCGGCCCCCTCTCCTATTGGTGTTTCTCCGGCAGTGCAAACGCTTTTTTCCTCCTGTGGGCACATGGGTCCTGTTCAGATTTTCCCACCTCATCCAATTTTTTATTGCCTGATTTATTTTTTAAATAATTATTTCCTTAACTGGTGAAAAATAAGGTTGAGATCATGGGAAATAAAAAGGTTAATTTCATCGTAGGGTTTTGAGACTTTATCTCTTTCAGTTTACGTGACCATCACATCTCAGTTAACTCGAATGTTTGTTTAAATACAGCAGCTGCACAACCAGGAACTGAGATCTTTAATCTGCCAGCAGTCACTACCTCAGGTAAGATTCAAAGTATATTTGCCAGTGTGAAGGTGGTGTGTGGTAGCAGGCAGTCCCCCCGATACCCATCGAGTACTGACTGCACACCAGGGGCACTGCTCCAGTATGCATAAATACAGTCGGGAAGGAGACAGCAGCATTTTATAAAAGGGAGTTGAGATTCACTAAACACTTGCTGGAGAGAGAAATGAACAAAGACAATCAAAGCCACTAAAGAAGAGTGTAGGAACTAGGGAGCTGAAGAGAGGGAAAAAAAAGTGGCTGACCCATTCATTTAGCAAAGAAAAACTAAATTTGCTGGGGGAGGGATTCGGGCACCCCCGTGTGGGCTCTTGCGGTGTTGCAGGCAGCTGGCCCAGGGCCGTGCGTCCCATGGGCTCAAAGGCCCTATGGAGTCGGCCTGCCTGTCTCCTCTGCCTTCCGGAAATAAGCAGAAAGGGCGTGCTGGTCTCTTTCAGGCTCAGTTAGCTCTAGAGGTCATTCTTTCGCTGATCCTGCCAGTAATCTCGGTCTGGAAGACATCATCCGGAAGGCGCTCATGGGAAGCTTTGATGACAAAGTTGAGGAGCACGGAGTCGTCATGTCCCAGCCCGTCGGCGTGGTGCCCGGTGGTGCCAGCACCTCCGTTGTGACCAGTGGGGAGACCCGCAGAGAGGAAGGGGACCCGTCACCTCATTCAGGTAAAGTGTTCATTCTTGTGCCCTTCTGCTGCCTTTCTCAAGGAAAAGCCAGTCTATTTCCAAGTTGTATTGCATCACCAAGACATTCCATTTTATGTGCTCCCAGAGTCCCCTCTGAGGGTTTTCATTACTTTAAGAAAAAAAAAAGGTTGTTTTTTTTTTTTGACCCCTCAGACATTTTAGTAACATGAACAGAAGTTTTAAAAGGACGGAGATTTCTATGCAGAATGTCGCCTTTCCCAGTGTTGGGTTTTTTTGTTTGCATCTAGTCCTTCTCTGGAGCAACACGTTTTAACTGTAATGCAAGTGCAGGGGCCTTTCTGCTTGAATAAAAGGGACTTTCTGTTGTACTAAAAAGGACAGACTCAGCATAAAAGAATTGTAAGCCATAGAAGAAAGAAAGAGTAAGGGAAAAAAAAAAAACCCTTCAGATCCCATCATCCAGAAAGCTACTGTTCTTATCTGATGAGCATCATTCCGAGTGTCTCTGTAAGGACACTAACAGGACAGACAGATGTCGGAACCAATCATTCAGATGTCCTGGTAAAAGCAAGCACACAAAAAACTGTGACTCTAGGCTCTGAAACCCCTTTTTCTTAATCTTTGGGAACTAGGATCTCTTATGCTTAAAAATTTGCCAGTAGGTCAGTGGTATTTCAGGTTTAGTTTAGGGTTTTTTCCTGTTCTCCTCAAGCAGAAGATCTCAATGAGGTTTAAATGATCAAAGAGATCTGAGGTTTTTATTTATTTACACCTACATATATTTTAGGGCAGTATGGATTCACTTCCTGCTCTGAAGGATGAGTGCAGTCTTCACCTCTCTGCTCTCACCTCCTGATTTGTATTAACTCTGCGAGTATTTGAAGGTGGTAACATTGGTGCTGGTTACGCACTTGAAGCGATCCCCGTCACGTGTAACCCTTCTGTCGTGACATTTCTTCTTGATACGGTTCTCACTCCCATTTCTCTCAGAGGCTGCTGTCCTCTGAGACTGTTCCCACTCGAGAATGTCTTCTTGCTGCCTTGATATTGGAAGTGACAGCGTGGCACCTTTTCTCGAAACATCCCATAGACACTACTACATCCCCCTCCCACAACCCCAGCATCAATAGTTGTGTAAGAGTAAGACCAGATGTCCCCTTTTTTGGCAGGTGACCATTTTATCTGCCCGAAGAAGCCTCTTTGCCTCAATTTGAGCAAGTTAATTAGTATGTCGGTGTTCGTTCTGTGTCAGACTTTCCTGACAGCAAGGAGGCTGTTTGCATCTGCAGGTTGATTTCTACACTCCTGGAAACGTTCTACTATTTTGCCTCTTTGGTTGGCCTTTTCATCTCAAAAACGCAATTACATTTTTGTCAGATAGTCTTTGTCCTCCAGATTTGTTACCTTCTAGTTATTTTGGTCATCTTGATTTAATTATTTCAGTCCTCTTGATCTCTGTTGCTTTTACCATAGCTCACATTTTCCTTTTGTACTAATGCCCTTTTTGTTGTGTCTGTTCTGATCCTTGCTGTATGTGGTTTCCTCAACTTTTCACCTCAACCGTTTTGATGATGATCTATTCTTTACAAAAGGAGCTCAAACTGGCTTTGTGTATTTTCAAGTTTTTCTTCCGGAAGCATCATTTCCCTTCATCCCATTCTGTTCTCTCCCTGACCATCAGGGACCTGCACCACTTCTCTGTGCAGATAGTTCAAGCTGCCTTCCACCCACTTTGTTCTGGGCGCTGCGGGACTCGGGTCAGGGTGAGCGGTTCTGCGGGGCCGGCGCATGTCTGCTGCTCACTCAGGCTCTGCTCTCATCAGATTTCATTCCATGTTTTGTTCCAGAGCCCCGTCAGGGGCCTCGCACTCCTGTGAACTTCTGTAAACCGGAGCCTGGAACAACAGAAAGGGCCACCGAGACTTGCCGAGCTTCTTTTGGGGACCAGTAGCATGGCCATGAAGGGGCTTCTGTCCCACACTGTTTTTTCTTTTGACATAAAATTTCCTTGGAGTGGTGTGCAGACTCCTCCACTTCTCTCTAAACTGATAGGCAAGGAGGGTCATTAGTGAGGATTTAAGATTTTCGTCAACCTGCTTTAATTTCCATAGCAGTTTCTGTGCTCCAAGACCAGGAAATAAATGATGTTCCAGAAATTTAATTTCCTTGGTTCCATGTTTTTCAAGGTTATGGCATGAGGACATACCCCTTCTGCTTTAGTTGCTACAAGTAAATTCTGGCTTTTACATACTAACTTTGAAACTTCACTGGGTCCTAGGATCTGGGTTCTTCGTGCTGCCTGCCATCCTCCCACTTTCTCTCAGCAGTGTACCATCAGCACTTGGGTAGGTTTTTAAGTTGAGAACATAATTACTATATGTCAAGAGTTAATTTATTTCACTTTTAGGAGGAGTTTGCAAACCAAAGCTGATCAGCAAGTCAAACAGCAGGAAATCTAAATCTCCCATCCCTGGGCAAGGCTACTTAGGAACTGAAAGGCCCTCTTCCGTCTCCTCTGTACATTCAGAAGGGGATTACCACAGGCAGACACCAGGGTGGGCCTGGGAAGACAGGCCCTCCTCAACAGGTGAGGAACTTACTGCTGGAAAAGGAGTTGTAAAGTACTTTTTATCAAAGCCTTGGCTAGTGCTTCTAACATCAGAAACTTTGGAAAGCTCAATTTCCATTATTGTATCAATAGGGTCCCACTTTCCTAAACACACTGAATGCATGGAATCTTAAAACTGTACAGAATGCAGGGTCTGACTACCATGAACAAAATCTCCAGTCCCCTCACTTCTGTATGTGCTGGGAGAGCCAGCACCTGCCACTCGCAAAGCCACAAAGTCTGTGATTTCAGCTCTTCCATAAGTGACACCTGAGTGCGAGGGCAGCTCCCAAGTCGCACCCTTACCCTCTCTTACAGACATTCTTAGAGAAGGTTCTTAGGGAACTGTTAAGAAATCAAAGAAATGGAAATAGTGTAAAAATTCATCTCTGTTGTAGGCTCACTTATACAAACTGATTAAAAACCATGTTCTAGGATATTTATGAATGTTTCCCTTTTTGTCCTTGCTCGTAAAGCTTTCTTCTCAAACCTAGTAACCACGATGATGGTTGTCTTGATAAGGGAACAGACTCTACTTTGTTGTTGTTGTTTCAATAAAACTGGGATTGTCTGGTCTAGATTTAAGTGTTTCGGAGAATTCGAAGCCATCTTTAAGGAGTTAATAACACGTACGTCAGTGGAAACTATCAGAAACGTGCTCTCCCCCTTATTTATATATAAATTTCCTAGGGATATTCTGTCAGCCTAACTGAAGTCCTTTGCTTCACAAAACTCACATCACATGCAAAGTGATTGCTTCTAACCTAAACCAGCGATTGTTTCCTCTCCTCTTAGGGAAGGAATTTAATTTGTGAAATTAATTACTTGATAAGATGGTATTTTTCTGTTTTTTAGGGTTTCTGAAGCTATAAAAGGCTTTCTGGGGACAGTGAGACAATCTAGAAAGTGGCAGGAGGTAGCAGTGCTGTTGCTAGGTTCACGTACCCCTCTTCCAGATCTTGTACCTTTTAAGCTGCCCAGTGAGATCCAGCAGCTGACCTGCATCCTGCTGCCCTGTGACCTGCTGAAATTCCTTGTCCCCTTGTCCTCTCAGCAGGTACTGCTGCATTTATCTTGGTGTGACCAGACTCCGAGCTTAATATGCAGTAGTTCTACTTGGATTCTCCATGGAAACACCTGGTTCTAGAACTCACTGAAAGTTCAGCCCTGAGCTTTCATTTCTGGACTTAGCAACCCTAAGCTTGCGCTTACTTGTGTCATTTGTCCCTTCTAGATTCTCCCTTACTGGTGCCGCACCATAGGCTACAATCTACATCGTGAAACCCTGGCCCTTCCGAGTTGTTTCATTTTACTCTTGGTGTCACAAGACCAGTTCGATAGAGTAATCGTGTCTTTCTCCACCGTGTGGAAGTTGTATGGAACAGCAGCTCATGACAGTGAAAACAATCTTTCTTTTGTCAGGCTCGACACAGTTTCCGTACAACCCTCTGACTATGCGGATGCTCAGCAGTACGCCACCCACCCCGATCGCATGCGCCCCCTCCTCTGTGAACCAAGCGGCTCCTCACCAGCAGAGCAGGATCTGGGAGCGAGAGCCTGCCCCGCTGCTCTCCGCGCAGTACGAGACGCTGTCGGATAGTGACGACTGAACCGCGCACAAGAGGGGTCTCGCTGGGGCCAGGGTGTGGGGCGGGGGGCTCTCGTTCTTGGCGGTTTCATTTTTAACGGCAGGTCCAAAGACTGTCGTCCTATGACTTGTGCCCAGAGACTTTTCAGGAGAGCCTGGACCACGGATGATGAAGAAATGATGGAAATTTATTTGGAGAGTCAAATGGGGGGGGAGGGATGGGGGGGCTGCCTCTGACACAGGCAGTTTGACGGATTATAATAATAGTGGAGGGTTGAAATGTAGAGTTTTTAAAAAGTGGACAATTCCTGTTCTTACATCTGTTTGTAAAGAAACCCATAATGTCTTTAAATCACTCTTCTGTAAATAGATTACCTTTTTGCAGTGTTTCCCCTTGCTGTAGTATCTGGTGTACTTATGTTCAAATCAGCGCATCAACTCTGGGGGTAATTTAAAACAAAGCAAAACAAAACATCGCACCTATCTTTTTAACCCTTGCCTTCTCAACAACCTCATACAGCCCAGTTACATAATGTTGGCTGTCACGGGCATTGTACTTTTATCCAATTTTGTTTCCTCTAAATCCAGATTTCCAGTGATGTTTAAAAATCTTGTGGAAATGTTTAGATTTTTAACACAGACCCTGTATAAAATCTGTACATTTCGTATTTGGGTCAAAGGTAGGAGAAACAAAATTCTGCCATACTGTCAATTTCCAGTGCAGGCTTTAATTTTTTTTTTTTTAAATTAGTAGCACTGAAAAATATTACTGCATGGGTATGTTATAGTTCAGTTTTTAAAGTTAAAAAAAAAAAAAGGCTTATTTGAGGCATACCTCACTGTTATGCACACTGGTAACTTAACCGTGGCCCTAAGTATTCTTTTTCTCCTGCATTTGATGCAGCCCAACAGAGCTTTTGTTTCGAAATAAATTGGACTTCCCTGTCCATAGCCACCTAGATCATGTGTGATTCAAGGCTCTTGGTGTCTCAGGTTTCAGAGGAGGGGGTTGCTTTGTACTATCGGGTGAGTTAGAAGGTAACGATCCTTACAGAATCGGACTCTCGGGTTCGCCTGGAGCATGTATCCTGAACCCTCACTTCCCTTCCGCCACGTGCCAGTGGTTACTCTCCCTTCGATTCCTCGTGGGCAAGAGTTTACTGGTGAATCTTTTCACCGAATCTCAAGGAGGAAATGATTATGAGGGGAGGGGGGTCAGTTTCACCCCTGATGATTGCTTGCTGAACTGTGAGGTGTTTTTTTGTTTTTTTTTTTTTACAACTTGAGCAAAGCGCTGCAGCAGCCCTGAGTGGCACGCGATACTAACCATTTTTAGAAGGATGCCACTGACGATGAGAAAGGGGAGACGCAGAGGTCTCTCAGGATGATACACGTGAGCACTTTATGGACTTCTAAGTAGATTTCAACTTTTTAAAGTACACAAGCCTCTAAAGAAAGCAGGTGTATGAGAACCACTGAGTGCGTGCCTCCTTTGTAACGAGATGCTCCCATTACCCTTAGCGTTGGGTGTCTAATCCTGATTTTAACCATGAGGACACAGGCTCAGTACTCTGCCCACATGGTTAAGTTAAGGCCTTCACTCCTGCTACTGTTCTACTCTTGTAGACCTTGAGGTCCTCACAGTAAACTTGAGAGCAGGTTTAGTGATCAGATTCCTTCCACTTGGAAAGCTGGCACCACTTAAGATACATAAAATTTTCATGTGAATGAAAAACCGTGACTACATGTCCTACTTGACAGTTTTCTGCTGCTGGTAATATCTGAGACTCTTAATAATTTAGTGTGTCAGCTGACCCAAAAGAGATGACGATGGTATTATTTTTCCATGACCCTGAAGGTCCTGAGCTATTCCAAGTCAGAACAGCCTTTGAGAGCAGTCGGCTCAGAGCCTAGCTTGTTACTGGCGCAGCTGTCCTTGCGCACCTGACAGTGAGTGCCACTCTCCCCCCTCCCCACCCCCTCCTCACACGCGTGTGTGTTTTCCTATGCCATCCGCCATCACCTGGAGCTCAGAACGGGAGAGGAAGTCCAGGACCATCTCATAGTTGAGAACAATAAGAGGACAGAACTCCCGCGGGCTTACCTATGGAGCAGATCGTCTGGGAGGGAGGACGACGTGCAGGACCGAAACGGCGGATGGCCCCGAGAGCAACTGAGGACTTGTTGAAGTCGGCTGGAACCAAGGCATGACACTCTTTGCAGGCTGAGATTTCAGGGTTCTGAAGCTGCATCCTCCTGCATGGTTTTTTTTTTTTTTTTTTTTTTTTTTTTTAGCACCCCGGATCTAAATTAAGGTCTTCCCGATACTGTTCATAGCAGCATTCTGACAGCCAGATCTCCAGCGCGTTTATCACTGGACGTTCTGTAATGCTTTAACTTTGGTATGCGGGTTCCATTTTTTAAAATATTTATGCCCTGAAAACTCAAACTATGCTGTTTTTAACATTTTACTTTTGAATTCAGACCAGTCAGCAAAGGGGTCTGCCCTCCCGCTCTGCTACCTTGTTTTACAACTGTGCAAATGAACTTTCGTGGAGACACCCACACGAAGAGACAGTCTCTCTGAAAACACCCACGGTTTTTCCAGCACCAGGACAGGACCATGAGCAGAATCACTGTGGAGGACCAAAAATTCTTAAATAAAACCTGGAGTGACAATCCTAACTTTCAGTAACCCCTGCAATTGTGAAAAAGCAAAATCATTCTCCATGCAGGTGAGTAGTCGACTAGTTGACAGTAATTTTTCAAAAATTACCAACCAATAAATTAAGACTGGGTCACACTGAAACTCAATCTGATTTATATTCTAGTTTCTCATTAGAATCGATTAAAGGAGCTAGCTGGGTGGTAAGAGATGAGCTCGGGCAGAAAGAAATTTACATCTGCAAAATACAAAATTCATGTTTTAGTCTAATCCTTGAGGATCTGGACCTCAGGATTTCTAGTATTTCGTTTTTCTTTAGTAAGTTATTTTTTATGAGAAACTCAAAGATTACGGAATACATACGATGTTGTTGTAGAGTCTCTAGTTTATTATGAAAGGATTCTTCCAATAATATGTACACAGAAACAAAAATATCTGTTTACCATTCCCGCTCACACCCCCACCCCCAAAGGCTTACCAGCAATAACAGTGTTCCTTCATGGCACCTACAGAAATTGCCTTTTCCCTAGGCCAGGGGCTCTTTGTAACACTTCTGAGGTAAAAACATCCATCTTCCTGTCTTGTATGGACATACTTGATACACTTTGAGGCAGTATGATAAGGCTCTTTCAGCACAGTAGTCTAGTCACTTAGGGTCACCTGACAAAAAACGTTCTCCCATGACTACGAGAGAATCTCATTCGTTCCCTACTTACAGGATGAGGACACTGAGACCCAAACTCGAGAAGCCAGGACTAGGATCCAGATCCGTGATCCTTCTCCTGTACAAGCAGTACATACGAGAATTACTGGGGAGATTTTACATCTCACACTTGTAAGGCCTGACCCTGAGACAGAAGGTTCAGGGGGTGCAGCCTGGGCACGTGCAGAGGACTCTGCTCAGGGACCCAGGCTGCAAAGGAAGAGGAGCCCTCAGACAGCAATGACAAGCGTTCCTATCATTCCTTTCCCCCTTTTCACAGTCGTGTATAACCAGATACGAAAACATACAGTTTACTTTGATGTATAATTAAATGGGTATATTTTCAAGGGCCTACTTCCTACTTCAAAACTTCATGCTGGGCGCTGGCACAAACCAAGACAACACTTCTGCTCTGTTATACGTTAGGTCCCACACTGAGCTTCAGGAAATAGATAAGAGAAATAACTCACCATAATCCCCCTTTGCCATGAGACAGGTAGTTCTGCTCTTCCAGATATTGATAAAATAAAAAAGAGGGCAGCAAACCAATGGATCAAAATCGTAGGATAGAGATGCCTGGCTCAATCACCACACACAACCACCTCAGAGGCCAACTGGCCCCTCTCCATCTACAGGTACACTTAGACCAGCACGGACAGCACCACACCACACGTTACGACGGAAAGCGTCACTTGACATCTGTCCTTGGAGGTCAAAATCAGCCAGGGGTGAAAGCTGTCTTTCCTTTAAAGAACAAAAGCGGCAGCGCGTACAACTTGTCCTTTACCACAGCTAACTGACGAGACGTGAATACCAAGGAGAAAGGGTTTAAGCCACGGATTTGGGTGCCACTGAGACTGGAAGAACCACTGTTACTTAAAATTCCCTACAACAAAAAGGGATTTAGCACTTCATAAAATTAAGTGAAAGGTCTACTTTTTCTTGACAGCTCGGCCAGCTCTTCCCTGATGTGCTGAATAGAAACCTCGTCTCTTTTCAGCTCTGCTTGCTTCAGTGCTTCCTGGTAGATCTCTTTTGCTTGTGCATATCGTTCTACAACAACCCGGAGAGAAGGGAGAATAAACACAAACGTAGGTTTTCAAAGTGATTCTGAAAGATTCTGAAGAGCAAGCGCGAGTGACAGTTCAGGCCTAACCTGCCCTGTGCTCGTTAAGTGACAGGCTGGCTCAGAGAGGCCGGGAGCTGGCGAGGGCCGGGACCCCCCGAGGGGGGCCCTGGGTTTCCTCTAGCTCCATGTGTGGACGGGAGCTAGAGTTACGGGAACTGAACACAAAGGTACTTCAACCGAACACACATCCTTTTGAGCACAGTCAGCCAGGCTTCGAATTCCGGAGCGTCCCGACTGCTCCTTGCCCCCCTACGACCATTTCACAGCCGCGTAAACCGAGGGACCCTTTCCCTCCGGCAGGCGCCCGCTGCCCCCTACCTCTGTGCATCAGAATTGCCGCGAGATTACTGAGCAGCATGTGTAGCTCAGGATGTTCTATCTGTCTCGCCAGGTCTGATGCCTTTTGCACATATGCACAGGCCTCGTCAAAGCGGCCCTGTGCGTCCAGGGTGGTAGCCAGGTCGCTCATCAGCACGATGGTCTAGACACAAAAGAAAAAAAGAGCCACACGGATTTAACATTAAACTGGAGTTTGGTAAACTGTGAATATATGCGTAAGAGTTCATGTTTCCTAGCACGTTCCCCAAAAAGTGAAGGACATCAGCCTTTAACAAACTGGCACATTTATCGTTCACATTGTACAGGGGACGGCATCTGTTCGGCTCTCAGGAAAACAATACAAATCTACTGAGTAGGGAAGAGGATATTACTTATGAACATAACTATCAAGTTGGAAGCATCAAGAAAAAATACTAATAATAGCAAGATGAAGCTGTAACGATCTTTAGAAGGTCCAGCAATCCTGAGAAGCCAGCCTCCAGGACTTTATTTAATGTCATTTCTACTAGTGACTCTGAGACTCATCGAGAGAAGAACTACATATATTACTGATTTTAAGAGTTCTTAAAATTTTGGTACTAAGAGAAGCAGACCCTACCTCCTCCCCTCAGTTCTAGCACTTGGGTGATTTGAATTCCAAGTCTGTCTTATTCCTCAGTGACAGGTTAGAGTCCCCTTAATAGAGTCCCCTTAATGGAATAAGTCCCTTTCCTGAAGAGAGTTCACAGCCCACTAACTTGCCCTGCCCATCAACCCGAGCCTTGGGACATGTTCGGTCCACCGGCTGAAATGTCTGTGTCCAGTGCTGGGGGTACCAAGCATTCTGACAAGTGATCCAGTTCTTCCCTCTAAGAATTTGAGAGATGAGAAAGACAAAGGGATGTCCATTCAATGTG
Organism: Cryptoprocta ferox; assembly: GCA_028646485.1. Taxonomy (NCBI): domain Eukaryota; kingdom Metazoa; phylum Chordata; class Mammalia; order Carnivora; family Eupleridae; genus Cryptoprocta; species Cryptoprocta ferox. The sequence goes on from CM053565.1 coordinate 8,999,517, forward strand.
TTCACTGTTCTAACAGCTCTGCAGGGTGTCAGTGGTTTTTACTTTGTAATGCAGTCCCTCTCTCCTTCCTTCTTTCCCCCCACTTCCCCTGGCATTTTACCTGTAGGGTGAGGGAGGCAAGAATCTTCATGTATTGACCTGTTCCTCTTAAGATTCTAAGGTTCACTATTACCAAATACTGTGACGTGTACCCTGATGTCCTGGAAGCTTGTGGGTGCCTGGTCAGACCTACCTTTTATAAAGGCTGCTCTGCTGGTGAACCCAAATGCATGCAGAATGCTCTGGATAACTGATCAGAGGTCTCAAATCCTTTAAGTAATGCCTACACCCAATGTGGGACTCAAACTCTCGACCTCAATATGAAGAGTCGTGTGCTCTACTGGACTGAGCCGGCCAGGTGTCCCTCACACACTTTCTCGGGAACAAGTAGTTGGGGGCAGGCAGAGTAGGGAGCACCTAGCACCTAGCACCATCTGCTGATGATCTGTTCCCAACGAGGTGGCCTTTCACATCCAGAAATACTGAAACCTTCGTCTTACAGTTCCCCTCTCTGCTTTCCTCCCTTACCTGTGGATGTCTTTCTCCTAGTATTTCTTCAGAAATCTGCAAAGCTTTTTCATACATCCTCTGCGCCTGTGCCGGCTGCTTGGAGAACAGAAGGTAGCGGGCATAGGTGTCTAAGCACATGCCAAGGAGGAGGTGGGTGTTGACTTTCTCTTCCACTAAGAAGGAAAGAAGAGCATTGCTGGCACATAATAAGGACAATACAGAAAGTGAGGCAGAAAACTGGCCGAGCTTTCTTAACATTTTGCTTCTTACCGCGGCCCACAAATATTTTCACAGTACTGGACCCCCTAAATGCTTCCTGTCATCTAAGAAGTACTTCTAACCTTACACTTTGTTACACAAAGGTGACAATTTAGGTGGATCCTCATCTAAACTAGTCCCTGGACCCAATTTCAATGTGTGCAGGAAGAGGGGGAGGTCCCCCCACACCAGGAAGCAATTCTCAGACAGCAGGTGTGCAAGAATTCACTCACTTGTGACCCTGTGTGTGCAGAGATAGCATCAGACTCCACAGGTTAAGGGTTCAGTCCTAGCAGACTGTAGGCCCTTCCTCCATCAGGCACCAGTCATACATAGCCCTGTGCCTCGGACCTCCAGCTAGCGGTGAGTGTCCGCCATGACAGAGTGTCCGTCCTCTGGCTAAGGACGCCAACTGTGATTCCGGGTTATGACCTGTGCTGCTCAACAACTGGCCGTGAATCAGAGGGTCCCCAAAACCCCTCCTTCGGTAAATTTGCTAGAGCAGCTCACAGAACTCAGAGAAACATTTTACTTGCTAAACTAGTTTATCATAAAAGGCTAGAACTCAGGAACAGCCAGATGGAAGAGACCACGGGGGGGGGGGGGGCGGAGGGGAGGGGCACAGAGCTCCTATCCCCTCCCAGAGCACCATCAGCCCGGAATCTGTGAGCTCGGTCTTCTGGGTTTTTATGGAGGCTCCATTACCTAGGTACAGGTGAGTGAATCATTGGCCATTGGCCACAGATTAAATTTACAGCCCTTCCCCCACTCCACCAAGGTCAGGCATTGGGTGGGACTGAACTTCCAACCCTACAATTAACAGGGCTAGAGCTCTTCACAACCACCTTTAGGTGTCCATTAACATAACAAAAGACTCCTTTATCATTCTCAACACTTAAGAAATTCCATGGGTTTGGGGAACTCTGAGCCAGGAACTGTGGACAAACACCAAATGAAGATGTGAAATATATTCTGGTCATGTGAATGACCCAATATATCTTAAAATCACAATACTGCAATATCCAATTGAATGTTGAACTTTCCCCCACATTTCAAATAAGACCTTGAGTCCACATATCAAAGCATGGAGTATTATTTTTAGGTTGAAACTGTATTTAGTAGAAACAGGTAAAGATAAATTCTAAGAATGATTTAACAAAGTATAGGACAAATGAAAGAGTTCTGAGGTGCAAAAGTGACAATGCAGTTAGGAACAGACAACACTCAGAATCCTGAACTAGAAAGTCACAAGCCAAATTGAAAAAACAGTTAATCCATTTTCTGAAGACTAATAAAGGCTGCATTGATATAGCAACTCTTGACAAATTACAGTACTGACTACACAATATCTGAAAATGAACAAACTTACAACATCTAATGCCACATGAACTGGAGAACACGGATCTCAAGAACAGGAACTTGCACAAGTAAAGACCCAGAAGAGACGATACAAATAATGTAAAAACGGTAATGACCCAGACTACAAGGAAATTCTGCAAACTGCTCTGCTAAAAGTCAATGTTTACAGAAAGAGCTTAAAAAAGAGTTTACCTCAGATAAACGTATGTAACTAAACTATTTCACACCCAACTGATGATCGTAGGTGGGGTTTATTTAACAGCAAATTCGCACGAAACCCCTCTCCTTCCCTAGTCTCAAAGTTTCAGAAAACTTACAAATGGTGTACAGAATTTGAAGAAGACGATGTACTAAATAAAGAGCAGGATGACCAATTATTGAAGAGAGAGTTTCAACAGGACAAAGTAGTTGGGGGGTGATGAAAATAGCTGTTACCACACTATCAGAGAGCAAAAGTTCAGAAACGATGCAAAGCAGAAAGCCAAAGTTATTTGCTTTGACTTAATTATATATATGCAAAAGTTATATAATCATGTTAAAAAATCAAACTAGTTTTAAATAGATCGCCTTGCAAATATACTTTTAAAAAAATAAATGAAAGTTATTTCCCTAAATATCAAAAGTATATTGAAACAAAATAACTATGAGCACTCTATTAAAAAACGCTGAGCAAAAGCTTATATAACCAAGCGGCAGTTTGACATTAACAGTTCTGAGATAATATGAGAAAAGGTAGTTAAAAATGAGAATAATGAGACAAATCTCTGTGTTCCAAGTACAAAGGTCCAAGATAAATTTTTAACAGTAAGAAGATTCAGAACTAAAACACATGTTCTTTGAGAACATTTAAAAGACAGAAACTGTTTACTGTATACCAAAAATATCACAAAACAATGTATAATTATTCCAATTCTAGAAATTCTATGCTTCAGAATTACTGACTCATATTTCTGGGATTTCTATTCTCTTTAGAATGGAAGAAAACATAGTAAAACATTTTAGAAACAATGAGATAAAATTTCAGCTGTAATAATTTTTCATTGTTAAAAAATGCATTCAAATTCATATCGCACACTAGAATATAAAAAATGAAAATATTTTTTGGAGAATCTACTTCTCTAAAAACAAAACTTAGAGAAATAAAAGGCTCCATAATAAAACCTTTAGCATACTGCCAAATTAAGAGAAATCTTCATAGCTTTCATAACATACAAAATAAAAGGGCACCTGGGTGGCTCAGTCGGTTAAGCATCTGACTCTTGATCTCAGCTCAGGTCATGATCTCACAGTTGGGAAATGGAGCCCCACGTTGGGTTCTGTGCTTGACAGCGCAGAGCCTGCTTGGGATTCTCTCTCTCTCTATCCCCACTCATACTTGTGTACACACTCTCAAAATAAAAGAATTTCTTAAAATACTAATATAAAAACTGCTAGAAATTAGACAAGAACAAATCAGCCAATAATAGCTGAGAAGTACACTGCGAATCTGAGAGGGAGGTCGTATTTATTTCTTTAAGTAATTCTTTTTCACAGATTATTTTTTTTAAATTTTTTTATGTTTTTTATTTATTTTTGAGAGACAGAGAGAGACAGCCCGAACAGGGGAGGGTCAGAGAGAGAGGGAGACACAGAATCCGAAGACAGGCTCCAGGCTCTGAGCTGTCAGCACAGAGCCCGAAGTGGGGCTCGAACCCACGAACCGTGAGATCATGACCTGAGCCGAAGCCAGACGCTTAACTGACTGAGCCACCCAGGCGCCCCTTTTTCACAGATTATTTCTAACCGGAGAAAAAGACAAGCTACTTCAAACAGTCCATGAAACAAGATTCATCACAGTAATTTTTACTCAAAATATTAGCAAATGGAATTGTCAGCTGCGCTAAGAAAACAGGCAAGTAGCATTTATTCCAGGAACATTGTACTTAACTATCAACATATCAAATTAGACGTGTGTAAAATCAGACTACAAAGGAATGCGATAAGATACTAGTTCCAAATTGAGGCTTTTGATTCCAGTAATAATGACTAATTATCTGAAAACCCTTTAAGTGAAATAAAGGACATCCTTTTACATGCACAGCTGAGATCCCAAGAGAAGGAAATCACAAGGGGCAAACAGTAAGAGGAAACTCCAGAGTAGAAGTATGGGACTTAAAGACAAATACCCCGTTTGTGCAGGTTTTGTGGCGTGGCCTGAGTGTCTCTGTAATCCAGAATTGAGTTCTTGGGGCGCCTGGATGGCTCAGTTGGTTGAGTGTCCAACTCTGGATTTCTGAGTGCTCAGGTCATGATCTCATGGTTCAAAATTGAGCCTTACATTGGGCTCTGTGATGAAAGCGCAGGGCCTGCTTGGGATGCTCTCCCTCCCTCTCTGTCCCTCCCCCACTTGCATGCTCTCTCTCAAAAATAAACAAACAAACAAAGAAAATAGGGTTGTCTGGGTAGCTGAGTCAGTTGAGCATCCAACTTTGGCTCAGGTCATGATCTCCTGGTTCGTGAGTTTGAGCCCCACATCAGTCTCGCTGTTATCAGTGCAGAGCACGCTTCAGGTCTGCTGTCCCCCTCCTTCTGCCCCTCCCCACTGCTTGAGCACTCTCAAAAATAAACATTTTAAAAGTAAATAAAAATTTTTTAAAAAATAAAATAATAAAGGAATTGAGTTCTTCTGCTTTTGCAAATCAGAGAATTACATTTGAAGCCCCTTGCATAATACCAGAATGACCCTTGTCGTGGGCTCTGTATGCGGCCCCCCACACCCCTTCCGCACCAGGGACCACAAGGAAACTTGCATGGCCCAACCTAGGATCTAGATGGGAAAAGGACTACCATGGAAATCTCCAATCATAGGCCTGAGCCACACAGAGCTTGATGCTACCTTTATCGATCCATTTAGGCCTGGACCTGAGTGCCTGGAAAAAACGAAACCATTCTCATCTTACAGCTAAAACCCTGTTGAAGATGAAATTATAATCCAAACGTAGTACACATGAAAATCCACCATAATTGAGAATCAGCATACAATAACAAAGGAGGCCTCAAGAATTTTAGATAATCAACTAATCCAACAGCATAAACTGAGTAGGTATAAAATAATTACTTATACATCCAGTATGATCCTCCTCAGAGCCCTGCCCTTGTTCCTCCCGTGCCTACACTTTTCTTCCCACTGGCTTATTACCTCCCGTTCTTCAGGTTTCTTATCAATCAGGCCTTTCCCAACCCCTCCATACAACAGCAACAGCCCCAACACATCCCCTGTACACACATTCCCTCACGTACACATCTGCAGAGCACTCAATCGTCTCTGGATAGATCAACCATTTACTGGATAGCATTTTGTTTTGTTTTGTTTTGTTTTGTTTTGTTTTAGACACAGAGTGTAGGAGAGAGGCAGGGGGGAGAGAGAGAGAGAATTCCAAGCAGGCTTCACACTCAGCACAGAGCCTGATGATCTGGGATCACAACCTGATCTGAACCCTGGGATCATGACCTGAGCTGAAATCAAGAGTTGGATCCTCAACCATCTGAGCCACCCAGGCGCTCCTACTGGAGAGTGTTTATGATGGTGTTTTTCCTCCACTGGAAATTAAGCTCCAGGAGGCAGCACCTTTCATTTATTTATAGCTGCCTCTCAGTGCCTACTAGTAATGTGTCTGGCACGTAATAGGTATTCAATAATTTCTTGGATGAGTGCCTGAATGATCAAATAAAAAGAAAGAATTAAAACCATAAAGGTACTGAACTAAAGATAGAAAAGATATAATGAAACTAAAAATTACTGAATTGACAGAATTGACACTGTTGCTCCAGAAATCGATGAAATCTCAACAAAGACATCATCACAGATCAGTGAGAAAAGGGTGATCAATAAAACAGTCCTGAGCTACAACCCTATCCTTGCAGGAAGGAAAAATTCTATCACTTCACATCGTATTAAAAGTTCCATGTGAAGACTAAATGTAAAAAGCCAAATATTTAGAAGAGACTATCTTTCTGACCTTAAAATAAAGAAGTATTTTATTAAACAAGACACAAAATACACAAATTATAAATACAAATTTTTGTATTTTGCTCAAATACATAAAGAACTCCTACAAATTATTAAGAAAAAGACAACCTTTCAAAAAACTAAACAAAGGATATAAAGAGACAATTTTCAGGGCAGGAAATCAAACCACAGTTATAAGCAATTTGATAATTCCTTATTACTCTTAGGAGTAAACAGGCCTTTGTGACAGGAAAACTGATGCTTTCGTATCAACATGGATAAATCTCAAAATAATGTGTGAAAAACTGCAGAAACAAGTGTACAGTATGATACCATTCATATAAAGTTTAAAAACATACTAGCCCTGTTGTAATAAACAGGCCTAAGAATGATAAAGATCAAAACCGAATTCAGAATAGTACCTACACCAAGTAGGAATCCACCAGGGTTTAAACTTAGAAAAAAGAATTCTGAAGCACATAGGTAAAATACTTAGACTTGACAAAACTAAAGGGAAGGTATACAGGCCATCTGTCAAAGTTGCTACACTTCATTTTTAATTGAAATCTTTAAAAAAAAATCAGAAGAAAGGCACAGAACTGACTTTTCTCAATGGTAAGGCAGTAATATGGAACAAACATTGGAGGAATTCCCAAAATACTGACAGGAAAACTGAGGTAGAGGAAAAACATAAAGGATAGAGAAGAGAGAGGCTAGTACACCGGTAAATCACATGACTGAATAAAGGACCAGACCAAGCAGAATTAGAGCAGGAAACAAAGATGTACTAGAAGCTCAAGAGAGTGGAATCTTAGAATTGAAGGTTCACTACAGACCAGGCAATGTTCAGAGAGACCAAGCCCCCAGCCTATGCTAATAAAACTTCCAACTCCTACAAAGCAACCAGGCAGGAGAAAACAGGCCATCTACAAAAGGCAGCAAAGCAGTTGGCTGCAGAATTCTCTGCAATAAATCCCAGTAAGTCAAAATTCCAGATCATCGAGAAAAAACAAGTGGGGAAAAGATAGGCAGAAGAATGTTAAACTGTACTCATCTCATCTTACAGAAGAAACGGAAAACATTTTTTTTCTTCTGAGTCAAATACGTCTTACCGAAAGTTTTAGGTTACCCCTAATAGAACTGATTCCTATGAAAACCCTGAAACCGAAAACCGTATATATGCCGTCCTTCCAAACCGTAAGTGGAAGCTGAGTGAGAAAAAGGTCCAAAAGGGACCTGAGACCAAAGGAAGTAACAAAATGGAAAGCATTTTTTTAAATGCAAAAATTAGGGGGGCCCCTAATTGCTGAGTTCAAGCCCCTCATCAAGCTCTGTGCTGACAGCTCGGAGCCTGGAGCCTGTTTTGGATTCTGTGTGTGTGTCTCTCTCTGTTCCTCCTCCACTCATTCTCTTTCTCTCAAAAATAAACATTAAAATAATCTAAAAAATAAAATGCAAAAATGAGACCAACTATCACTCTCAATACTAATTTTATATAAGCTTTGAGATTCTGTATAACAAGACAATAACATTTAGATTAAGTTTAAAAAAAAAAAACCCAAACACAGTCTTCTACAAAAGACACACTGAAAACAAAATGACTTAGAAAAAGTTTAAGAGTAAGATATAGTCAATAACGTCAAGGTAAAATTTGTGACAAATACCGTAAGTAGGACCAAAAAAAAAAAAAAAAAGAATCAGTTTTCAGTTTGAAAGGATAACTCACAATGAAGATACCTATCTAGAACTGTTTAAGCAAGAATAAAAGCATGTATGAAGAAAAAAACCACAAAGCCAAATCATTTTGTCTAGAATTAGACAAAATCAGCAAGGATACAGGACTTGAACAATACTATAAACCAGCTAGATCTACCCTACATGTACAGAACATTCTACCCGATGTACATTCTTCTCAAATGGACATAGAGCAGTCTCCAGGACAACCATACACTGGCCCATAAAACTAGTTTCAATGAATTAAAAGGACTGAAATCATACAAAGCATGTTCTCTGACCACAATGGCATCAACTTAAAAGTCAAAAACAGAGGGAAATATTGGGAATAAACAAATATATGAAAATTAATCCACACACTCCAAAATATCCAAAGGATCAAAGAAGAAATCACAAAAATTAGAAAATACCTTGAAATAAAGAAAAATGAAAACACAACACACCAAAATTTATGGGTCGCAGCTAAAGCAGTAGAGGAAAACTTATAGTTGTAAACACCTATGCTGTATTAAAAAAGAAAGCTTTAAATCAATGACCCAATTTTCCACCTAAAAAATTAGAAAAGGAGCAAAATAAACCCAACCCAAGCAGGAGAGAGAAACCAAGGAGAAACCGATCAGGAAGGTCCTCCATAAATTGAGTGGGAAACACAATATGGAGGGGCCAAACCATTTAATAGAAAGTACATCACATTCCAGCAGATTCGTATACAGTAAGTGCTTAATGAGGGCCAGCCAACTTAATTCCCCTAACAACTCTACACGGTAGACATAGGTTCTACAGTTACTCCTGTCTTACTGACAAGGAACCCAGAGGAGAGAAGTCCCGTAACTTGTCTGCAGTCACACTATGAAGAAGCGGAAGAGCCAGAATTCAAACTCAGGCTCCAGACTTCGAACATTCATGACATCAAATATGCGACCAAAATTATTCCACTCCCAGAAGTGTTTTGATCATCTAAAATATGAAAATGAATGAAACTTTCAGCTCAAGGAGAGGAGGAGAAAGGAACAGTGTAAAAAAATCTCTTGAGAGGAAATAAATCATGAAATAAAGAATTGGGAACGGAATATGATCTCATAACAGAATACTGTCAATTGTGCTTTAAAAATGTAGTTCCATAAAGTTCCTTCTAGGAAAATATAGGCCTCCAAACTTATTTCACCCATGCATTCATTTATCCAAGATATTGAATTTATTTATTTATTTATTCATTTATTTATTTTAAGTAGGCTCCACACCCAACCTGGGACTTGGAAACTCTCCACCCTGAGATCAAGGGTCTGCCAACTGAGCCAGTCAGGAACCCCTATTCAAGATATTTTTAATTTTTTAAATGTTTGTTTATTTTTGAGAGACACACACAGAGCACAAGTGGGGGAGGGGGAGAGAGAGAGAGAGAGGGAGCCACAGAATCCGAAGCAGGCTCCAGGCTCTGAGCTGTCAGCACAGAGCCTTATACGGGGCACGGAACCCACAAACTGTGAGATCATGACCTGAGCCAAAGTCAGACGCTCAACCGAGCCACCAGGTGCCCCTCAAGATATTTATCAACATTGTGTTCTTGCCACTGACTTAGACACTGAAATCAAATCAAGAAAATGGAAGAAATTTAAATGTATGAGTAATCAAGGAAAGAAGAACAGGATGCTAGAGAAACCCCTCTACAGGAGATATGGCCCATATGGCTTCCTGGATCCTACCACTTTCTTTGAATAAATCACTCCATGTAATATCCCATACCTATTCCAGAACCGAAAACAGAGAAAGCATACCAATTCATTTTATCACATTAATAAAATCCTGTGATAAGCACAATAAATATACTATGGATTTCAGATAAGAAAATATATGTAAAGTTCTAAATAAAATATCAGCACTAAATACTATCCTGAAGTACACTTAACAACTAATTAGTAGCAAGTCTGGTTTGCCCTACATATATAAAAATAAATCTTTTCATAGTTTGTCACCAAATTAAATATGAAACAAAGTTGTCCATCACCACTATTATTTAATCTTGTTCTGAGGTCATAGGCAATGAACTAAATTTAAGAAGGGTGGGAAGAGACACAGAAGTAGATCTAAAAGGAAACATCATGATTTCTTAAATGTAAAATTATACATCCAGAAATAAGAGTATCAACTAAAAAGGAAATAGTGTAGTAAAGTGTCCACTAAGAATCAAATGTAACAAAATACCTGTCCCATCTACAGGAAAGTCTGTAAGAGCCATGCCAGGGTCCTCAATGGAAAGACCCCACACAGGAGGCCTCCCCATATCGCACTTCACTTGACTGCACTTTGCAGATGGTGCATTTTTTACAAATTGAAGGTTTGTGGCAACCCTGCATGGAGCAAATATATCGGTGCCATTTTTCCAACAGCACTTGCTTATTTTGTGTTGCTGTGTCCCATTTTGGTAATTCTCACAAAATTTCAAACTTTTTCATTACCATATTTGTCATGGTGATCGGTGATCAGTGATCTTTGATGTTTCTCTTATAACTATTTGGGGGGCACACAAACTGCACCCATACAAGACGGTGCATACCAGACGGTGAACTTATTAAGTGTGTGTGTTCTGAGATTTCATCTACTGGCTGTTCCCCGCCTCCCTGTCTCTCCTGGGGCCTCCCTATTCCCTGAGACAAAACAATAGTGAAATCAGGCCAGTTAATAACCCTACAGTGGCCCCTAAGTGTTCCAATGAAAGGAAGAGTCGCATGTCCTTCATTGTGAAATCAAAACCTGTAAATGATTGAGCATTTCAGAAGCTGACACAGGCTGAAAGTTTGGCCTCTTGTGCCAAACAGTGGTGTTGTAAATGCAAAGGAAAAGATCTTGAAGGAAAAGAGAAGGGAAAAGTGCTAGTCTGGTGAACACACAAACGGTAAGAAAGTAAAACAGCCTTTTTGCTGACGTGGAGAAAGGATTAGTGGTCTGAACAGAAGACGGTCAAGCCAGCCCCAACGTTCTCTGAAGCCAAAGCCTAATCCAGAGCAAGATACTAATGCTCTTCAGTTCTGTGAAGGCTGAGAGGTGAGGACGCTGCAGGACAAAAGTCAGAAGCTGGCAGGGAGTGGTTCAGGAGGCTTAAGGAAAGAAGCCGTCTCCATAACATAAATGTGCAAGGTGAAACAGCAAGGGCTGACGTAGAAGCTGCAGCAGGTTATCCAGAAGATTCTAGATCTTCATTAAGATAATTAATACATGGGGTGCATGGATGGCCCAGCCGGTCAAGCATCCGACGCTTCTTATCAGCTCAGGTGGTGATCTCTCGGTCATGAGATCGAGCCCCAAGGTGGGCTCCACTACTTGGAGTCAGAATACCTACTGGGATTCTCTCTCTCCCCCTCTCTCTGCCCCTCCCCTGCTCATAGACTTGCACACACACACACGCTCTAAACAAATAAACTTAAAAAAAAGATAAGACACTATACCAAATAACAGATTTCTGATGTAGATTAAACAGCTTTCTACTGGATGAGGATGGCACCCAGGAATTTCATAGCTATTGAGAAGCCAATGCCTGGTTTCAAAGCTTTAAAGGACAGGCTGACTCACCTGCTAGGGGCTAATGCAGCTGGTGATTTTATGTTGAAGCCAATGCTCATTTGCCACTCCCATACTCCTAGGGCCCTTAAGAATCACGCTAAATCTACTCTGCCAGTGCTCTAACAATGGAACAACAAAGCCTGGATGACAGCGCATCTGTTTACAACATGATTTACTGGATAGTTTAAGTCCACTGTTGAGGGCTACTGCTCAGAAAAAAAGATTCCTTTCAAAATATTCTGCTCATTGACAATGCACCTGGTCACCCAAGAGCTCTGATGGAAACGAACGGAGAGATTAATGTTGTTTTCATGCCTGCCGACACACCATCCATTCTGCAGACCATAGATCCAGGAGTTAATTTTGATTTTCAAATTGGGCAGAGTAAATTGGAAACCTTCTGGAAAGGATTCACCATTCTAGGTACCATCAAGAACATTTGTGACTCACGGAAGAGGTCAAACAATCAATATTAAGAGAGGTTTGGAAGACGTTGATTCCAACTCTAACTTTGAGGGCCTCAAGGCTCCAGTGGAGGCAGAGGGGGTGGAAAGGGCAAGATCTCAAGTCAGAAGTGGAGCCCAAACACGTGACCGAAGGACTGCGATCTCAGGATGAAACCTGAATGGAGGAGGAGTTGCTTCTTGTGGACGAGCAAAGGAAGTGGTTCCCTGAGATGAGATCTACTCATCTGGTGAAGATGGCATGAAGACTGTGGAAATGACAACACGGGACTTAGAATATTACGTGAACTCAGTTGATAAAGCAGCAGCAGGGTTTGAGGATAGACTCCCATTTTGAAAGAAATTCTGTGGAGGGTCAGATGCTATCAAACGGCATCCCGCACCACAGAGAAATCGTTCGTGAAAGAATCAATCAATGCGGCATGCTTCATTGTTGTCTTCTATTAAGAAATTGCCACAGCCACCCCGACCTTCAGCGACCACCACCCTGATCAGTCAGCAGCCATCCACACTGAGGGAAGACCCTCCACCAGCAGAAAGATGAAGACTTTCCGAAAGTTCAGATGATATTTTTTAGCAATGGAGTATTTTTTAATTAGGGTATATACATCTTGGGGGAGTATGTACATTTTTTAAACATAATGCTATTGCACACAGTAAACCTAAGTTTTCTTTTCACTGGGAAACAAAAAGATTCGTTTGATCTGCTGCATCGCGTTGTTTACTTCAGGGCGGTCGTCTGGAATCGAACCCACAATATCTCTGACGTGTGCCTGTGTTGCAGAGACAGTGTAGTGGTGACTTCTCTTGCTAGCACACCTGTTTGTTCCGGCATCCACTCTGGTCTCACGTGATTCACGCAGAGGGGAATCTATCCTCAAGAATGGATCCTGGTCGGTTTTAGAGAATCATGGCAATCCCACTATTCCTGTCGAGGCCTGGGTTCGAAATACCATGTAACCCAATCCAGCCAATGAGAAGTAAGGGTAAACCTACTTGGGAACTTCTGGCAAAGATTTCCTTGATTCTAAGAGAAACACCAAAGAAGTTTCCTTTTCCTCTGCACGTTGCCATTTCTGGATAAGGTTCCTGGGACCTAATATAGTCATGTTTCAACCACAAGCGGAACGTGAAGAGAAAGCCAAGATACACTGAGAATGAGCGAGGAGGGATGGAAAGAATCTCCTTCTTCAGGATTTCAATGAGCTGTGTGTCAAGTAACTCAACAACCTAACTCGTTTCCATGAACTGCCAGTTACGTGAGAGTTAGTGCCCTTAATGCTTAACTGAAAATTTGTGCTATTTGCAGTGAAATGCCAATGTATTCAGATGGCAATCTCCCCAAACTCACTGAAAAATATAACGCAAATCTAGTAATTCAGTCTCAAAGCATCTTGGGGATTTGACAAATGATCTAAAATGTATGTAAAAACAAAACAAAATGGGGGGAAATCTTAACAAAAGCAGCATGCATGAAACCTGTTTTACTGTGTAACTCAAATGTATGCTACCATATAACTCAAACAACTTATATTGTTATAAAACTCATGTGATGAATGAATCAAATGGAAAACTCCATAAAAAACACAAGCATATGCTAATTTACAGTAAGTACGTAACGACAATAGATTATCATCTTCAGGATAGTAGTGGTGAACTTCACACCAAAATTAACCTCAAATATGTTAAAAAGTTACGCGTTAACCCTGTTTAGAAATAAAGAAAAAGTAAATTAAAAAGGATGAGTGAATATTTATCGGATTTCAAAGTTGAAAAGTACCTTTCTAAGCATTAAGCTCCAGAAGAGTGGGGACTTCTGCCTCTCTTGCTTCTATCGAATCCTAGAACCCTGGCATAGAACAGCTACTCAATATGTATTTAAAATTAATAAAAGCAAGGGCGCCCGAGTGCTTCAGTCAGTTATGCATCTGACTCTTGATTTCAGCTGAGGTCATGATCTCATGGTTTGAGTTCGAGCCCCCCCATCAGGGTCTGTGCTGACAGCATGGAGCCTGCTTGGGATCCTGGATCTCTCTTTCTCTCAAAATAAACATTTAAAAAATCAACTTAAATTAATAAAAGCAAAGAACATACACATAAACAAAATTCAGATCTAATTCCAAAAAGATTAAAGACAAGTGAAGTCATACTGTGTGATTCATTTATATAAATTTTAAAAAGAAACCCACAGAAACAAAACAAGATTCAGCAGAACAGTATCTTGGGGGTGGGAAGGAGAATGGGGCTGGGGCCAAACACACACAGGCTGCAAAGGTGCTGTTAGTGTCGGGTCACTGCCTGTTGTTCTCAGTATTCCTTAAACTACACAAATTTTAGTTTCACATTTCTTTTTTTTTTTTTTTAATTTTTTTAGTGTTTTATTTATTATTGAGACAGAGAGAAACAGCATGAGTGGGGGAGGGTCAGAGATAGAGGGAGACACAGAATCTGAAGCAGGCTCCTGGCTCTGAGCTGTCAGCACAGAGTAAGGGAAAAGAAAAAACCTGATAGGACAGAGTTAATATTCTTACAAAACAGCACCAACAAATGATCAACCCCATTGCTTAGCAAAGAAATGCCAGTTAAGGCATCATTGCCATATCACCAATCTGGCAAAGGTTATAAAAACCAGGGAGTTGTGTGGAGAAGGGGCACACTGCCTGATCACGACAATAAAAACAATGACTAACACTCGAGTAGCTGCAAAGTACACTGTTCTAAGTGCTTTATGGATATTAACTTATTCAATCTTCCTAATGGTCCTACAACACAGTACTGCTCTTACTCCCATTCTGAGGATCAAAAGCACCCAGGGCTTAATTAATCTGACCAAAGTCACAAAGCAAATAAATGAGCAGAACCTGAAAATGTAAATTAATACAGTCCTTTCGAGGGCAATTTTGCAGTATTTGTCAGTAAGTTTAAAATGTGCTCCTTTGACCAGGAACTTCAGTGCTCAAAATTTATCTTTTAAAGATTTTTTTTTTATTTTTTTAACGTTTATTTTATTTTTGACAGAGAGAGACAGCATGAGTAGGGGAGGGTCAGAGAGAGGGAGACACAGAATCGGAAGCAGGTTCCAGGCTCTGAGCTGTCAGCACAGAGCCCGACGCGGGGCTCGAACCCACGAACTGTGAGATCATGACCTAAGCCAAAGTCCGATGCTTAACCGACTGAGCCAGCCAGGCGCCCCAGAATTTATCTTAAAGAAACTACCTATGTCATAACAGAAGACCTCACTCATGCGGGCACACCGTTCTGGACTGAACACATGCTTTCATTTATCTCTCCTCCCTCCCAAAACATTACTAAAATCAAGGTTAAAGGATGAAGAAGATAGAAAGTTACAAGGAAAAGCAAAGTAGAGATGACAAAGATCAAAAATTGTGGGAGACGACAAGCAGAGAAAAAAGCAGCAAGTGACTGAGCACATGACAGAAAGACAAGGACTGAATGCTACAGACAGCAATGCCACCGAGAAGTAAGCTGATAGGTACTAGAGCCCCAGAAAAGCTTAGGAATTAAGAGCAAATACTACGATTAACAGAAGAACTTGTCAAGCACATAAGAAACAAGTAACAAAAAAATGTAGGTCTGACTTCAGAGGAAACAAAAAGTTGTACACAAAAGAAAATGCTTGGCACAACAGCTAACACTATTTATATATTCATAATAATATAGACATGACCAAAAATTACACTAAATGTTCCCTTTTCTGTAAGTTAACAGTTTCTAAAAATAATAATGCCAGAAATAGTTTTATATGTCATTTAGAAATATAAAGGAAAATACCAGACGAAATTGGTTAAGAGTTGAAAATTACTCTAAGATATGTGGCGAGGAAATGTTTTTAAATTAAGTCTTAGAACATCCTTTGACTTTTTATACTACACAGATAAGAACATAGTTTTTTTTAAATGTTCCAAAAATTACAGAATATCCAGAAAAACACGTCAGACATAAATGCCCTATAAATCTAACAACCAGAAATAATCACGGTCTATATTCAGTCCTACTCTATAACTACATCTATAGCTATACTGGACTCCTCCGAACTATACTGCTTAGTAATCTACTGTTTTCACTTAATTTTGTATGTGTACTTCCTCTGTAATTACATATATATTTATAATATGAGAAACAAAATGAGTACCCTAGACCAAATTTATACATGAGCTTAAGTAATACACTTGTGGGACAGAGTTAGGTAAATAAAAAGCATATAAGTTTGACAGTGGATGTACTTTGTTTAAAATTGAATGAAAACAGGGGTGCCTACGTGGCTCAGTTGGTTAAGCTTCCGACTCCTGATTTTGGCTCTGGTCATGATCTCACAGTTTGAGTTCGGCCCCACATCGGGCTCTGTGCTGGCAACGTGGAGCCTGCTTGGGATTCTCTGTTTCCCTCTCTCTCTTCTCCTCCCCACCTCTCTCTATATATATTTAAAAAAAAAATTGAGTGATAATATATTCCTTTAGAAAAAATAAGATTAAGAATAATGTAACATTTTCTTTATTGCATGTAACTAGTAAAATGTAAATGTAACACTTATAACAGAAATTAGTTTGCTCTCTCCAAGGAGACTTCCTGTGCCTGGAGAAAGGTGTTTTCACAATATACTACTAAATTAAAAAAAAAAAAAAGCATATATAGTATGATCCCTTATTTCTTAAGATGTAAACAGCACAGGGGGAAAGCAAGCCCAGAAAGGTATACACCAAAAAGTAGAGTAGTTCTTTCTTTGTAGTATTATGGATGATCTTTGTTATCTTCTTCCTAATGCTTTCCTAAACTGTCATAAATGCACTGGTATTACTTTTGGGAGTCGGAAACTTCTAAGGAACTGTCTATAGTCAATTCTATAAATGAAAGACAGCTAGAGTGTGGACAGTTCAAAACTGAATTATTTTATAGCTAGACTCATATTTGTATCTTCTGTGCATTCCCTCAAAGCCTCCATACAACACTGAAACTTTACTTGGGGCCTGTCTGGTCTTCTGTGCCTACGTTCAACCAGTGCTGAGCCTATATTACGTGCCAGGCACTGCTCTAGTACCAAGAATTTAGCAGTGAACAAATGAGCTGAAATCTCTACCTTTCTTTGCCAGGGAAGACAAACACTAAAAACATTTGGAACAAAAATATACTATTAGTGGCCATACAAACATGAGCACACCACACACACACACACACACACACTCCTACTTTCAAGTGTGAGGAACAAAAGCAAAGGATAGGTGGGAAGAGAGGATTTAGTTAGGGTAGGCCTTCTGGGGAAGTGATACCTGAGCAGAAAACTGAATGAAGAGAGCTGGCCATGCAAAGATAGGGGAGAACAGGCTAGGTGGAGGGAATAAGTGAAAAAACCTTGAGATGGCAATGAGCTTGTACAGAACAGCAGGACCAGTGTGGTCAAAGTGGAGTGAGCAAGGAGGAGAGCAGCAGTAGACGATGTAGAAGTAGGTAGGGGTCAAATCATATAGGGCCTTACAGGTCCACACAGTGATTCTGACATTTATTCTAAAGGTGATGCAAAGGCACTGAGGTTTAAAAGATCACTCTGCCTGCTGTATGGATAACAGATTGTGTAAGGGAATTCAAAGAAGCAGGAAAACCCTTGAGGAGACTATTAAAGGTGTTCAGGCAAGAAATAATATCCTGGACCAAAGCAGTAGGGCAAGAGGATGAGACATGATCTGATATGGACATATTTTGATGGTTGATCCAATATCACTTGACGGATTTTTACAATCAGAAATGAGGAAGGAATCACAGGTGATTCTTAGGCTCTTGGCAAAGCAAGTGAATGGACGGTGGTGCCCTTCACTGACTGGCAGAGAAGCAAGTTCGTGAGTGGCAGGAATCAAGAGATCCATTTCAAACATGTTAAGTGGGGGCGCCTGGGTGGCTCAGTCCGTTGAGTGTCCGACTTCAGCTCAGGTCATGATCTGGCTCATGGGTTCGAGCCCCGCATTAGGCTCTGCTAACGGCTCAGAGCCTGGAGCCTGCTTCAGATTCTGTGTGTGTCTCTCTCTGCCCCTCCCCTGCTCACACTCTGTCTGTCTCTCTCTCTCTCTCTCTCTCTCAAAATAAATAAACCTTAAAAAAAAAATCAAACATGTTAAGTGGGAAATGACCATTAGACATTCAGGTCAAGATGTCAGGTAGACAATCTTACCTAGTTTATGTCTGTAGTTGATGTGTGAGCTGGGGATGAGGATGTACAACCGATATTTAAAGGTATGGGACTATATGTTATCTCCTAGGGTGTGAGCCCCAAAGTCTGCTAACTTTAGAGGTGGCGAAGGGGAAAGTGACTAATGGGTAAGGGGTCCCAGAAGCCAAGCGAATAAAGCAAGTCCCGTAGGAGATAGCGACCACCTAGGTCAGAGCTGCTAATAAGCAGAGTAGGTAAGATAAGGCTTGAGAACTGGTGACCTTGATAAAGGTGGCTTTGGTGCAGAGATGGAAGAGAAAACGGGTTTATGTTTACGAGAGAATTGGAAAAACTGAATAAAACTCTTTCAAGTCTTATTTATTGCTTTAGGGACAAGAGTTGACTGCTCTGTCTCTATAGCATCTTGTAGCTCTTGGCATAGAGTATATGTGAAGTTAAGAATTATGGAATCGGTGTCAAATCTGGTAATTCCCAATATTTCAAACCACATTAAGAAACCCAAACGGTCGAGAGCTAGAGCTTCCTGACCATCCCATTTTGTTCCTAAAACCATTCTTTATGCTCTTCCCTCTGTAATGAGGATGAACTGCAAAAACCTGAGTTTCTCTTCATCTTTTATGACTTGGTACATATCTGGTACCAAAAAGTAATTAATTAGCCTTGTGACTGGTAACTGAACCGAGAGAAGAGAAAAAGACCTCTCCTTTCTGCTCCCCGATTTTCCAGAGATTATATATAATAAAAGTCAACAAATAAGTTAACCACCAAAGGGTTACACAAACAAACAAACAAACAAACAGTGGTCAAGTTATTCAAACAAAACAGCTCATCCCAAACCCTCTGCTGAGATCTTAAAAATCGCCACTTTAATTCCCCAAAAGGATAACTCCCCCTCCCCCTCATTCAGACACCTTTCCCTTTATCGCAGTAGAACAGTGAAGCTCTGTGGCAAAAAGGCAATGTCCAGAAAACAGTCAGGTCTCCCTACCTGACAAAATGTCTTCTGCTAATTCCTTTTCTCTTTCAATTTTTTCCTCTAGGGTTGAAATGCAGAATTCATAGCCAGCAAGAGCAAATTCCTGTCTGTAAAGCAAAGATCAGCAATCGGCTGTTCACCTTTTCACAAACTCCTCTTTTATTCGCATTTTCCCAGCTTGGATTTGAATACTGTTATTAAGGGAAGTGAAGATGGGAAGCATCGTCGCCCACAAATGGTTTCAGGTGAGTCCGTTTCTCCATTTGGGAAAGCCTTACACTGGCTCCAAGTAATACTATTATGAACAAAGGCTAAGGCCACCTGCACCAAGGGTTCTAACTACTGATCTTATGCAATTTTTGGAGAGGTTTATTAGCTTTATTAGCTTTCCAACCTGTAGGTCTTCAATGAAAGCTTCTTCTACATAAATGGAATTCCTAGCTATGGCGCTAGAAGGCATTGAGCCTGACTCTAATCCTGGACCCTCAATCAATTGGAGAGGCCAAACGTTAGGCAGGCTGACCCTGGAGAGAACCAGCTATCAACTGCTGGTTTCTATAAAGAGATGCACAAACAACAGAAATTCCTTCTCCTTCCAGAAGCTCACCTCTGGTTCTTGCCCTCCCGCTGGGGCTCTAGTTTCTCAGCAAAGCGGCACTACAAATCTCGCCCCTTCTCCTCTAGTGCTTTGCCAGAGGAGAATAGATGACCCCACCGTTGCACTCTGTTCTCAGAACAGAAGCTTCTCCAGACCCAAACCTTGGCAGGACGGACCCTATCCAGCCAGGGCATGGGGCAGGGTAAGGCTGCTCACTAGATGCTTCTAGTCAGAGCAAAATGCCTATTAGCAATTCCCCTACTAATATCAGCCTTCATAAGCCCCAAGTCTAGTTATATAGTTTCTGGCCTCATGCTTCTCTTAATAAAACTAAATGAAAAAATACCTTTGAGAAGGGTACAGCGGAATCACAGGCTAATTATCAGGGGCTACCACATCCGCTTGGGCCTGTATGAGAATTCGTCTTACTCTCCACTGGGATTAGTTTCGGGCTTCTTTTATCCTAGAAGTTCATACCCCATCGACATCCAGGCCTGTTTGTTACTCCTCTGAGAGACTGATCCCAGCTGCAACGTTTCCCGGCACAGGCCAACCTCAAAGCTCCTCCAAAGACTTGCAGTCAAAGGCCCTCAGAAGCTCTGGCCTATCTAGTGTCCAACCAAGTGCAGGGAGAATAGCCAGGTTCTGCTGAAAGTGAAGGAGCTGGTGACTAGGGCAGCAGGGACCAGTGCCGGGGCCCCTGGCCTCAATAAGCATTCTTGTTACAGCATTATGTGTGAGGTCATTCCAAACTTCTGGTACCCAACTACTGTAGCAGCCAAAAACCCCAGGAAAAGCTCATCTTAGAGCTTTCCTTCAATGTACTCTAAGATCTAACTCTCTAGAGTTGTTCTCTGCTTACATCCTAGGTGTTTCTCCTTTGAACTCCGCCTAGACAGGATGAAAGGCACCAGGCCTCACTCATCAGTGTTCCTGGGACCTCTGACACACATCCACGTTATTTTCCAAAGCCTTTCCTGTGAAGCATGAAGATTCTTCTTTATAAGGATTTAGACTCACCTAGTCCTTTTAAATTAGCACCAATTTCCTATCCTACTTATCCAGAGGTCCACTTCTCCACTCCTAGATCTTTCTCCTTAAAGCCTGCCTATCTGATCACCTTTACATGCTTTAAAAACAGTGCCTTCTGGACTAGCCAGTGAGACACTCCCATGCCAATTCCCTCATCATTCAACTATATGTCTAATTTCCTGGTTTGTTGATACTTCTATCCAAAAATGGTTTCTTCAAAGTATATTATCCCCATCAGCTTTTATACTGCTCCCTCCACTTCTAGGAAGAGCTAAACTAAATTTCTAATGGTAACTTTCCTTTTCGGTTCATGCAGGAACAGAACACTTGATTAGCTTTGTCACAGTGTAGCCAGAGGCGTGAGGGCTATATGCCCCACTCATGAGTCTACTTAGGAAACAGCAGGGCAAAACTTGGAAAAAACTAAAGATGTCAACAATGAGGGAGGGAACCCTTTGAGTGTGACACCCAGTGTTTCTGAAACCCATGACTGGAAGGTAAATGAAAATTATTTAACATCCTGGGGTTAAAGTTATCTGCCCACAGCCCAACTCCCTGGTGGCTGCCACATCTAGATTCTGACTATACTTACCTATTCTGAGCAGCATAGATACTGGCCAGCTTTAGAGAGATTTCAATTATCGCATTGTCTTCCTGTTGGGAGAAAGAAAAATGAAGAAAATTCACAACAAGCTAAATTTCCTCATGGATTATTTCTGATCAACATCTAGACTGACTTTGACTTCAAAGGCATAGCCTTTATCCCTTAGGAGGAATTGGGCAACTGAATTCCTCAGCAACCGTGTTTTTGCATGAGTGAAAGACTGGTAGTTTCTATAGAGGTCCGAGGGGAAAAAAAAAATAATAATCCACCTTTTTTTCACCAAAGCACATGTTGGGGACTGGGTGGAGTTTCCAGGAAACCAAAGTATTTTGAAAACTGCTTCAGCAGGGGCCCAATCCTAGGCAATGTTCTTACCTGTTGCATGCCCCCTCCAAGCAGGTAACTCATGGTTGCTTTAAAAAGTTTCTCCGCCTAAAAGCATAAGGAAAAGATTTTTCTTTTACTTGGGCCCCACTATCTATATGACACTGGATTCTAAGTACTAGTAACCTTGTAAAGTACTAATCTCTTGTAAAACACAACACACACACATGCTCACACACACAGAAAAATATCCTTGTGATGGGAAAACAGACAAGAATACCAAGACCTCACATTCTCTGGGCACCTTAAAAACTATTCTGTGATGAGCAGATACCAACTACAGAAATTAACTTTTCATTCAAACCCTACTGTGGCAGAGACTGCAACCTGTCCCCTAATTTTTCACTCCCCCATCTTTTCAGTTATGGAATCTTTTCCGTTTTAACAGGTCAGCTTCCTTTACACCTAGGTGCAGGCACATGATGGAAGTTTTGGCCAAGAGATGCAGGTAGAAGGAATGGGAACAGTTTCTAAATCCTATTTTATAAGGAAGCCGCCTGCTGCTTCCCTCTTCTTCCTTCCCGGCAGCTGGAGGTGAGCCAGCTCACCTATGTAGATGACAACACATCTTAGAAGGAACCCAGGGGCACCTGGGTGGCTCAGTCAGTTGAGCATCTGACTCTTAATTTCAGCTTCGGTCATGATCTCACTGTTCGTGTGTTCAAGCCCTGCATCCGCTTCGGTGCTGACGGTGCAGAGCCTGCTTGGGATTCTCTCTGTCCCTCCCCCACTGGTGTGAGTGAGCTCTCTCTCACAAAATAAATAAACTTAAAATATATATATAATAATAATAATGCAGGCTTCTGGACCACTTCATGGAGCAGAGGTACCTACCGTTCTTTAGTGTAGCTACCTGTGGAATAGTTTTAAAAAGAAATACACCTTCTTGTTTGAGTCACTCCATTTTGGGGACTCTTTGTTATAGCAGCTTTGCCTGCACCCTTACTAACAGAGGTCCCTTGAAGCTAGTCCTTCACAAATTCAAAATATTACAAAGTGATTTACTTACTTACATTTTCAAGTTGACCCCGTATAAATGCTAAGTTGGCCATCTGAAAGCAAATTACAAATTATTTTTCAGTTTAGGGCACTGTGTTCTACTTATTTCAAAACATTTAAGCTAATGACTCCCTTTTGGTTTTACCGTCTAAATTAAAAAACAGTTCAAAGAGAAAGGTCTGTCACTAATCTGCTAACATTAAAGTATGGCAAGCAATGCCGTGAATGTAATGGTTGCACAATCTTTGCTGATGACAAACTAAATCTAGATCCATTCATCACTGAAGAAACAAATACTAATATTTTAATTTTCGGTCTGGGATTCAGACTTTGTATAAGTGACACCCCAAGGGTAATAACATTTGAAACCAAAAGAAAACTCAGTAAAAACAAAAACCAAAGAGCATTACAACATCCTGCAGGGCAGGAGTGTAAATCAGGAGAGCTAACAACCCTTCTCTTGCATCCACCCTTCATCATCAGTGGCTGAGATTGGTTAGAAGAATTACCAAATCATAAGTGTAAGTGATGGCCTTCCTGTTATCGCTCTGATAGGCAAGACGAAGAGCGTCATGTAAAATTAGCTCAGCCTCTTCTGGCTCATCTTTCATGATGCTCAACTGAAAAGAGAACACAAAGAAAGTAACAGAAAATGAAAGGTAAAGAAAGGAGATGTATGCGCTACCAGACAGACGTGGATATGGCTATACGTCCCCACACACAGGAGAAAGCCAGTCATTCAATTCGCCATATAGTTATCGAACTCCAACTATGCACCAGGATTTATGTCTACGATGTTGACAGAGCAGTCAGCTTCCCTTGCAGCTATGAGCGGCCATACGACAAAGATTTGGAATGCGAGCAATTTTATAAGGAATGTCATCATGTTTTATAAGGAAGCTGCTTGCCCTACATCTTTTTCTCTTCCTACAGGCTGGAAGTCACATGTGGAGCGAATAAGCTTAATGACAACTAATGATAAAAGCTATGAAGAAAAGTAAAGGGAAGGAACAGTAAAGAAAGGGTCTCCTCTAAATGGGAGTTAGATAAGCCTTCCAAGGAAGTGACAGTTCAACTGTGGCAGGAAGGAAAGAGCCAACCAGGAATTATGGGGAAAAGTTATGGGGGGAAATGACCCACAGAGCAGGGGATGAACAAAGGCACTACAGGCTAAAGAGAGTGGTTTCCAAGAACCATCCAAGAAACGAAAGGAAACAGATGGGAAGGGAAAACAATGAGCCAGAGGATTATTGCCAAATTGGTGGGCAAGGCAGAGTGGCATGGGTTCAGGGTCTTACAGGCCACGGTAAGGAGTTTGGGTTTTATTATACATGCAGTGGGAAGTCACTCAAAAGAGGTAATATGACCCAATTTACATTTTTTAAACAAGATACTCAGACTGCTGCACAGAGAGTAGACTGCAGGGGAGGGGGTGGGGGGGAACAGGGCGGGCAAGACGACTTGATGGCAGACGGTGGCAACAAGGCCAGTGTGATACCAGAGGAGACAGAGAACAGGGACAGATTTCAGAAATATTTTAGATTTGGGAGCAACAGGATTTGTGGCTGGGCTGTAAGTGTACTGAGAGGCAATGGTAAGGTACTGCGAGTTCTAAGAATGACTAGAAGGTTTCCGGGCTGAAAAACGGGGAGCAACGAAAGAGAACATGGTGAAGG
>CM053565.1:9024373-9075220 GCA_028646485.1 Cryptoprocta ferox
TGAACTCCTGAACTGTGAAATCATGACCTGAGCCGAAATCAAGAGTCAGATACTTAACCAACTGAGCCACCCAGGAGCCCCTAAACTTACGTTAAAAGAGTCTTGATTATTTTAGCCCCCCTGCTTCATCCCTGCCTGTAAAGCTACCTAGTGCTACTAATTTCTGAGGGTTTTAGGGGAAAGAGGGTAGGTTACTGCTTGGCTTTCTCCATTGCTAGCTTAGGATTCAGTTTCCTCAGGTCTTGTGAATTATTTCCCAGTGTATCTTAGCAGTTGTCTCTCCCTGTCCTTTCATCCTTGGGAGTTTATGCTTTTTTAAAAATAAAATCCTTGTGTTTATTGGGGTATTTGGAAGAAGTTAAATTAGATGCATAGACTTAATTCACCATCTTACACGAAAACCTTTTTGGTTATAGTCTTTTAAAGGTTACTATGGGGTCACTGGTTTAACATGATTAACTTTCTTTCCATTCCTGTGTTACAGTTCCCGATGAGCATCTATCATCGTAAGTATATATCCTGTTGTAATTTTTTAAAAAAACTATTAATGTTCTCTTTTTCAAATTTACTTATTTGGCGGAGAGAATGTGTTGTATGAGCAGGGGAGGGGCAGAGAGAGGGAGAGAGAATCCTTAGCAGGCTCCAAGCTGTCAGCCCAGAGCCTGACACAGGGCTTGATCTCACAAACTGAGATCATGACCTGAGCCAAATCAAGAGTTGGGTGCTCAACCGACTGACCCACCCAGGTGCTCCCATTAATGTCTTTTAAAAGCCAGATCCTTTCAACATTAACTATTGATTTTTAAAAATACTCTTACTAAACTAAGAACAATATTTTCTTGACAGGATTGTTAAAAATCTGTCCAATAGCCGATACCACATTTGACAGTACAGGCCATTCTTGTGTTGTCGTATTTGTCACTTTAGTTAAACATTGTTCTAGAAGTTATAGCTGTTACCCTAACACGTGAAAAAGAAATTAGAAGCATACCTATCTGTAAGAAAAGACAGTTATCATTATTTGTAGATGATACAACTTTTTAAAAACCAAGAGAATATAGTTTTTTTTATTACGGAAATTAAAAATTGTTTTCCTTCACATACAAAGTTCAAAAATATAACTGTATTTTCAATAGCAACAAAAAGGTGAAAGCTACCTCGGAATAAGTGACATTTAATTATATATGCATATGTACACATTTGTTTATTTAGAGAGAGTGAGAGAATCTAAAGCAGGCTCCATGCCAAACGCAGAGCCTGATGCAGGGCTCAGTCTCAGAACCACGAGATCATGATCTGAGCCGAAATCAAGAGTCAGACGCTTAACCTATTAAGCCACCCAGGGGCCCCAGTATACTTATATTTTAAAAGTCTAGAAAGATGTATACCAACCTGTACCAGTGATTTTCTTAGAAGAAAGAAAAGAAATAGAATTTAGGTTTAGAAAAGGTTTTAATCTTTTCTCCATTAAAATTTTTATAGAGATTATTATTAGAAAAAAAAATTACTACTTTTAAAACAAAAAAAAATAGGCAAATAAAAATACATATTAGCCAACAATTTTGGGGGAAAGGGTAAATCTTACTAGTGATCATAATTACACAAATTAAAATAATGACACAACTTTCCATCTATAAAACTGGCTACCACAGAAAAGATGTTGGTAAGAATGTCCCAGATGTTGGCAAAGGCATGGAGAAAAGGGTGATTGATATCCTGCTAGGAGTGTAAATTGGACAGTAATCTGGCAACAGGGAATAAGAGCTTTAAAACACACATATTCTTTGGCTTATAAATTCCACTTAAAAGAATGTATCCCAAGGAAGTAATCATGAATGTTCATAAAGATTTTACAGTGAGTATATTCATCCAGGATTGCTTATAATAGCAAAAACAAAAACAAAACCACCTGGAAACAATCTAGTTATTCATAATAGATTTAATAAACCCTAATTATCCAAAAATGGAGTTTGGGGAAAAGTAAAGTAATTCATCTTTATAGTGGAATTCTTTGTAACCATTAAGAGTGATCTAAAAAATACTGCATTCAAGAGGTATTCACAATAAAGTTACAAAGGCAGGTTTAAAAATTCTTAATATATTTTTAAAGTTAACTGTGATTATATTTTTCTTTGTCCATAGATAATCTTCATATATTTAATGTCAAACATTTTAAACTCTTCCCATTCTAATGGTTTGTTGTATAAAGAGACTGGTTTGTTGGAAGATAAAGAAATTGAACATTTTAATTTTGAAGACTTAGTAGCTCTGTCTTTATGTTTTGTGTTAGATCTTATGAGTTCTTTAAAACATTAACTTACCCGTTTTAGTTCAACCAGGCCACTTTATTTTCCTGTTTATAAAAATAACTCCTACCCATAAAAAAATGTTACTGGAAAATAAAGAAAACATGAAAAATGTCAACAATCATACCACTCAGTGATAATCACTGTTACAGTTGGGTTTATTGCCTTTTTATTTAAATTAAATGTTTTATTTTGAGATAATTGTGAATTTGATTAAGGAAAAAATTTTAACATGATTGAGAGTTTCTAAATAGCAACTTTGTGCCCAACCTTTTTCACCTAACACAAGAATTTTCCCACATACCAAATTATTTTCTGATGTATCATTTAACAGGTGGATAGCCTTTATTACTAATGCAAAAAAAGAACAAATTAACACCCATCAAATGGTCAACATGAAAAACTGACAAGGGGCACATGGATGGCTCAGTTGGTTAAGCATCCAACTTCAGCTGAGGTCATGACCTCATGTTTGTGGGTTCCAGCGCCATGCCGGGCTCTGTGCTGACAGCTCTGAGCCTGGAGCCTGCTTCAGATTCTGTGTCTCCCTCTCTCTCTGCCCCTCACCTGCTCACACTCTGTCTGTCTCTGTCTCAAAGATAAATAAAATTTTTTTTAAAAAAGAAAAACTCAGACAATACTGGTATTGGTTAGGATGTGGGAAAATAGAACTCTTATACAGTGCTGGTGGGGTTGCTGTTTCCACTGTGGAAAACTATTGGCAACACCTGTAAAGTTGAAAAATGCACACATCCTCAGGCTCAGCAATTCTACTTCTATAACCAGTAAGAATTCTCATATATGTGCACTAAGGGACATGTACGGGGATAATTGAATATTATTTATAATATAAAGTAGAAATGATTAGAATGCCTATTATTTAAAATAGTAAAATGCCTATTACTTAAAAAATAAGATGCATGTACATACAATTATTAAAACGTTAAATTAAAAAATATATATTGGGACACCTGGCTGGCTTAGTCAGTAGACCGTGCAACTCCTTTTTTTTTTTTTTTTTAACATTTATTTATTTTTGAGAGACAGAGAGAGACAGACCATGAGCAGGGAGGGGCAGAGAGAGAGACACACACAGAATCGGAAGCAGGCTCCAGGCTCTGAGCTGTCAGCACAGAGCCCGATGTGGGGCTCGAACCCACGAACTGTGAGATCGTGACCTGAGCTGAGTCGGGACGCTCAACCAACTGAGCCACCCAGGCGCCCCAGAGCATACAACTCTTGATCTTAGGGTTGTGAGTTCAAGCCCCAAACTGGGTATGGAGATTACTTAAAAATAAGACCTTGGGGCGCCTAGATGGCTCAGTCGGTTAAGTATCAGACTCTTGATTTCAGCTCAGGTTATGATCTTACAGTTCATGAGCCTGAGCCCCCCATTGGGCTCTGCACTGACGGCATGGAGCCTGCCTGGGACTCTCTCTCTCTCTCTGTCCCTACCCTGCTCGTGCTCTTTTTCTCAAAATAAACTTTAAGTAAAATAAAGTAAAATCTTAATAGATACAGATATATGAATAGATACATAGGTATGTGAATATACATGTGTATATAACATTCATCATTTTGAAAAACACATGAGAGGAAAAAAACAGGTTGCCAAAAAAGCCTACAATATCTTTTATGTTTTAAAACTTATAAGATATCCTGAAACCATTATTACACCATATGTTAACTACCCTGGATTTAAATAAAAAATTTTTTTAATTTTTTAATCTTTATTTTTGAGAGAGAGAGACAGAGTGCAAGCAGGGTAAGGAACAGAGAGAGAGGGAGACACAAAATCCGAAGCAGGCTCCAGGCTCCGAGCTTTCAGCACAGAGCCTCATGCAGAGCTTGAACCCACAGACCATGAGATCATGACCTGAGCCGAAGTCAGACGCTCAACCAACTGAGCCACCCAGACACCCCTGGATTTAAATAAAATTAAAAAAAGTAGTAATAAAAAACTTATAAGACAATACAGTATGTATATGTGTGAGTGCTAAGTATATATATTCAGTGTATTATGTATAATAGAATATAAAAACATTCACATTAGGAAGGAAACCAACAAATGCATGCAGTTGCCTCAGGGGATGAAAGGAAGTTGGGAATAAGAACAGGAAGCACTATGAAGTATAAACCGGGTTTTATCTGCAAACATGTTAACATTATGGGGGGTTGATTACATGGGTTTTTCCTGTATTGTCTTTTTTCCAAATTAAAAGGAATTGAATTTTTTACAACTGCCAGTCATGATCTTTGGACGAAGTTGCTGAGGTGACCGTGAGAGTCAGGCAGTCTAACCTGTAGCCTCTCTGTTTCTCAGGCTGAAGTTCATCTTTGGCCCATCAGCCATCCAGGCCTTGGACCTTGTTGATCGACAGTCCATCACCTTAATCTCATCACCTAGTGGGAGGTGTGCTTACCAGGTAGAAATCCAGAGGTGGGGATTATCTCAGCAAGAAATCCCTTAGGACAAAAAGTTTTCATGAATCCCAGTGGAAACTGATGACCAGCCTTAAGTATTTCCTGGATTACTGAAGAACATTTGACCCAATTTAGTAAAATTAGTGTATTAGTAATTAAGATAAGATAAATATTTATTAACCCTGCCCAGGAGCAACATATAGAACCAGCAATGATGTGGAGAGGTTGTTTTCTCAAGTCTAATGAAGTATAGTAGACTTCTGCTTCCCCAAGTTTGATAATAGGCACTTTTCCTCAAAAACTGGGTTGGTATTTTCATCTTGTTCATTATCTCTCACCTACAAGCAAAAGCCAAAATGTATTTTGAGGTCCTTCTATGTGCTCAGATTGATCTGTCAGAAATGATCTTTCAAAACTGTTGTCAGGAAGTATTTATTAGGGGTCGAACTATACCGGATGCAGGCAGTCTACTCGGACTTTAGTTTTGCCCTCTACAAAATTAAGATAGGTAGATTTGTAAAGTAATAGCCTCTTATCAGACTCTGAAAGACTCAGATTTCCATGTATTGTTGATAATTCCCACCAAAAGCCCAACAAAGTATTTATCTTTCAGGAAACTGAGATGGAGAAGAGTAAATTAACAGTCACACCTGGCAGCTGGGACTTGTAACTGCTACCCTTCACTGCCTCTATATATAAATGTTGCCACACTCCATTCCCACTCCTCCACCCCCCAGTATAGCTGTATGAGACCATGTAAGGGCAGTGAGATTGAGGGAAGGGAAGGTTGTGAATGAAATTAAAATATTGGCATTTTGTGTCTGGCTTGGAAGGAGTAAAGAAAGGATAAGCTCTAGTACGTAATCTAGGTCTTGCTGAAGACCAGGAAGAGAGGGGAATTTTTCAGTGTTTGGATTCTGGTTTATTTATGATGAACTCAGAGCTGTCTCAGAGACATTAGGAATGTCCATTGATTCTTAGTGAGTGAATTGAGCAAAGCCTGCTTGGTGCCTTTGCGGAGTGAACGTACCTGTCGTTTCACATGGCAGCGTAACTTAACCGATCTGGCAAACTTGTCATTCATTTCTTTCGTTCAAGGAAAATGGGGTGACTAATGTTGAGTGCTGCAGTTAGAAAGTTCAGATCGTATTTACTTAAAAGAGGCTGCCTATTAGAATTTTGTCAGGGGAAACTTAACAGATAAAATATCTCAAAATCTTTCAGATTTTGAATAATGATTAGGTCACAGAACTAGAGGACAGAAGGCTTAATGGATCAGAACAATTAAATGATATTGTGCCTGACAAGGTGTTTCCACTTCTCTGCCTAATGTTTTTATTTGGTATTTCTATGTAGCTAAAGTACCCGGAACAAGAAGGGCCTTTGAGTTTTTCCCACATCGTTTAGTTTCAGATTTTTTGTCTCTGTTCCAGTATTGGCATAACACTTGACCTGCACGTCTAGTCTTCTAGTTCTGTGATCTAGTCATTACTTAAAATCTGAAAGATTTTGTTTGAGATACTTTAATTATTGTTGGCTCTTTGTTTCTCCCAAGGTTGCCACGGCTTGCTTAACTTCCCTCATTCCCATCCTGTACCATATCCCATTGCTTTATTCATCATAAAAATGTTAACTTCCTAGTACTGTGGCTTTCACCTTGGACTTTGAAATAAATGAGGCTATAGAATTCTTACATACACTCTCAAATTAACCTTAATGGTTTCCTTGTATACTAATAGTCAGAATTTGGCTTTAGTCAGAGGTTCTCTGATATGATAAAAGTTGAGTCAGACATGGTCTTGATATCCTGCTAGTCATCTTTCCATAGGTCAACCTTCTAATATTCTTACTGTCCTCCAGGTACAGTGGTAATTATTGCAAAGTCACCACTATGTTGTCACCTGAGTTGCTTTTCTGTAAACTCTTTTGGTTCACGTAGGGAGGGGGAGGCATCAGTCAGAAGAGGCTAAGTTATGCTGTGGTTAACAAATTTCAGAGGCTCACAAAAACAAAGTTTTGTATTTCATTCATGCCTCCTATCCATTGAGAGTTGACTGCAGCTCTGCTCCAAAACATCTTCACTCAGGGATCCCCGCTGGTGGGGCAGCCCTTCTCTGGAATATTGTGGATCTCATAGCAGAGAGAAAAGAGGATGTGGTGTATGCCAGTTTTTAATGTTTCTGCTTGGCTACTCACATTTTGCTGGCTAAAGCAGGGCACATAGCCAGGGGTATTTAATAGGGTAGGAATGTATAATCTTCTTTCAGAGAAAGGCACTGAACACAGGGAACAATAAATAATACAGTTGAGCACTATGATGGCTCCTAAAAGGCGTGGAGCAATCATAAAATAAAACTCTACTTGTGAATGGATGCCATCTAGGTGGGTCATACTTCTTAGAACCAACTGGAAGCACAGCGGGCTTCCTCTGAGTGAGGTTCATACGAGTCTACTCGTGGGTCTCAGTATCCTATTTCCCACGTGTTTCTTTTTTCTAAAAGCTGTTTCCTTCTGGGTATGAACATTCCAGACTATGAGTGGGAGAAGTGGAGGTATTTCCTGTAAGAGGTCATTTTTCCATGAAGGATAAAGCAATTGAATTAGATGATCCCTGAGGTCAATTTCCAGTTCTAAGCATTTCTGACTCAGATTTTTACCTGATTATTGGGTTTATTAGTCATCTGATGCTAGATAAGGAAGAGGCAAATTCAAAATTTGCTATCGAGACAGTGTTTACTACCTTGGGCACTTGAACATTTTACTTTTAGTCTTAGCCAGCCTTTGAAAGGGTTAGGCAAGGTAACCTCTGGAGAATTTCTTCACATCCTTAAGTCACCTGGCATTTATTCACCATCAGGGTATTCTCATGGATCGGGGACCCCCAAAAAGAAGGGAACTAGGGAGCCATTCAAGTCAGGGTAGAATTCCAGAGGTTTTTGCCTGCTTAAATTTAAATCCAGAGAGGAGGGATATAGGAGATAGGTAAAGGAAGAAATCTAAAGTTTTATTCATCAGTAGTAGTTTGTGGAGACCTAAGAATTGTTCCTATCACTGCTGGATATTGGGTTTTTCCCCAGCATTAAGTGAAAAACAGCCTGCTTTCTAGCTGCTGTCAGTTCGACAAACGAGCACGACACTTGGAACACTGCTATTTCTGTTGAAGCCTTACCTGTTGCTTTATTCTTTGTTGGGAAGAAAAAGGAAGAATCTTAGGAGTGTGGACTTTTTTTTTTATCCTGGCATTTTCATTCAGATTGTCATCTTGGAGCCTAAAACTAACTTGAAAGCCATGTGGCAAATTCCTAAGTGGCATATCCTGGTAAAATAACCCTCAGGATGTTTCTGCTTCCTTGGATACTGATTTTACACTTCAAGTGTGGAAATTAACTCCAGGAATGAAGCCCTTAACATTTTTGGTTTGGGCTCCCTAGTGGTAGAGAGCCTTAAACAAGGGATTTCTCCAAGTTTGTCCACCACAGAAACATCATAATTTCACTGTGCATCTCCTTTTTGTCCCTTGCCTGCCAACAAGGCAATTTGTTCTTAGACGAGGCCTCTTACCAACCCTTCCTCATGCCTGTATCCTCCTTCCGTCCTAGGTGAATTGGCAGATCCAGGCGTGCCTCATTCCGAGACCTCCTCCTTGAGCAGCTGAGTCATCCCTTTTGCAAGATTCTTTGCTTTATTTATTCTCCCTGCTCTCAAACGGTTTTTAAGAGGCCTTTCCTACTTTCTTCCGAAGACCTGTATTTCTGCCTCACTGCTTGCTCTTTACCTGTTCCACACTTTGTTTAGGTGTGTGGCTGAAGTTTCAGAAAGGTACACACATGTTGTGCAGTACCAAAGGCTGAGGAACACCACAATAAAGTGTATCTGAGGAGACCTTTCCCAACCACTCTTTTCTGGCCAGCCCATGGAGTGGACCCTGTAGATCATCAGGCGGAGGAACAAAATGGTTCGTGTGGATGGTTTAACTAGCCTGAAAGTCTTGTTTCATTATATGAAGTCCTCAAGGACAGAACCTGTACGTGGGAAAATTGAGTTTCCACGTTTGTGTAAACTGTTACTGCAGTCCTTCGCAGTACAGTTTGCAGAGAAGCTCTGAGTCATCAGGTGGATAAATTGAGGGGAAGGAAGCATTTTTCCAGTGCACCTTTTGAAGTCTGATCCCATATATCCTTTTCTTTATAGGTACTTGGAAGTTCTGGTAAAATGTACACATGTTTGGCTTCTTGTCATTATTGTTCATGTCCTGCATTTGCCTTCTCGGTGCTGCGGAAGAGCGACAGCCTGCTGGTGAGGATGGGGAAGGCTCTTCCCACTGCAGTGGAATGAGGAGGGGAATTCTTGGCCCTTAGCATGCTTTCAGAGTTGTACAAAATGGGAATTTTTACTACCTATTGAAACAAAAGGTTTATTGTCCTAGATTTCAGTTAGTCCTCTCTTTTGGGTTTACCATCCCAAAATGCAGTGTCATTTTTTAGATCTACATCCATTTCCCAAGTTTTTACTTAAAAGGTCACAGGTGAAGCTTTGGTTAAGGCAACAAGGTAATCTCAAAAGTTGGCACTGGGGAATTAGCTCAACAAAAATATGAACTAAAGTGGTTGTTGGCAAGCTGGTGACTTTGCATATCCCCAACTCCAGCTACAAGGTGTTTCTTCCCACTACACCCGTAAGACAACCTGGTACTTAGCCATGTTTGACTTTCATATGGGGCAGGAGAGCACATCGATACTTCTGCCGATTTCACAGGAGCCCAGAGCACTAAGCAGGAACAAGACATAGTCACACAACTCCCTGTTCCAAAGGAGAAAGCACTTCCCACCTAAGAGCAGGTAGCTATTTTGTAAGTCTTGCCAAAGATAATTAGAGTTTCCACTCCATTCTTCCCCTTTCTTTTACACTGTTAACTTTGTAAACATCTTGGAAATGGCGGTGGGAAGTTGGGCATCTCATTGTTGAAAGGCCGCATTCACAGCTGATGTGCCCTAAGTTTGTTTCACCTGTAAAATGACAGGATTAAACTGGGGCCCCTGCAGTATCTGTGTGTTCTGTGCGTTAAGGCCCAGCACTTCCCCACAGGCTGCTGTCTGTGAGGGTTCTGCTCCCTCCCCTTCCCCATAGTACATCACGGTGGTTAAGGGAGCATAGACTATAGGCACGTGGGTAAAATGGGGACAAGACCTGTCCTCATGGGGTAGCTGACAGATTTAAGTGAGACAATTTGTGGGAAGCACTGAGCAACACAGTAGATCAAGGAATCTTAGGCATCGCTGCAGATAGCTTTCAGAAGGCCAGAAGAAAAAGGCAGAGCCAGTTACTACAACGAGGGGTCGGTCTTGCTTCTCATTGTGGGTGATACAGCCTGTGCCAGCTGGGCCTAAACCTTCCCAAAACAGCAGGCAAAGTAAAACTTCCTTTATCCCCTCTGATTTCCAGAAAAGAATACATCCGTGTCACCTTTATCTGCAGTTTTTAGGCAGCGACTTCATAATCTGTGTGCCCCACTCCTTTCCTACTAAATGTAGTGACAGGTCTTGGTTAGCTCGGCCCTGCCAATTTCTAACGGTTTGCATTTTGTATTCCAGTGCAAGCATCTCTTGGCAGTTTATCTTAGCCAGGTGACGGGGACCTGTCGACAGCTGAAGGTCTCTGACAAGCAACTGAGTGATGTACTATTCATGGAGAAGAAACAAAAAGCATAAAAGGTACAGATTGAGCATCATTATCTTTCAAAATAGAAGTCCCACCAAGAAACACATGGTTCACACGGAAAAGAGGTGAAATAATCTTCTGGAGACTTCTTGTTACTGTCTTTCTTCCCTCCTGGACAAGAGTCTGTGATTTGCAACCCAGGATGTGTGTATGGTTCGAAGCTCTGTACCATTCTCGTGGAAAATCTGAACCAGGCTGTGAGGCCCTTGGATAAATTCCTGAGGTGTGATCAAGCATTTTAGACTCAAACAAACCCTAATGTCACACCCTGTCTGCAATTAGATTCTAAGTTACTGAAGCACTTAGTAATTTTTAAGAGGTTGGAATGGTATATGAAACTGATAAAAAAAAAAAAAAGTTTAGATAAGTGTTATTTCTTTTCTTTGGGTACATGAAATTACTGTGCAACAATAAAAGAGCAGAGAAAGCTGTGGCAAAGCAGCAGCAACTGCTTTGGACTCAGGAGTCCTAGTTTCCCTGAGCTTCAGGTCCCTTTGGTGTTGGTGCCAAAAAAGCTTACATAGGTGGTATTGTGAGAAAGGTGTATCTGAAGCAAGGAAAGGGCTGGTTTTGTTCTGTGTGCGTTTCTGAGCTTTATAAGAAGCCAAATGAGAGAAACCACTAGGGATTTCCATTCTGAACAAGAAAACACAAAAGAGATAGAAAGAGGAGAGTTTTGGAAGGGAGGGAGATGGGACTTGTCCGGACCCCGAGGGGGGGCAAGGACAGATGGCAGCGAAGACGAGGGCACCTCAGCCCAGGAGAACTTACTAAGGAAAGCCATTCATGGCCAAAACGGGAGCTTGGAAGGCCAGGCATGCTCTCTGCAGGGCTTGCAAACCCTCAGTGTCCCTGTGCAGGCTCTGCAGCAGTGAACAGACAGAAGGGAGAGAGTTTACGGACCAGGAAACACGAGATGCTGGTGCAGGAGTGCCGTGTGACCGGCTCACAGACGGTGCCGTGTTCTCCGGCAGCCAGAGCTTTGGGTTTCATGGAGGCGAGGCACACAAAAGCTTTCAGGACTTTCCTACTTGGGAAGCTTGGGCTGGGTATAAACTTCTCTTTTTAAGCAGTCTTCAGAATAAAGAATAGAAGGTAGATTCAGCACCCTGAGCTTGTGTTTTTGTTTTTAAGTTTTATTTTTATTTCACATAATACACATACATAGTTCTAGGATTTTACTTATTAAAATTTTCACACTTGGGCTCCAGCAACTTGGCCAAACTTCAGCTTGGTAGAGAACTAAAATTCACTGCCTAACTCTGGACGGGGAAGGTGCAGTCCGGTAGAAGAGGGAATCCCATTTCTCCAGTTTTTTCCTCTACGGTATGGCTTTGCAGTACGTGGAGGAAAATGTTATGAAAATATCCGATAGTCTACTTCAGAACTTATTAGAGTATCATTTCCCCAAATAAATATAGCAGTTTGTAGACTAAAGAATTAATCTTTTAATTTAATTTTCCTGGTCACCTTCCTAGGAATAAGTATATATTTTTAGTATGTCCAACTTTTATTATTTGATTGCCTCTAAGTTAAAAAATACTTGTATTATAATAGTTCACAGTGTTTCACAGTAAAATAGTTTCATTTTCTACCATGAAAGAGGTGGACTCTTAAAACAAAAACAAAAAAAAAAACAAAACCAAAAGTCTTTTACAATCCTTTCAAGCCATCAGCATCATCCAAACAGTGGGAGCAGCCAGAAAGAACCATAAATACATTTGTGAACCTGTACATATTAGCTAGGTGTGTGGTAACTCCAGGGAAGTACTTAAAAGAGGCAGCTGTATGCTTATAAGGTGTCACTGCCTTTAACAATGAGAATCAGCCGGTCACATCCTGTCTGTCCCTTTATTGTGAAAGTGTGCCTTCTTGAAGAGGCCAGGACCTTGGTCATAGGCTCACATCCAGAGCAGGCTGCGCCCCTGGCTGCCCATTCCCACTCTTGAGGACATCTGTCTGGCAAAGAACATACCTGGAGATGATTTTGTGAAAAGTATAGCGGAAGTCTCGGTTCCGATAGGCATAGACGATGGGATTGACAACTGAGTTGGCATGTGACAGGAGAATGGCCATGTTCATTGCCCACTTGGGCTTATCCTTAGCCCGAGCTGGCTGGAAAAGAGTAACACAGTTGATGGCATGTACTGGCAGCCAGCACAGAGCAAAAATCCCAACGATCAAGGCCAGGGACTTGGCTGCATGGATCTCCCGCTGGATGATGGTCCTTGAGTGGTCCATCAGCTCGGTGCGCTGCAGCTGCTTGCAGGCCACCATGAAGATCTTGATGTAGATCACCAGCATAATGAGCAGTGGGGGCAGCACGCACCCAAAGAAGTTGAAATATACCATGTAGCTCATGGGGACAACATTCTCAAAGAGACACTTCACTCGGCAACAGCTTTCATTTGTGGTTCCGTCCCAGGGCTCCGTGCAGTTGTTGATGGCACTGTCTTTACTGTTCCACCCCAGGAATGGAGTAAGTCCAATGCCAAAGGCAAGGACCCAGAGAACAGCAATGACTCCTCTCGCTCGGGGCCCAGTGACCAAACTCTTATACCTGTTCAAAAGAACATCATCTGTTATCGTCAGCTTACAGCACTCCGTAACCAGAGTCTGAGACCCCCACTTCTTTTGTTCCATGGCCTTTCCCCGTTAACAACCTTTAAGGTTCACCCTCAAAGGGCACCATGGCCTTTTACCCTCAACATGAAGACCCACAAAATCAGTATAAACAATTTTGCTCTAATAAGCTCAGTACGATTTTCATTCTTGACTTACTAGCTCATCTCTGTTGACTACACACGGTCAGTGGGAAATGGAGAAGTCTCAGAGGGTGCTTTCTAATGACCCACATACCGACCTATGAGCGCAGGTCTTGTATAAGGCACTGCTCTAGGTGGTAAGCTACGTCCATGAACAGAACACACAAGATCCCTGCTTTTAAAAAGCTTACATTCTAGTCAGGGAAGACCGATTATAATGAACAACAGTGTGTCAGTAAATTGTATGGTGTGTTAGAAGGAGAGGTGTAGTTATGAAAAGAGAAAAAGCAGATTAAGAAAGATCAGGACTGGCAGGGACTGCAGTTTTCAAGAGATCGTCCAAGGCAGGTTCATCGATAAGGTGCCACTTGAACAAAAGCTCAGGAAGTGAGGATTGGAGCCTCCAGGAGTCAGCACTCCTTGGTGGCTCTGGGCAAGAATCCTTCTGGTCCCCCACAAAAACACAAGAGATTCATCTCAGACGATGGGAATAATTCTCCCGGAATACCTCTGGAAACTGCTAGAGAACAAAGCTTCTGGCAATGCCCCTCTGCTAGCAGCAAAGTGGATGAAAACTGGGAAATAACTTAGCAAATATGAAATCACTCTTAGTCATTTTAAACCTTTAAAATCTTATTTAAAATTGCTAGAAATCACAATACACAATGTAGACATTCTGCCATGAACTCGTCCATATTTGGTTTATAGCAAAGCTGTAAAGGGTGCTATTAATGATCCACATTCAGTGTAATGTACTGAGGAAATGAAAGAAAATCCTTCCTTAACCTCTGTGAAGAAAATTGGGAAATAATCTGATACACATTACCTTAAGACTTGTCTATGGAAAGTGTCCAATTTCCTGTGCCTGCAGTATAAAGCCTGTACTGCTCAGCATGACCCACAGAACCCTCCAGGCCTCAGCCCCATCTACCTGGTGCCTGCCATTCCTAGCCTGTGGGTCCCTCCTGGCTCATGCTGCTAGCAACACAGATGAAACACCTGTGCCTATTTCAAGGCTCACCTCCTTTCCTGATCACCTCTCAGGCTGAGGTGGCCACTCCCACTCTCTGGCCCCAGGCACACACCTGGCATAGAGCTTGTTTATCTATTATGTGTGTTTTCCCCTCAAGTAGAATGTCAACCTCCTAAGGACTGGGACCTTGTCCCTTTGTATTGGTATCCCAGGACCTAGCACAGTGTCGGACCTATATAGTGGGTTCTTAATAATAGGCCCTTATGAATGCATACCTCATTTGTTATCAAACCAGTTTAAAAGAAGATTCTACTGAGGAATACCTGATGCTACGGCCTGGACAGGCAGGAGAACCAGTACCGTTTGTTGAGGAAGTTAATGGAGACCCTGACCAGTAAGTGGCCGTGATCGCTAATCTTTTCTGCTCCCTAGAAGGGCAGCTCTCAGCAATGGGCAGCTCAGTTGTAGGGCCTTTACTACAAACGACCTGCAGGGCTCAGTTGCTACTGAATTTTCCTTGGCCAATAAATCCATCTATTTCTAAACCCTTTCTGCTTCCTTCCTCCTTCAGGAATGTACAGCCATTCCTTACCAAAATGTTATTCCTGTCCATTACCTCACCAGAGAATCTCTGCAGGATAACAAGGCAGCCTCCCTAAAAGCCACGCACTTTGGATCACAGGAATTTAGACTTACTAGGCAGGGCCTCAGAGATCAACAGTCCTGCCCTTTCACCTTTGTTGTTCACAGGACTCAACTGTATTTAATCAAGTACTGTTGAATACAGGCCAGTCCTGGGCCGGGATGAACTGTACTTGGGCTAAGCAAATCCTCTTGTAGGTGAAGGTCTGGGGTGGATAAGTGAGGTGGTTCGGCCAATGCGACAAAAGGAAGCCTGCTAGAGTACTTCCAGGAAAGATGTTTACTTCTGGATAAAAGGAGGGAGACCCATGCGGAGAGCTCGTCCCCACTCCCATCCCTTTCTGCTCTTGCTGCTCTCACAGGAGGCCTACAGCTGCAACCATCTTGTGGCCACGAGGGCTAGCCTGGAGACACAGCGGATGGCAAAGCGGAAGGAAAGAAACCCCAGAACCATCATGGATCCATGTTCTAGTTCAAGAGATCATTAAATGTCAATTGCTGAAGCTACTGTTAACCTGCAGCCAAAAGCATAGGAGCTGGAAGGGACTCTGCTCTCTTCTAATCAAACCTCTCTTGTTTACAAACGAGGAAACAGAGATACAAAGTCTGTGAGGAACAAAAGCAATACGAGAGCCAAAGAGCAAAGCTAGGTGAGGACTCTCAAGCCTGTGTTCCTTGCACCATATTACACTGCTTATTGTACTTGACATATTTTTTTAAGCAATATTAGAGTATTCTGTACATGGAGGGATCACGGGGTGGCTTCCCACTAGAGTTCAAAACAACACCTGGAATTCGCAAAGCTTCTGGATGCTACAAATGTGAAAAACTACCTTTTAAATGTTTACTTGTTTTAGAGAGAGAGAGAGAGAGAGAAAGCAAGCAGGGGAGGGGCAGAGAGAGAGGAAGAGAGGAATCCGAAGCAGGCTCCGTGCCTCCAGCACAGAGCCTTATGAGGGGCTTGAACCCACAAACTGCGAGATCATGACCTGAGCCAGAATCAAGAGTCTCAACCGACTGAGCTACCCAGGTGGTGCCCATGAAAAACTACTTTTATGCTAAATCGGCTTAGATAAGGAAAAGCAGAGGATCCCATCAGGGGAGCGGCTGGTCACCACTTTGTGAACCCCCAAGTACAGCCTCACTTCCCTGTTGGTTCATTATTTCATGCAGAGTTCTTTCTTTGTACCAAGCACTCTGCTGTCACTGGAAACAAATCATAGCCCTTGTGGGTTGTAAAGCTAAGGAAAGAGACAGAAAGTAAAGTAAACACGCAAATGTGTAATTACAAATCAGAAGGAGTTTGGCCAAACCAAAATGAACAGGATGCAGATAAGAGAAAAACAGGAAGACTGTGGACACAGGATGTCGGGGAAGGCCTCTTAAGCAGAGCTAAAGGTTGCAAAGGAATAAAAGAATTTGAAAAGTAAAAGAAGAGTGGAGAAAAGAGCATTCCAGCAGAGAGAATGGAATATGGCTTAAGGACAGGAAAGGATTTCACTCTCCTAAAAGAAGCAAAAGGAAGTGTGGGTGACCTAAGATGAGGCAGTGGCCAGCCCACAGGCCATGGGAAGGAATCCTGATTTTGGTATTTGAAGTACCTTGGGAAGCTGCTGAAGGCTTTTAAGTGGGAACGGTAGTGACTTACGTTTTATAAAGCTCATGATATGGAGACTGAATTTTAGGGAAGCAAGAGGGAAAGCAGATCAATTAGGAAACTATTTGGGTGGTTAATTCAGGAGAAAATGTTGGCACGTGGACCAGGGCGCTAGCAAAGATGGTGCAAACAGTTATGCACTTTGGAGGCAGAACCAGCAAGTCTTGAAAATGGACTGGACCTAGGAAGCTAAAGAATCGAGGATGATTTCTAGGATTTTCCCCTGCAGTGTACTAACAATTAACTAGTTCTACAGGAACAGTATTGAAGGGAAGAGGGGTTGCAAGGAGATGAACATCAAGAGAACAGTGGATGTCAGTATCCTGATGAGGACGATCAGTAGAGAGAGCAGACGGAGGAAAAAGGCAAGATTATCAAGGAGCTACGAACCTGACGAGGTTGGAGGATGTGGGTCCAGCGCCTGTGTGAATGGACACTTCTCCACTGTGGCACAAGGAAGGACAACAGGGCCAGTGCAGAAGGGGAGGGCTGGGTGGTCAGAAGGCAGGGGCAGCAGCCCCTCTGAGAGCTACTGTCCCCTCAGACTCTCAGGAAAAGGACTCTCGGCTAGGGTTCTCGAATGGTCTCAGGAGTAGAACAGGGAGCTCGCTAGGAAAACGTGGCGGGAAGATGATGCTGTGGCATAAACAGTGGCGCGACTTCTGTTGCTGATGAGGCACAGGCTGCACCGTGGAGTCGGGAGGCCAAGGGAGACAGAGAAAGACTGAGGAGATCAAAGACCTGAGACCAGGGTGCAGGTGGGTGCTGTGGTTGGCAAGAATAAGGGGAGCAGGAGGGACAGCAACGGGGTGGGGAGAGGACGGGCACAGTGTGTCTAAACAATGGAAACATCAAAGTTCCGTGTCTACCCTGGAAAGGAGAGTGGAGAGAACCAAGAAAAAGAGCTCAAGCCCAAGTCCCCACCTGAGGTCTGGGTATAAGCAGAAATAGGGGAAACCGTGTCCTTGGGGGCACAGATCTGGGTCAAGGACAGGTGACTGAGAGAACATTTGAAGAAGAGGTCAAAGACCTAGGGACGCAGTGGTGACCAGAGAGCACAGTGCTTGGGAAGGAGAGCTGGGGCTTTGGGTCTAGTCAGCCAGGGAGTATACTGAGCATTGTGGGGTTGAAAATTAACTAATTATGGTTAGGTCCTAAAATACTTGGCTAAAGCTGACACTGAAGCCATGTCTCCCTTTTCATTTTTAATATGCCAATGGCACTTGAAACTCTAAAGTAGAAAAAAAAAGTTTACCAAAAGTTTACCATTCCTGTCTTTTTAAAAAATATATTTGAGAGAGTGTGTGCACACAAGTTGGGAGGGGCAGAGAGAGGGAGACAGAGGATCCAACCCCAATGGGCTCAAACTCACGAACCGTGAGCTCATGACCTGAACCGAAGTCAGATGCTTAACTGACGGAGCCATCCAGGTGCCCCCATCATTCCTGCTTAAGCTAAGACAAGTCTTCCTTCCTCACCTCCTCCTAACTAGCAGATTCCCATTCTGGCAGCCTTTGAACCACACAAGCCAACGCTAGGTTTTGGAGACGCGCACCTGCAGGCCCCCTCCCCCAGCTGTACAGAACCACAGTAACACGGAGCCTCCTTGTCTACGTGCCGCCTCCGCACAGCCCACCCCAGCCCGCTCCATCCAGGTCTCTGAGGTCTGCTCTCTCCAGTTTACAGACGCAGACACGACGGCTCTGAGAGGTTACGTGATTGGCCTGCTGCCCTTGACTGCCGTCAGGACACAAACTCAATCAGATCTGACTCCAGTTTTGCCAAAGGGAGTCGTTTTCCTGCTCAGGAACATATGGCTTATCCTGCCTCTGCTGATCCCTCAGCCACGGGCCCACCATGGGCACAGCCAGCCACAGGTCAGCTGCTTCACCTTCTCCCCAAGACAC
This sequence comes from Cryptoprocta ferox, assembly GCA_028646485.1. Lineage (NCBI taxonomy): Eukaryota > Metazoa > Chordata > Mammalia > Carnivora > Eupleridae > Cryptoprocta > Cryptoprocta ferox. The sequence continues at coordinate 9,042,766 of CM053565.1, forward strand.
GTCGGCCCCTGCCAGAACTGCTCGCTGGGTCCAGGGAGCCTCCCCTCCGGAGCCGGCCACTGAGGAATCGACTGGAAGGATGAGGGCCCTGCTACTTTCTTGGGAAGCAGTCCTTAAAAGGGAGCACAGAGACTTCCTGCATTCTGCTGGGGGACACAGCCAGGCCCACAGGAGCAGTGTGGGCTCCAGAAACGCAAGCACTTTTCGCCCTGGGGCTCCAGCACACATAATGGCACAACAGTATCCACGAGGCACCTGCCTGGGCCCAGGCGGGAGACAGAGATGCTGGAGAAAGCAGACAGGTGTCCCTGCACTGGGCAGGATGCTAGAAGGGATGATCTCTGGGTCTCGGGCATCTCGAGAAGGCGTTAGACAGCCTCCTGCCCTGTCTTCTCATCTCCTCCTTCCAGTTGGGCCCCCATCCTTTTCCTAGATGCCGGCCTCCTTCCCTGGCCCCACCTCTTGCTTGCAGATTCCATGCTTTGCTCCTTATACACCAGTGACTCCCAGAACACCCTCCTGTGTGTGGGTCCCCAAAACATTCCTGAAAGGCAGGGGCCAAGTGTTCTCTTGCATCTGCCCCTATGCCGGTCTCTGCTCTGCCGTGGAGGGCCCAGGAAGCCCCAAATGCATAAACGTATAAAAAAGGCAATGTAAAGATGAAGAAAGGAAGCATAAGCAGCTTCATTATTCCCAATAAGCAGGAACAATTCTACCCCACACAAAAAGGGTGTTCTGGACAAGTCCACGCTCTGGGAAGTGGCTATGCGGCACTGCTGTGCGCAAAGTGGTGCTGTGATCTACCCGCTCTCCATAAAAGGGGCTCATTAGCTAAGGAGATTGACAGAAAAACAGTCACATGGGGAGGGTGGTCAACAAAGGGAACAGTGTGGATGCTGAGGTTACGTAATGAAAGAGGAATTGCCAAGTGCCGCATAACAAGTGCTGGCCTATTTCTGGGGCAGGGTCTCCTCCCTCTCTGGCTCTGCAGCCTCGGCTCAGACCAAGCCGCCTTCTTGGTCTCAGAGACCCAGCTCTCAGGTGCTCCTAGTTCAGCACATGCCCAAGGGCAGCTACCCTGGGCAGTGGCCTGGGGCTGTACAGCATCTGTGCTCTGGCTTCAGAAAAATTACACCGGGGCAACTGGCTCGCTCAGGCAGCGGAGAGTGCAACTCTTGATCTCAGCGTCCTGAGTTTAAAAGCACTTATTGGGTGCTTTTAAAAATAAAAGCTTTAGGGGTTCAAGTCCCACATCGGGCTCTGTGTTGACAGCTCAGAACCTAAAGCCTGCTTTGGATTCTTTGTCTCATGTGCTCTCTGCACCGCCCCTTCAAAAATAAACATTAAAAAACATTTGGGGGGGGCACCTTGGTGGCTCAGCCAGTTGAGAGTCCAACTTTGGCTCAGGTCATGATCTCATGGTTTGTGAGTTCAAGCCCCGTGTCAGGCTCTGAGCTGACAATACAGAGCCTGGAGCTGCTTCGGAATCTGTGTCTCCCTCTCTCTGTGCCCTTGCCCTGCTCGTACCCTGTCTCTCTCTGTCTCTCTCAAAAGAAAATAAACATTAAAAAATGTTTTTAAAATAAAATCTTCTAATAAAGAAAAGAAAAATAAGGATAAACGTGTCTGCGGAACCTACCTCCATGCTGGTGGGGCCATCAGCAGATATAATGTGTTCAAAAACGCTTTATGAATACATACAGATCTCTAAGTGAATGCACGTGGAGTTTCTTGAATCATTTCCTGTTTGCCTAGGGACTTTTTTCTTTATATTCTATCTAGCTCACAAATTGTATTCCTGTGTAATACAAACATTTCTGCTTTAAAGTGTGTAAATAATCCAGTTTTGGAAAACCTCATATTCTCTAAAAGTGCACACGAGTAATGACAGGACTTCTTGTAAAAACGGGCTTAGGGCCAAGCCCTCAAAACCCACAAAATTTTCTAACTAGACCACTTAACAGCTCGGATCACCTGGCAGGCAGGTCAGCAGGGCTGGAGGCTGCCACGATGAATATTAAAAATGCACCCCCCAAATCTAGTAGAAATTCTGGCAAAACTTTAATCACAGCAAGGTCGGTAAGTGCCCAGACAAGGCAGATGAAAGAGCTGTTATGAGCTGAGGGGCTGTTATTAAGTGGGGCACAGTGGGCAGGGCGGCCGGCCGTGCCAGGACCACAGGCTGGGATGTGGCTTTCTGAGGAAGCAGGCCCACATACAGGCATGGTTTTGTTTTCTTTTATTCCTCCTTGTTCCTGGGAGCCCACAGGGGCTCCTGCGACACAGCAGTCAAACGGAGGGCTTTTTCCTCTTCTGAGACTACTCTGCCATCCCAACTCCGTTTTCCTGGGAGAATCCACAGACGAACCAAAGCAGTGTGCCCTGGACCAGCACGCTTCCGTCTTTACCGTGACACACGCCCGAGCTCACGCTGTGGAAATTTGCTCAGAAGCAGACCAGTGTGGACTGACGTCCACCACTGGGCTCCCGGGGCACCTCCGGATTCCCACGGCACCCCTCCCCAAATACCTCCCACGAAGCCCTGTTTTCTGTCTCCTTTCACGGAAGCATGCACCCAGCAATGGCAAGACTGTTTCCTTCACTGTTGAATCCAAAACACCAATAATGGGCCTGGCACACAAGTGCTGAATAGAAGCCTGAATTTGTAAGAAGAGAACAGAACTCTGGCTTCTTAATCACATATACGTGTTTTAACACCCACTTGGTAGCTCTAAACAAAACAAGGCATGGGGGTGGGGAGGGGGGCCTGTGAACGGTCTTGAGCTTCAGATTCTAGTTCACAAGAGGCCATCTTTTTCAGATTTCTCACGGTACCAGACTAAAAAGGTTTTTAAAAAGCTGTCATGGACAGAAACATAGAAAAAAAAATTTTTTTTAAAGGACACCCGGGTGGCTCAGTCAGTTGAGCATCTGACTTCAGCTCAGGTCATGATCTCACAGTTCGTGGGTTCAGCCCTACATCAGGCTCAGTGCTGACAGCTCAGAGCCTGGAGCCTGCTTCGGATTCCGAGTCTCCCTCTCTCTGTCTTCCCCCACTCATAGTCTGTCACTATCTCAAAAAATATATAAACATTAAAATTTTTTGTTTTAAAAGTTGTGGACAGAAAGAATTTGAATAGCACTGTATCTAGTAAAGAAATAGAATACATAGCCAAAAACCTTCCCACAAAGAAAACTTAAGACTGGGATGACTTCACCAATGAATTTTATCAAACATTTGAAAAACAGATAGAACCATTCTTACACCGAAAGAAGAGACTATTTGGTTCTATTTATATGAACTTCAGGTCTGGGAGTGGTAAGAAGGTCTCTCATTTACCATTTACTGTAAATGTATTGAGGGCCATCTGCCTTTTCCCCATGGTCACGGTCTGGGATGGTCCTGGCTCTAGTGTACAGGGCAGCTGACAAAAGGACAGTGCCTACCCACCCACCAGATAACAGGTCACCAGAGCTTACCTTCAGGTTAGGTGCTTCTGACGGGGCCAGGACCCTCACCTGCTCTGGCTCCCGGGGCGGGGGGGGGGGGGTCTCATCTACTCTAACAAGTTCAGACATGTCTGAATCCCAGTGGTGGACCTGGCTGGGGACTGAGCTGAGACCACCACCACATGTAAAGGTAGTTGGAAAGGAAGCCACGTGCCCAAGAACAACGGAAGACGAATACGGGCGGCAGAAAAGAAAGTTCTCCCTTACCAGCTCACTATGGCAAGGAGACCGTCCAGAATGGTCTGATTCAACTCACTGAGATTCAAGATGGGGCCCAGGACTGGGTCTCCCAGAGTTCATCTTTGAGGCTGTTTTTTGGTGAGTTTCCTATTTTGGTTTCACATATCAGGTGGGACCCAGGGACAGATCACAGTTGCTAGGCTCCAGGCTCTGGATTTTCAAATAAAATAAGAGCCCCTGAGAGAAAGGGCCCCTGCCTGAAACCAAACAAGAATAAAAAGATACCTTGTCTTCTCCCCCATAATGTACTCTCCCATGGCTAGGATTAAAACACACTGCTTCAGACATAACATTAAGCCTCTCTACACACAAACCATCAGAAGACATCAGGAGGCAAGTATTATCGATGTGTCCCATTACTGATGATGTCAACTTGGATCACCTGGTTATCATGGTGTCTGCCAGATTTCTCCACTGTAACTATTTTTCCCTTTGTAATTAGTAGATGTCTTGTAATAGACACTTCGAGACTTTAAATATCTTGCTTCTCATCAGACTTTCACCAATGAGTTTTAGCACCTATTGATGATTCTTGCCTGAACCGGTTATTACTATGATTGTTGCCAATGATGACTTGCTTAACTGAAGCATTCCTACTCATTAATTAGATGGCATTCTACTGTAAGCAGGAGTTCTTCCAACTCATTATTTAAAAAAAAAAAAAAAAGAAAGAAAATCTCCTAGTTCTGGTCATTGTGAGGGCCTAGAAAAAATGGTGCTCCAGTAGCAATGAGCTCACGGACCCAAAACTTGGTTTCTAAATACCATTCTCCACTGAAAAGGAAACAGAGCTCCTTGGAGAAACGCCTGATTCCAAAGCTGGAAAATACAATGTGAGCTTGAAAAAACCTTTCTGTGGCAGAAAGTAAGGAAGTGCTCACCAAATTGATGGGAACACTTACAGAGTGAATCTGAATGGGCTCCCACTGACCAATGCTAGGCATCAAAATGAAAACACAAATGGATTAAAGCACATTTAATGAAAATAAAATTCCATAAGTCCATACTGATATTTTAAAAAATAATTTAAGAAAGAGCAGAGAAAAGGCAAAACTCTTCTTTATGAAGAATGCCAACCAATAAAGGTGGAAGGAATGAAAAGAAAGAAAATTACCATTTTACATGGTTATAACAGACTTGGGCAAGAATCCTCAAAGGAGAAAACATACCCTTTACAGTGCGTGACAAGCCCCGGCAGACACAGCTGTAACCAAGTGATGAGATTTAGCAAACCAACAATGGGACACCCTGAGGTCGCATGCCTTCTCGTGACGGCTGCAGCGGTCGTAACATCATGCAGCTGGTACTCACACAGTGACAGAGCTGGGCCCTTATCCTAAAGCACTGGGAGTATTAGGTGAAGGAAGGAGGTGCCATCAGGTTTTCATTGTAGAAAGACTGCTGTTCTATGAAGAATGGGCTAAAAGGGTGAGCATGGATGCAGGAAGACCAGACAGGATTCTCCTGGAACAGGCTAGAAGTAGAGACAAGACCAAAGAGAAGTGATTGGGAACCGATTTCAGAAGTGTCACTGACAGGTCCTGTTCTTTTAAAAAATTTTTTTAATGTTTATTTTTGAGAGAGACAGAGCTCGAGCAGGGGAGGGGAAGAGAGAGAGGGAGACACAGAATCCAAAGCAGGCTCCAGGCTCTGAGCTGTCAGCACGGAGCCCGATACAGGGCTCGAACCCAAGAACTGCAAGATCATGACCTGGGCCAAAGTCGGACACTTAACCAAATGAGCCACCCAGGTGCCTTGACAGGACCTGTTCTTTAATGTCTTTCAATAAAGCTTTATAATTCTCTACATCAGAAAAAATAAAGCAGTTGAAGTCTATCCTGATGAGATTTATTCTACAGACCTACATCACTGGAAATGCCTCATAGCATACGTGCGGTTTCCTTTATTCACAGAACTGTGTGTCAGATCTGAGGGAAATAACTCCAGGACCTTGATCATCTAAAGTTATGAAAGATTTAACAGTGCATTAAAAAAATTTTTTTTTTAATTTTTGAGAGAGAGACAGTGTGAGCGCAGGAGGGGCAGAGAGGGAGACACAGAATCTGAAGCAGGCTCTAGGCTCTGAGCTGTCAGCACAGAGCCCCAACGCAGGACTCGAACTCACGAACCGAGAGATCATAACCTGAACCGAAGTCAGATGCTTAACTGACTGAGCCACTCAGGCACCCCCTAACAGTCACAATTTTAAACCTCAGGCATTGGCATTTTACAACAATCTGTATAGCTCTGGGGTGTTGACAGTTTAGGGGTGAATAGGATTGGAACTTCTTGGTGTTTAGAAGGTGTCTGAAATTCGGAACCAGACAGATCCATCTACTCTGAATCTACATGTGGCCCTAAAGAAAGTGGATCCCAAAGATTACAGGAGGGGAAGTTTTGAATTATGTCCATATTCAAATGGAGAGCAAAGAAACCCAAGCTAAGAATTGTGGACTGACAGGGACAGCTGTGGACTGAACAAAAGTTCTTACTAAAAGAGCTATTTTGAAGATTATGATTCTGACTTTGGAGGAATTAAGGTGATTGGCAGTGGAAGGAGTCACATATAAAATTCCTTAAGTAAAAATTAATTGACTTAAAAAACATTTTTAATTAAAAAAAAAAAAACCAGCAGGTTTAGCCGTGGTATTGAAATCAGCATTGGAAAGCAAGATGTCACATACAAAAAGCTGCTCCGGGAAGTTTGTGGGTGGTAGGACTGGAGCAAACAGGCAGTAAACCAAGAAGGTGAGGCTCAGAGAGGGGAGGGAAGCCTGAGTCTGGGTTCCCACGAAGCAGGCGGAGGCGGGTGCAGAGCCAGGTGGAAGGACCGCCCCGCCCAAGCTCCCCGAGCTCCAAACTCAGCCACCTCCTGTTACCGCTCAACCCGCAGGCACCTTAACCGTAACCGCGCAACACCTTCCCAAAGCCCCCACGTTGGGGGGACGGTGCCACCCAGCTGCCCAGGAATCTCGGGAGTCACCCTGGACTCCTCCCTCTTCCTCATGCCCAACATCCAACCAAGTCAGCAAGTCCTCTTACACTTGTGCCCGAAGACCCCACCCTCAAGCCACGCCTCACTCAACATGTGGTGTCAATACAAACGCACCGGGCAATCACGCGTGCTCACTGCTTATCTCACACCCCAAGTCCCACCCTGCGTGGCCCCGACCAGCCACGTCTTTGGTCCTTGTTCTCTGACTGCGGTCCCACGGCCCATATTTGGATCTTAGGGTTCTTTCCTGTCCTTGTCTCTGGACTGTGTAGCTTCACCTGTGGCCCCTCTGCCCCGAACTCTGTCAGACCCTTTGGCTGGCATCAGACATCACCCTTCCCCGGGGCAGACATTCAGAGTTTAAGTGTCTCAAATATCTCGACTCTGCCTTACACCTGGCCATGCTTTCTTCCTTCACACCTTGATGACAACTGGCAACGCTACGTGCTCTTGTCCCCTCCTGCCCATCCCCCTTGCTATCGGCCAGAGTGCCTGTTTTATAATGCAAACCTGACCATGTCGAACTCCTGATTAAAATCCTACATTGGCTCTCCCAGTCCCACTTAATTATCACTTCTCAGAAAAATCCCACTTAAACGACAGCAGAGAAACACAAAAGGAAATAAATTCATAACCTAAAATTCCTAAAAATGGAAGTAGAGGGGAACATCGGCAAACCAGAGATTTTGAGGCGTTTCTAGAAACCAGAAGGCAGGTAGGGGCGTCAGGATGGGGCATGCATGGCCCTACATCAGAAACAGAGATGGCCAATAAAAAAATAAAAAATAAATTTAAAAAATGTTTAAAAGATGGGGGGCCACCTGCGTGGCTCAGTCAGTTAAGCATCTGACTTCGGCTCAGGTCATGATCTTGAGGTTCATGGGTTTGAGCCCCGTGTTGGGCTCCATCCTGACAGCTCAGAGCCTGGAGCCTGCTGCGGATTCTGTGTCTCCCTCCCTCCCTGCCTCTCCCCTGCTCACACACTGTCTCTCTCTCAAAAATAAACAAACATTAAAAAAATTTTAAAAAGAAAAAAAGAAAGAGAGACGGTCAGGGGAAGAAGTTCCAGGCCAGCAGAGAGCAGCTGCCAGACGGAATTTAGAAGAAGAGCAGAAATCAAGGGGGAGGCTGCCTCACTCACCCTATCATTGTCCCCTGTCTCCCATGGAGCACTGACCCCCTCAGCCTCCACTTGCTCCCCAAACTGCTTGAGACCTCGTGATGAAGGAGGGGATGGGAGGAAGTTTTGATTATATACACTCTGTGAAGTTTTCTGAACCATGTGAATCCAAAAAAGGTTTTTTTCAAAACCAACCCAAAAAGTTTTCACCTCAAAAGTAAAAATATGAATGCTAAAATTAAAAAGAAATAGGGTAACTAGGGAAGAAAAGCCAAGTAAATCTTCCAGAAGAGAATAAAAAGTTAAACTATTGGAAACTAATGTAACTTTTAAGAGTCAAAGACCAGCCAAGGAGAAGAAGTCTCCATCCGTCAGGTAAGAATCCCAGAAGGAGGGGCGCCTGGGTGGCTCAGTCGGTTAAGCACCTGACTGTTGATTTCAGCTCAGGTCGTGATCTCACAGTTTGTGGGGTCGAGCCCCCACATCCGATTCTGCACTGACAATGCAGAGCCTGTTTGGAATACTCTCCCTCCCACTCTCCCCCCCACCTGTTCCCCACTCACACACTCTCTCTCGCTCTCTTTTTTAATTTTTTTATGTTTTTTATTTATTTTTGAGAGACAGAGATAGCGCAAGCAGGGGAGGGTCAGAGAGAGAGGGAGATACAGAATCCGAAGCAGGCTCCAGGCTCTGAGCTGGCTGTCAGCACACAGCCCGACGCGGGGCTCGAACCCACGAACCGTGAGATCATGACCTGAGCCGAAGCCAGATGCTCAACCGACTGAGCAACCCAGACACCCCCCTCTCTCTCTCTCTCAAAATAATAAACTTAAAAAAAAAGAATCCCAGAATAATAGAGGAAAGGGAGATAAGAAAATGATCAAGAAAATATTATCAAAATCTCAGAACTAAAGAGACAGACGAAAGTCTTCGGATTGGAAAGGTTCACCTAGAAGTTCCCCTCCCAGTGAAAAAGAAAAACCGAAGGTCAATATTTAGACCCAGCCTCACGGAATTCAGAACACCAAGCCAAGGCAAGCACTCCCAATGGCCTCCAGAGAGGAAGTACAGGCTACAAATAAGAATCACCACACACGAGACTTCTTGGGCAACACTGGGCATTGCAACAATGCTTTTACGCTTCTGAACTGCATCCAGTCACACTACCAGTGACATGTGAGAAACAAAAACACCGTTGGCATATAAGACCCCAGGATGTTTATCTCCCATGTCCTGAAAAAGTTACCTACGGGCTTGTATATAAACAAATATGATGGAATCCCAGAAAGAGGGAAGAAAACATGGAACGCGGGCTTGGCGAACAACTCCCAGAGCGCAGGAAGGCACCACAGGACCATCGTGCGGCACGCTGAGAGGGCCCGTTAGGTCAGCCAGCAATGGGGATGATGAAGAAGTCGGACCATCCTAAGGATCTGGGAAGCCATGTTCTTCCTGAACTTTCTCTTAATTTCCAGATGGGTAACTCACCATCTAAACATGAAGCCAACTAAAATGCGGTGTAGCTTTGAGCAGTGGATAGCACCTAAACATAGAATTCATCTGACCTGGTCACTAGCACCGCGATCTTGGGACGCAGAGTTTAGTGACGGCGTGCATGCCCTACTCCAATCGTCCTGCTCTGCCCTGAGGTGGAATAAATCCACAAGTCAAACATTCGAAATGCCGTTTATCGGTTTCCAGTTTTCAGCAACTCTCCGCAGGGTTCAGGAAACATTATTACAGTTACAGAATAAAATGCAAACGGCATTAACCTCAATAATGTAAAAGTACTGCTATAATCCGAATGTGTCCAATATATAATTCGTGTAGGAAAAGGGACAAGAAAGAGCGGTTGCCTCTGACAGGCAATTTGGGAAACCACAGATCAGAGATGGGAACTGACTTTCCACAGTTTGTCATTTTGTAAAATGCTTGGTTTCTTCCCAACAGCATGAATTGCCTTTTTGAAAGTAAAATCTCGATTAGGTGGGCAGTGTGCTGAAAGCCAGTGGGAGGCAGAGAGACACGGAAGGGATGCTGGTGGTTTACTTTTCCTCATGTTTCTTGACAGTTAACAGATCTCGCCTACAACTGATGGATTAGAAATCGGGGCTGGGGGCACCTGGGTGGCTCAGTGGGTTAAGCATCTGACTTCGGCTCAGGGCATGATCTCACAGTTCGTGGGTTCGAGCCCCGCGTTGGGCTCTGTGCTGACAGCTAGCTCAGAGCCTGGAGCCTGTTTCGGATTCTGTATCTCCCTCTCTCTCTGACCCTCCCCTGCTTGTGCTCTGTCTCTCAAAAACAAATAAAAAACATTAAAAAAATTAAAAAGAAATTGAGGCTGAAATACGATCCCCAGAAAAATATTCAAATGTAACAGGAAACAGGGAGGATCAGGGTGGGGAAGAGGGCGTGTGGTCCTCCCGTGACCTGGGAGAGAGTTAACAGATTCTATTTAAAGATGGCAGCACAGACCCAGGTGTCACCCAGAGGGTACTGACCCTCAGAAGACATGCCAACGGGACATGGTCTGGTGAGGGCCGAGGGAGGGATGACTTTTGCACCGGCTCCAGCTCAGCTCAAAATTCTCTCCCTCCCACTCCCCCTCCCCTCCGACAAAACCCCAGCTTCAGCCCTCTAGGAAAAGCACTCCCCCTCCTCCGGCCCAGGCGGAGTTAGAAGGCGACCCCCGAGCCTGTGACACTCTATTCTGCCTGTGACACTCTGTTCTGAACTTGAATTCTTTCAGCGAAGGCACATTTGCTACTAGCCATCAAGTGCTCACTGCCCAAGGCAGGGTCTCATCAGCCTGTCAGCCTCAGGGATCAGGAGCACAACCTGTTGATGCCCTTAGGGGAGAGTAACCCTGTCCAGAGCCGGAGTCTGGAAGGGTCAGTAAGGAACTCAAGCATTAGGAAGGGCCGGGTCTCAGTGCCACCATCTGGGGAGAAAGGAGGCAGGCAGGAGATCCTCTGTTGGTCCCCGCCGTCAAGTCTGTGCCATTTCACGCACAATGGCCAACGTATAGCTTTCTTCTCCCTCATTCGGCCATATCACTACCTAGCTGCAATCTTCTTTGTCCTGCACAGTATCTAAAGAGTCCCAGTCTCCCTTTGCTGGTGTCCTCATTCACCCACTGTCAGAAGGGACCACTGGCCCATTCGTGGACGACCATGGTGCTTTCCCTTCAGCCGCTCACATGCTGGTTTAAGGCCTCCCAGGAAGACATGCTACACTGTTGTGGCCGCCGTGTGACCCTGGGCTAATCATAACCCTCTGGGCCTTGATTTCCTCATCTGTGAAGCGAGGAAGGTAACAGAGTCTGCCCCATAACAGTGTCATAAGCCTTGGACGAGATCAGGCACGTATGGTGCCCGACGTGCAGAAAAGCCTTCGGAGTGGCTGCTGTCCACACTACTAAAAATTCTGATGTCCGGAGTAGCTGAGGACATAAGTCCTCATATCTGTCCCTGTAGCATACGTACGTCAGTGTGAGAATGTCGGTAACCTCTGTCCCTTTGCACACACTCATTCGCCAGATGATCAAAGGAGCAAACCACCCACGCTCTTCGGAATTCCACGGAAATGCTGCTAAAACACTAAGTCAGCTCCATGTCCCTGCCAGACACGCAAAGCCGTGCAGGCTGTGGCCTGATCCGCACCAGGGCTCCGGGCTGTGGTCTAGCCTCAGGTGGCCGGGCAGACCCTCCTTCCCCAACCTTTCCGGTGTTCTTGCCTACAACCCTGAGTCCTCACAGGCTGCCCTGTGGCTCCCAGATGCTCCTGGATGACCGTCCCAGCTGGCTGGACTCTGCCCCCAGGGAGGGGACAGGACCTCCAGGTCCCTCGCCTCCAGACTGGACCACCCTGGTTCTGACAGCTCTCGTGGGCCTTGCTGACCAGACTGGACGGGACGCTTGGGCCAGCAGGGAACTAAGCCGCCCAGGAACGAGCCCTGGGCCAGGCCGGAGCCTCCCGCCAACGCTTCCGGACATGGGCTCAGACTCAGAGCAACTGTCGCACCTGCTGCTGGTTTAACGTGCCGGCTCCAGGCTGAGATGCATGCACTCGCAGGGGAGGGGCACCCACGTCCTGGGTGACTTTTCTGCCAGTCCTGAGAGCCAGGCTCCCTTGTGTAGGTAACAGGACGACCCCAGGACTGACCCGCAGGTCATGCCCGGAGGCTTGCACCTGCTGTCCCCAGGCCTGCCCTCGCCCACAGCACCTGCCGGCTCTCTGAGGGCCTCTCCTCCCCTTCTCCCTCAGGCCTGTGACAGCCTTTCAGAAGATGGTGTCCCCCGTTTCCTTCATTAAAACGTCTTGGACCATCTTTCCTCTGACATCATTTCAGCAGAGGGCTCTGCCCCTTGCCTGCATCTGCCATCTCAGAGCGTCCCTTGCCGATACCACCCACTGTCCCAGCTTCCCCCAACACACGCTCTTCACCCAGTCACTCACACAGTCACCCAAAATATGGACACTACCCCATGCCGGGCAGCACGCTGAGGGCTAGGGGTGGGAATTCCCCTCCCCGGGGTCACCGAGCTCCTGCTCAGGGCAGAAAGGGACCATAACTCATGACTGAGACGTACTTTAGGGAGACTTTAGGGAGAGTCAGTGACAGATAAGCGCTGGGGCCGGGAGAAGCCTCTGCAGACGGGGAGGTGAGGGGGGTGGGGGAGAGGGGAGGGGTGAGGGGCAGCACAAAGCCAGGCTGAGGGAGCCAGGCGGGGAGGGGCACAAGGCAGTGAGCAGAAGCCAGAAGCTGGATGGTGCAGGGTCCTGAGGCCTGGGGTAAGCAGGGGACCAATGCGATCCAGTTTAAGGCTCAAACCCTCCTCTCTGGCAGGATTCTGGAGAACGGCTCCAGGGGAGCAGGAGCAGATGGGAGGGGGGTGCTCCACAGGGACCCCCAGGGGCCGGCCCAGAGCTACTGAGAGCACATGTGCAATGGGGCCCAGAAGTGACCTTTAGGTTTGACCAGAATGGGGGTACCGCTGGCGGGGGGAGGGGGGCGACGCAGGGGAGGCAGCAGGAGGATGGCTTACCCGGGAGGGCAGAGCAGGCCTGCAAAGCTGTATCCCCTCACAGCTCTAGGGGCCGGAAGCCTGACATCAAGGGTGCAGGGCCAGGCTCCCCGCCCAAGGCCCTAGGACACAATCCGCCCCAGGTTTCTCCCAGCCCCTGGGGGCTGCCCTCCCCTGTCCCCGCATCCATCTCTGCCTCCAACTTCACGAGGCCTCCCCCTTCCTCTCTGCAAGTCTAGTTTAAAGGAGGTGACTGCATCTGGGGGCCACCAGATAGCTAATCCAGGATAAACTCTCCCTCCCAAGATCCGAGTAAGGGGACATTCATTCCTTTCCTACATAAGGTGATATTCACAGGTTCTGGGGATTAGAACATGGACATCATTGGGGGGGGGGGGGTGGGCACCATGCAATCCACTACAATGGGAATGGTCTGGAAGAGAAAGAGGACACTGATGTGAAAGGCAGAGGACTGTGTCCTTGGGAAGGCTAGAGGGATGCGACCCAAACCTGAAAATCTTCCCTGGCTTTACTTCAAAACAGCACTAAAGGTGAATTTTATCATCTGGGATTTGTAGTTCAACGTTAAAAAGAAAAGGGGCGTCTAGGTGGCTCGATAGGTTAAGCATCCAACTCTTGATTTCAGCTCAGGTCATGATCCCACGGATTGTGAGTTTGCCCCCCCCACCCCCGCCAGACAGCACAGAGCCTGCTTAAGATGCTCTCTCTCTCTCTCTCTCTCTCTCTCTCTCTCTCTCTGCCCCTCTCCCGCTGGCTTGCTCTCTCAAAATAAACTTTAAAAACCGAAAAAATAGTTGTGTAAAACACTCCAAACCCCCTTCGGCACCGAGAACTTTAAAGCCTCCATGTAGCAAAGGGAACAGGGAGGGTGACAGGGTCAGGGTCCATGGACAGAACAGCAGACACACCCTCTTCCATCCAGATGACCAATCCAGCCAACAAAACTCCCCAGGAAACACCCACCCTCAGCTGCACTGGGGAAACAGCTGGCCTTCGGCTGGCTGGAGACTCAACACCACTGGAAACTGAGTCCAGGAGCAGGGCAGGGCAAGCACCCAGACAGAGGTGATTCACACAGTCACCCCTGCCACACAGCTCAGCTGGGGGTGTGGCACGAAGGGGAACAGGATTACATTAGGGGGAGGAAGTGCTCCTGCCAGATGAAGTGGCCTGAGGGTGAAGTGAGGGGGTAGGGAGCAGCTCTGGGGAGACATGGCCCCTCCCCTTCATGTCCGCACCTTCATCCCCATTCCCCCCATCCCCGTCCCTGAAGGCTCCCACCTCCCTCTCCTCCCCCCCCGCCCCCCCCCCGCAGGCTCCCACCTCCTCCTCCCTCCCAGCTCTGCTGCTGTGCTGCCCCCGCCCTGCACCAGTGTGGATGGACTCTCTGCCAGTGTGGACCTGAACTAGAGGAGGCGGACTTTCTTCTGTTTGTGCACGCCGCCCCTCAATTCTGAAGGCCAGGGACAGTGCCTGGTGTGAGCAGACACTCCTCCTTTTCAGGTTCAGCCAAAGTTGTCATTTCTGTGCCTAGCATCACCTTGGGGCTCCCCTTTCCCTCTGCACCTTGATCTCCCCAACCTTACTGAACGCCTTGGCAAACAGGCGGTGGGGCGGGGGGGGGGGGGGAGGCTGCAGTCTCTGTGCCCTGGTGCTGTGCTTACAGCTGACCACTCTAGCCTCGCACTCAGAGCCTTGGGACCCAGATGCCATTGGAGCCCCCCTCCCCCACCCGTGAACTTGGGTAGAACTCCTTGACCTTGCCAGTTAAAGATACTGATAACTGGAATTCCCCCGCCATAGCCCACCCCAGAGATTTGGACTCAGGAGGAACCAGCAGGGCCCTGTAATCTGCATCTCAGCCTGCTCACGGCGGGGGGGGGGGGGGGCACACTCCCCCGAAGCAGGAGGTGCTAACAGCTCCACCAGAAAGAAGGCCTGCCCAGGCAACAGCCCCCAGGAGGGCTCAGGAGCCCTGAGAACCAGCACCCCCTCCAACCCTCAAGGGTGGGGTTGGTGCCAGGGACAGGTCCCCTTCCTGGGGCAGGGAGTTGGAGCTGCTGAACTCTCTTGGGCGGGCACGCATGCGCTCCGTGGCGCCTCTCCACTGACCCTTCTTCCCATCCTTCCCCTATATCTCCCCCTCCCTCCCTAGGCAAATGCAAAGGAGAAGTTAGGGGCTTGTGATTCATATTTCTTTCCCCCTAACACACCCACACCCATTTTTTTTTTCAAGACCCCACCCAACACCAGGACAAGAACTAACAGATTTAAACCCTTATGGAACTTCCTGCTCCACGGGGCACCGTACCTCCCGGTGAGCTGGGGGCTTGTGACAGCCCTGCTCGATGCAAGCAGTCCAAAGAGCCATCAAGTAATCAACATGAAGAACAAGAGGCAGAAGGGCGGCCCCTAAGAGACTATACGATGCTGCCCCAAGCCTGGAAAGCCCTGGGCTCTTTCACACCTGATGGGATGCAGGAGGCCCCCTGGTCAGATGCCAAGGGCAGCAGTATGTGGAAAGGCCCAGACAAGCAGATTGGGCTCACGGTCCAGCCAAGCAGGAGGTTCCTGTTCCCAGGCTCACAACCAGGGACCCAGGACACAACCCTTAACAAGCAGGCTCAACATGTCTGCCTGCTAAAGAGGCTTCTAGGAGCACTCTCCTGGTCGATTCCTTCAAACACGTATCCCTTCCGACCACCAATCCGCTGCAATCAGGATCTGCTTCCAGAAACAGCACTCTGCCTTCTGCCCACATCCCAAATGATGACACCACACACAACCCTGCAAGGCAGCCTGAGAGCACAGTGGGAATACGGTGGGAACGCTGCGTTCAAGTCCTGACTCTGACACTCATTACGGATGCACCATCCTGAGCAAGACCATCATCTCCCAGAGCCACCATGCCCTCATCCACGTGATGCAGGTACCTACCCTCTGGAATCACTGCAGGAACAGAAGGATAAAAGTGTGTAATATCAACTGCCTCAATACATTCTTTCCCTTCCCTCCTACTCCTGTGACTCAGTTTCCCTTCTCAACTCCAAACCCAAAGACAGCCCAAACTCACCTAACTCAGAAATGCCAAAGGGGCCCAGGCACAGAAGACAGGAAATAATTTCCACAAAGCCTGAGGCTCCCTGATACTCTTGCTCTCAGGTGCTCAACTTTGTTTTTTATTTTTTGTTGAAAAAAAAAACTTTAACATCTGTTTCTTTGTGAGAGACAGAGCATGAGCAGGGGAAGGGCAGAGTGAGGGAGACACAGAATCGAAGCAGGCTCCAGGCTCTGAGCTGTCAGCACAGAGCCCGACTTGGGGCTCGAACCCATGAACCGAAAGATCATGACCTGAGCCGAAGTCAGATGCTTAACCACTGAGCCGCCCAGATGCTCCTCAAACACTCATCTTTGAACCTGATCATGAGCTACAGCTGGGGCTGGCTCCATGCCCTGAATCCTACATTACTCACTGGGTGAAAGAGACCACCCTTAAGTTCTCCGGTTTTCTGAAACCCAGGTGGCACTTCCCCGTCCTGCTGGGACAGGGCAGTGGAGGGTAAACAAGGTTACAAAACTGGCTTGCAGCTCTAAGGCAGACGGGGCAGCACTTTGGACTTTTAAAGTGAAAGGAGGTGATCTGAGTCCCCATTTAGCATGCGGGCACAGATGCTCCTAACGTTCCCTTGAGTTAATCGGGTCCTCCCCCAACCGCACCCCCACGCCTCATTTTGTAGCAGGTACATTCTGAAGTTGGGTCTTGAGTCGTGTGCAATCTGAGAATGAGAAGCCCCAGTGTTCGAAGCTGCCCTGGGGCTCCCCAGCCTCCCGGACCTCCAGCACTCACAGGGTGGCGTCTGCCCGCTGCTCTGGACCCGGGCCTGGCCGCGGGTGAGGGGTGGGAGGAAACAGTTTGGGGGCCCCCAGCTCTGGGTCGGCAGCGGGTGACGGATGAGAGGAAACATCTTCGCCACAGAGGAGATAGATCACCAAAGCCCCTGCGCCCGTGCCCCCACCCGCCCGCTGGGGTGGCGCTTTCCTCGGAGTTTCCGCCACCGGCCGGCGACCGGGGACCGCACTCCCCAGAACTCCTAGGGCTTGTCCCTACGGAGAGTCCCCCTAAAAACACGTGCGCGTCCGGGAGAGCAGAGGCCTCCAGGGCCCTGCCTTGGGCACCGAGAGGGTCTGGGCGTCCCGGGCGCACGTGTGTCGGGGATAGCCCGCGTCCTCCAGGCTGGGAACCCGAGCTCGCAGCGCCCCCGTGCGACTCGGCCAGCATCCTGGGCCTGGAGGGGGCTGTCCTTTGCGGGACTTCGACGGGGCCCCGGGGTCGGGGACGCCGCGCGCCTCACCTGAGCGGGACGCGGACGGCCAGGTACCTGTCCACGGCCACTGCCAAGAGGCTGAAGATGGAGCTCTGCGTGAGCACGAGCACGAAGCAGGCGAGGAAGAGGCAGCTGTGGAAGTCGGTGCAGAAGCCCAGGCTGATGGTGATGGCAAAGGGGATGGCGAACAGTCCCACGGCCACGTCGGCCGCCGCCAGGGACACCAGGAAGTAGTTGGTGGGCGTCTGCAGCGCGCTCGACGTGCCCACCGCTGCGCACACCAGCACATTGCCGGTCACCGACAGTGCGGCGATGGCCAGCTCCAGCGCCACGTACAGCGCGTCCTGCGTCTCCAACGGCATGGCCGGGCCGACCCGGCCCCGGCGTCGCCTACCTTGGCCGCGCTAGGCGCGGGGCAGCCGCGTGGGCGCCGCCGGGCACCGCCGGAGCGCCGGCACCGCGCGTCCGCCAGCGGTGTCTGACCCGCCAGGCTCGCGCGCTCTGGACTGGGGCTCCGGGGGCGGGACCGCGGGGAGACGGCGACGCCCATTGGCCGACGCGCCCGCCCGTCCCGGACCCCCGGCGGAGCACCGCCCCTTCTCCCGAGCCCAAGTCTGCGCTCGCGCGGGGCCCCACGGGTCTCCGCGCACGCGGCGGGGCGGCGGCGGCTCTCGAGGCGTCGTGTGGTGGCGCTATCTGGCAAAGACAAGTTCCCCAACTTTCCCTAAGGCTCCAACTCGGTGGGTGTGTCCCGGGCTGTCGCACGGTGTGCCAAGCAGCGCGGCGCACGCAGAACCCCAGACGCCCTGGAGATGAAGACCGGACTCTGCCGCGGGCGCCCACCAGGACCCCCGCCCCGCACCCCCAGCCACTCAGCCGTCGGGCGCGGCGAGTTGAGGACCTGAAGCCCTTGGGGGCTCCCCCACCCGAACCCTGGGCACCCCACTGGTCAGGCCGGGCTCACCTTGCAAACTGGATGAGATGCCGCAGGAAAGGGACGAGGGCCCTGAACTCGCAGACCACCATAGGCCACGCGTTCCCACCTGACCTGTCCCTTCGGGCCGCGGCACCCTGATGGCAAGGATCGCTCTGGGACGCTGAGGCTCAGCGCCATCCCTACCGCATGCACCCCGCGCGCCTGGCTCCCCGGCCTCACCTGCTCTTCTGTCCTCCCGGCCACTGCCCAGGGGGCTCCAGCTCTGCTTTCTTCTACCTTGCGACACTCCCTGTCCTTCGCTTCCTCGTCCACCCTGCATCCCCTCCACCCCCAAACCAGATGCCAGTGTTCCTCCGTCCCTCTCTTTGTCCTTCACACCCACCCTGGCTAAGCTCAGGCTCCCAAGGCTTCACCTTGCAACCCTTATACCCTTAACTTCCAAGCCTTTCCGTGGCAGCCCTAAGTGCCCCCTGAGTGCCAGACCTGAGCACCCCACTGCAGAATGTTCAACTCCACCAGGAGAGCCTGAGGCCCCCGAATCCAACAAGTCCAAAATCAAGCACCTCTTCATCTCTGCCCCAAACCTGTGCCCTGGGACTCAGTTATTGCCCTTACCACCCACCTTCACCCACTCCGGGAAATGCACCGACAGCCTCCTCCATCCTTCCCAACATCCAAGTCGGTAGTGTCACCAATTCTGCTTCCAGAGCTTTGCTCCTCTCCACCCAAAAGCGTGTCTCAGGTGGTTCCTCCTCACAGCCCGCTCCCATCATCCCTCCCTCATCACTACCCTGTGACCTCAGTCAAGTTTCTCTGGTCCCCCCACCAATGCTAGCCTTCTAAAACACACCTGGCCCTGCCATTCCCCTACCCCAAATCCTTTGCTAGCGGTCGCCAGACAAGATAGTTAAAAAGATTGCCAGGCAATGGAAAAGATGCTTGTAAAATAATGTTAAGCAGAAAATAAAATTAAATTAAAATAAATAATAATAAAACATGGAGGTGACTGCTACCTGATAGAGGATTTCTTTTTGGGGTGATGAAAAATTTGAATTGTACACTTTAAATGGGTGGATTTATGGTATATGAATTATATCTCAATGTAGCCATAATAACAAAACCCATAAGCCTCTAACAGTCATGGCCAGTAATATCTGCCTCTATATATACCAAGAGCAACAAATTTTCCAGAAGCATTTACAGTAAATGTCCTGGATAGGTGAGGTTACTATAGGGATTTTTTTCCCTCTATTTTCCAGGTGTTTTTGTTACTTCTATAATGAAAAATGACCAAACTTGATTTTATGTTAATATATTGGAGAGCCCACAAATGCCATGCCCTGACGATCTGAGATCTGATACCACCTTCTCTATCACCCCACATTCCCATAGCACTCGACACAAACTACTGTGACCACATGGATGACAAACTGGAACCTCGAAGAAGTCAAGGAACTTGGCCAAGAATATTTCTTTGGGGTGGGGGAGGGTGAAAGAGTCCGGGGAGGCTCCTTGGACAGGCGGCTTTTGCAGAGTGGGCAAAACTTGGCAGTGAGGAGGTATCCTGGTGGGGTGGCATGACAGGCAGGGGTGAGGGCAGGGGGCTCGCTCAGGGACAGCCGTGCTCAGGAGAGTAGAGCAAGGAAGATGGCCTGACCAGGGAAGGCTTCAACCTCGAGGACAGGGTGTTGGCTTGTTCTCCTGGAGGTGTGGGGCACCAGCCCAGGGAGGTGTCTGAGCAGAGCGTTGATGGATTGGAGCATCATCTGGCAGCAGTAGCTGGAGGGTTGGCAAGGAAGAGAAGGCAGGATGGAAGCCAGCTGGTTGTTGTGAGTGTTTCCCGTACACTCTGCAGCCTCCAGGCCCTGGGCTCAGCTCCAGCATTTTCTGTACCTGGAATCCCCATTTTCCTTTTTCAGAGCCTCCTTCAGGAAACTTTCCCCGAATCGCCCCAAGTAGGAAGGCTGCCCCCAGTGCTAGGCTGTGCCCTCTCCCTGCCTGGGTTGTAGCCTGCTGAGTTCCACATGCGGGTGTCCACCTCTGGACACCCACCAGCAGAGTCTCCCTCTTCTCTGTCCTCCCCCCAGCCAGCCCCTACCCGGCACAGTGCCCTTGGCTCTCCTCTTCACCAAACCACACTCTCCTCTTCACCAAGTTTATGTGAAATGTGTTGAATTTATCCTGACTCCATTAACCCCCAGCCTGAACCCCATGCTGGGATTTGAATTGGACTCATGGGATCCTTGGGTGTGGCAGTAATGGCCGAGTCAATTATTGTTGAGAAAACAGAAGAAAGGGCGGAGTCTGGAGGGAGTCATGAGGTTTAGTCTCGAAAGCAACTGGGGTGCAGTGAACAGAGAGCCCAGGTCTCGGCAGCAGAGAACCCAGGTTTGATTCCCAACTCGGAGGTTGACCCTGGATGAGTTAATTCATCTTTCTAAGCCACGGTTTTCTCGTGCATTACAATGGAATAACAAAACCTACCGCACAGGGGTCAGGCTAAAAGGGGCTCACATCTGCCATGTGAGGACCTGTAGCACTTAGACTCCTTGAAAACTACTCCAGTGATGGGAGCATTTGGATAAATTAGGAGTAGAGTCCTGAAAACCAAGCGGGGCCTTTAATTGGTGAAAGTGGAAGGGTACGTTTTGTGAAGGAAATGGCCGTCTGTGGACTTCAGGATGGCGGGCACCCATTCTCCCATCTCCCACTCCTGCTCCATCTTGCCTCAGCTCCCAGAGCAGAATCCAGATGGCCCTAGAGTAGGCGCAATACTCAGAGATGTCGTCAAAGACCCAGGCTCTCTCTGTCTTTCGGCTTTGCAATGTTTCATCTTAGGCTTATTGTCTCATGGTCACCAAAAGGCTGCCACTACTGCAAGCATCACTTGCTCCTGCAGCCACATGAAAGCCGTAAGGGAGCTCACGTCCCTATTGGACGAAGTCGTGGATCCCACACTACTCTAAACGCTCGTGAGCACAGGAAAATTGAATTATCGTGCCTGGCTTAGCCCAAATATGGTTTAATCTACGGGGCAGAGGAAGAGGTCCACCTGCCCCAAATATGTTGCCATCTAAATAATCTTGGGGTTCTGTAAGTGAAAGAGAAGACAATGCACATCGTTTTCCACTGTCTCAGTGACTGGCAGAGGGAAATTTCAACTTATAACCTCCCAGGCCTCCCTGGCTTGTACATAAAGATGGGGGCACATCGGGAGTAAAAGCCTACACTTCATTGGGTTTTACTTTTTCCTGAACCTCGGTTACCCCCAATCCAGCAAACATTTCTGGAAGTCTACAGAGGGTGTCTGAGTAGTTCTGGAATTTCTACTTCCCTCGGACATCTAAGACTTTATCACTGGATCACGTGGGAGCGGGCTCCATTTTTTCCCAGGAGGCTCAGTGAACTTCCGTTGGGTTGGTCTTGCTGTCTCCAGGTGCAGGTCTGCACTCCAGAGACGGACGCAGTAGGAGGTCTGCCCCCCAGAGACGGACGCAGTAGGAGGCTACAGTTCAAACCAGACTCCTGTACCCTCACACACACACCACAAACTCCCAACACTTGGATTTCAAGTTCCTGGACTTGGAAAAAGACCGTCTTTATTTCTTCTGTACTGTGTTTCCTAGGACCCTTGAGCCGTGTTCACAAAATAGTGAATACTTAATTATACTGTAGTGTTGTCATGTATTATTCCAGAAGTAAAATGGGCACCAGGGAGTATACCTCAATTTCCTCATATGTGAAATGCGACTGAAGGTTACAATAAAAATCAAATTATATGATAAATAGAGAAGCACATTAAAAAGTACTCATTCTAGGGGCACCTGGGTGGCTCAGTTGGTTAAGCGACCGACTCTTGATTTTGACTCAGGTCAGGGTCTCCTGGTTGTAAGATCAAGCCCCACATCGGGCTCTGCGCTGACAGCGTGGAGCCCGGTTGGGATTCTCTCTCTCTCTCTCTCTCTCTCTGCCCCTCCCCGTCCTCTCCTTCTCTCTCTCTCTCTCTCAAAAATGAATAAATAATCTTAAAAAAAGTACTCATTCTATTAATGCATGAAGCAACATCACACATTTATTTAGTCTGCCCTTAGGCAATCTGAGAAAATGCAATTTCTTTAGTCTTTCAATTGCCCTGGTCTTCCTGAGCCCCCACTTCATCGGGCAGTAGAGATAACTTAGATTTGCCAGTTTGCAGAATTTATAATGAGTGAATCTACCGCATGAAAGGCAGCCCCAAGATGACTTTCTACAGCATTCCTAGATAAGCAGTTTGGGCTGGAGCAAGATGACAGAAGGAATGATTCCACAAAGAAGCAGAAAGAAGCTTTATTGTTTGCTTTCTTTGACGTTCTTGAGAGACGCTTCCTATACACTTGTAGAGCTTAGCAAATGATTAGTAATCGATACTTGGGAATGAAGCAAATAAAGGAGGTAGTTAATAACTCTAGGAAAAAAATTAAGTTAAACAAGGAAGAAAAGGCAATAATGGTACACACGTGTCTCAGTGTAAACATAATCATACTGTCATAATACTATGAAGTGATACTTCACCAAAGTGATCCTAACTCTTGAGCTTAAGAGGATATTTAGAAGGGCACCTGGGTGACTCAGTCAGTTAAGCGTCCGACTCTTGGTTTCGGCTCAGGTCATGATCTCACAGTTCTGCATGTTTGAGCCCTGTGTCGGGCCCTGGGCTGGCAGCATGGAGCCTGCTTGGGATTCTCTCTCCCTCCCTCTCTCTCTGCCTCTCCCCTCCTCGTGTGGTGTCTGGTTCTCTCTAAATAAATAAACTTCAAAAAAAAAATAGAGGCTCCTTAGAAATATGTGCATATGTTTTTGGTTCCTGATTTTGTGTGGCCACCACTGGCACTTTGTGAGCAGAGACGATGAGTGTTAAATATCCTTTACAGTGAAAAACTGTCCCACCAAAATGGCAATATTGTCCTGAGAAATTCTGATTTAAAAGTGAATACTGATTTAATGAAAAACTGTGATAAAACCTTCTTGAGGAAATGATAGTAGGGAGGTGGAGAACGTGTGTGTGTGTGTGTGTGTGTGTGTGTGTGTGTGTGTAGACTGGAGATACGGAAGATGTTGAACAGCACAGGTGCCTGAGGTAGTAATACCAGTTAAGGCTAACAAGGGGCTGGCCAGAAATTTAAAAAGAAAACCCAGAAAATGACATCTCCATCCTGAGCTTTGAAAAGCTCTGACACGTTCATTGGATGATAGGAGGCCACATACATTTGCATACGCCCAGGAAAGACCTGAAAATACTATAATCTTTCGCTAGCAGCTGACTTTCAGGCTACGTGTAAGCAGGAAATAAAGACTCAGACAGATTTTTTTTAACCTGTCCGCCAGAGCACTGAAAGCCGACAGCAACACACACTCTAAGGCCTTCTGTAAAAGCTGGGAGACTTACGGTTTCAAGGCATTTAAGGACGTCTCTCTCCAATCATTAGCTGACATGACTAAACTGAGCCAGGGACTTCAGTTGCCACATATGACAAAAAATATGGATGTTACAGAATTAGTCCAGGAAATTCCCTAAACAAACTGCAACAACAACAAAAAACACCAGCAACTATACACCCTGGAGAGGGGAGAAAATCTGATTTCGGAGTTGCCATGTTACATAATTTAATGTGTCCACTCTTCAACAGAAAATTATGAGACATATATATATAGTCTATACACAGGAATAACAGTCAGTAGAAAGTGTCTTTGAGGAAGCCCGGATGTTGGATTTACCAGACTGTGATTTCAAATCAGCTATCATGATCATGTTCATAGAATCAAAGAGAATCATGTCTGAAGAGTTGAAGGAGAGTATGAGAATCATGTTTCACCAAACAGAGAATCTCAATACAGAGACAGACATTATGCAAAAGACCCAAACAGAAATTCTGGAGTTGGAAAGTACAATAGCTGAAATGAAAAACAGAAGATCTCGAAAGCAGATCTGAATTGATAGAAGTAAGAATCAGTGAACCGAAGAAAGGTCAATTGCAATCATCCAATTGGAAGAAGAGGAAAATAAAAGACTGAAGAAAAATGAACAGAGAGTCTCAGAGACCTGTGGGACATCATCAAGTGTACGGCAAACGCAAAATGAGAGTTCCAGAAAGAGAGGACAGAGAGAGGATTAGAAAGAAGATTTAAAGAGGGGAGCCTGAGTGGCTCAGCGGGATAAGCATCGAGTCTTGATTTCGGCTCGGGTCATGATGCCAGAGTCATGGGATTGAGCCCTGTGTCAGGCTCCAGGCCAAGTGTGGAGCCTGCTTGAGATTCTTTCTCTCTCTCTCTCTCTGTCTCCCTCTGCTCCCTCCCCTGCTTGTGTTCTCTCTTTCTAAAAAAAATTAAAGAAGAAGAAGAAAGAAAATTTAAAGAAATAATAGTTTAAAACTCCCCAAATTTGATGGAAAAAAACAGTGATATACATTTAAACACGGTATAGTCGAACTGTCAAATCCAAAATCAAAGATAGTTAAGTCAAAGTAGTGGCTATATTAATATAGGGCAAATAGACTTTAAGGAAATAAGAATATTTTATAGTATTGTCTATTATAAATACATATGCATCTTTTTTTAATGTTTATTTATTTTTGAGAGAGAGAGAGAGAGAGAGAGTGCGACCAAGAGGAGAGGCAGAGAGCGAGGAGACACAGAATCTGAAACAGGTTCCAGGATCCAAGCTGTCAGCACAGAACCCAATGCGGGGCTCAACTCACAAACCATGAGATCATAACCTGAGCTGGAGTCGGATGCTTAACCTACTGAGCCACCCAGGCATCCCAAATACATATGTGTCTAATAATGGAGCTCCAGAATACATAAGTCAAAAATTGTCAGAATTGAACAGAGAAATAGATAATTCAACAAACATAGTTGGAGACGTCAATATTCCATTTTCAATAATGGATAGAACAACCAGACAACTAGATAGAAGATGATCATAGAAACAGAAGATTTGAACAACACTATAAAACAACTATACCTAATGGATATCCGTAGAACACTCTATTCAACAACAGAATGCACGTTTTTCTCAAGTGCATGTGAGACACTCTCCGAAATAGACAATATTATAGGCCATAAAACAAACTTTAGTGAACTTAAAATATTGAGATCATACAAAGTATGTTGTACAAACAAATGGAATGAAATTAAAAATCAATGATAAGTGGATATTTGGGAAATTCACAGGTATTTGAAAATTAAATGACACACTCACAAATAATCAAAAGATCAAAGAAGAAATCATAAAAGAAATGAGAAAATACTTTGAGATGCTTTGAGAAAACAAAAATACAACATACTGAAATATATAGGATATAGCAAAAGCAGTGCTTAGAGGGAAATTTATAATTGTAAATGCCTATGTTAAACAGGAAGAAAGAGCTCAGATCAGTAACCAAACGTTCTACCTCAACAAACTAGAAAAAGAAGAACAAACTAAATAATGCAGGCAGAAGAAAAGAAATAATAAAGACTAGAATGGAAAACAAATGAAATAACGAACAGAAAAACAATAGAGGAAATCAACAAAGTCAAAATTTATCTTTTGGAAAATATCAATAGACTTGACAAATCTTTAGCTGGACTAATCAAAACGGGGTGGGGAGGGGGTGGTGTGGAGAGATGAATTTACTAACATCAGGAGTGAAAAAGAGACATTACCAACTATACAAAAATAAAGAGGAATATACAGTAATACTGTGAACAACTGTACACCAACAAATAAGATAACCTACATGATATAGACAAATCCCTAGAAAAATGCAAACTACCAAAATGGACTCAAGACGAAATTAAAAATATGAATAAATCTATAACAAGTAAAAAGACTGAATTAGTGATCAAAAAACTTTCCACAAAGAAAAGTCCAGGCCCAGATGGCTTCACTGGTGAATGTTACAAAACATTTAAAAAAGAATTATACCAACTCTCATAAACTTTTTAAAGCAGTTTCACGAAAAAGGGGAGGAACACCTCCCATCTCATTCTGTGAGGACAGTATTATTCTGATACCAACCCAGAGAAAGACATAACAAGAAAAGAAAACCACAAACCAACAGGCCTTATGAATATAGATGAAAAATTTTTCAAACCATAACTGGATCCAGCAACATATGGGAAGGATTATCTACCATAAACAAGTGGGATTCATCCAAGGAATGCAAGGCTGGTTTAACATACAAAAATCAATCTATGAAATATAGCTTATTAATAAAATAAAGGACAGGGTGGCCTCAGTGGCTCAGCTGGTTCAATGTCCGACTCTTGATTTTGGCTCAGGTTGTGATCCCAGGCCCTGTGTTGGCCTCCATGCCTCTCTCTCTCTCTCTCTCTCTCAATCTCTCTCTCTCTCCCCCTCCTTCCCACCCCCTCTGCTCCTCTCTCTGCTTTTGAGTTCTCTCTTTCTATAAAAGAAAGAAAGAGAGAGAGAGAGAAAGAGAAAAGAAGGGAGGGAGGAAGGAAGCAAGCAAGCAAGGGAGGGAGGGAGGAATAAAAATCACATGATCAGGGTGCCTGGGTGGCTCAGTCAGTTACGCATTTGACTTCGGCTCAGGTATGATCTCATAGTCCGTGGGTTTGAGCCCTGCATCAGGCTCTGTGCTGACAGCATAGAGTCTGGAGCCTGCTTGGAGTTCGGCATCTCCCTCTCTCTCTGCCCTTCCCCCCTCACTCTCTGTCTGTCTCTCTCTCTCTTTCTCTCTCTCAAAAATAAATAAATATTTTTAAAAATTATTTAAAAATCACATGATCAAATCAATAGACACAGAAAAAGTATTTAATAAAAATCTAACATCCTTTTGTGACAGAAAGCAATCAATGAAATAAAAACAGAAGGAAACTTCTTCAATCTAATAAAAGCCATCTATGGAAAACTCATAGCCAATAGCATATTTAATGGTAAAAGACTGAAAGCTTTCCATCCAAGATCAGGAATAAGACCATGATGTTTGTTCCTGCCACTTCGATTTAGCATTGTATTGGTGGTTCTAGCCAGGACACTGAAGCACAAAGAAAAATAAAAAAGGAATGGGGGGAGGGGCACCTGGCTGGCTCAGTCAGTAGAATATGTGGTTCTTGACTTCCAGTTTTTGGGTGTAGAGCTTACTTAAAAAAATAAATACATGGGAATCAGAGGCACCCAGATTGGAAAGGAAGAAGTAAAACTAACTCAATTCACAAATGCCATTATCTTGAATATGGAAAACTCTAAGGGATCCACAAAAAAACAAAACCAAACCAAAACCAACCAAACAGAAACCTATTAGAATGAATAAATGAGTTCAGCAATATTGTAGTATACAAGATCAATATCTTGTACAAAATATAAAAT
Organism: Cryptoprocta ferox; assembly: GCA_028646485.1. Classification (NCBI taxonomy): domain Eukaryota; kingdom Metazoa; phylum Chordata; class Mammalia; order Carnivora; family Eupleridae; genus Cryptoprocta; species Cryptoprocta ferox. Next base: position 9,070,293 of record CM053565.1, read on the forward strand.
CAACTGTATTCTTATTCGATAGCAATGGACAATCCAAAAATACAATTAAGAACACATTCCACTTACAATAGCATCAAAAAGAATAAAAATCTTAGGAATAAATTTAAAGAAGTGCAAGATTTGTACAACAAAAACTATAAAACATCACTGAAAGAAATTAAAGGACACCTAAATAAATGGGAAGACATTCAATGTTCATGGATTGGGAGACTTAAAATCTTGTTAAGACGGCAATACTATTTAAATTGATCTATACGTTTGGTATAATCTCTTTCAAAATCCTTGCTGACTTCCTTGCAAAAAGTGACAAGCTAATCCTAAAATTTATATGGAAATGCAAGGGACCCAGCATGGCCAAAACAATATATTTTTTTTTTTAAGAAAAAAAGCAAAGTTGGAGAACTGACACTTTCTGATTTCAAAACTTACTGCAAATCCACAGTAATGAAGACGATGTGGTACTGGCATAAAGGCAGACATATAGATTGCTAGAGTAGAATTGAGCGTCCAGAAATAAACTGTCACATTAACAGTCAGTTGATATTCCGTGAAGGTCCCATGACAATTCAGCGGGGGAAAGAATAGCCTTTTCAACAAATGGTGCTGAGAAAACTGGACAGACACAAAAATAAATAATAAATAAATAAATAAGAAGTTGGACCCCTACTTCATACCACACACAAAAATTAACTCAAAATGGATCAAAAAGCTAAATGGAAGAGCATAAACTATCAAATTCTTAGAAGAAAACACAGTTGTAAATCTTGTGACCTTGGGTTAGGGAACAATTCCTTAGATATGACACCAAAGGCTCAAGCAACCAAATAAAAAATAAAGGGGACTTCATCAGAATGTAAAACTTTTGTACGTCAAAGGGCACTATGAAGATAGTGAAGAAACAGTCCACAAAATGGGAGAAAATACTTGCAAGTCACATACCGGATAAGAGTTTAGTATCTAGAATATATAAGGGATGTTTATGACTCAATGACAGAAAGACAAATTATCCAGTTTTTTAAATGGGCGAAGAGTTTGAACGGAGGTCTCTCCAAAGAAGATACACAAAAACAGGTCCCAGAGCTTGTAAGTTGATGCTGTGCAGAGAGGTGAAGTGGCTGAGGCTGAGTGACTGGAAGACTCCCAGAGCCACCACACACAGCTGGGAAGTGGCAGGGCTGTCCCTTAAAAGCAGGTCTGTTTGCATTCCAAGCTGCCCTCCTGGCAATGCCCACACCTACCCCACACAGATCTCCCCGTAGCTCCTTGGTAAGGAAAAGGGCACTGAAGTCTTTCTTAGACATGTGGTTTCTTTCCAGGATCAGTGGACTTTAAGGATATCAGATCTCACGTTACACAGAAAGGGTGCCGGGAAGGCTTCTAGAATAGGATGAAGAGCTGCCCCAGGGGTGACTTCCGGCTCAGGCTCTTAGGAAAGGCAGGCGGTTGCAGCACTAGGCTCCAGGGGTAAGGTGCTTGGTGAGATAACATGGAATTGAGCCTGGACGCCCAGCTCCCCCCTGTTTTCTTCCCTCCCATGTGACCCCAAGATGGTGCAGAACGCTGCTCATTCTGCTCTGGGTCCAGCCCAGCGTACCCCTCCCACGTAGCCGCCTCTCCTTCAATGGATGGAGGATAAGGAATGAGGGTAACGGTCACCGTCCTGGCCCCGGGGAGGCGACCGCGTCTCTCTCCTGTCACCTGTGAGCCTCCTGCCTCCTCAGCCTCTTTTCTGGGAAGCGAGGTCTATTTTCACCAAATGCTGAAGCTGCAAGCCTACCTCACCGTGTCCTGTCCCTGGGGACTTCTGCAACTCCTTCATCTGAAACGTAGCACTTGTTTCTCTAGCTGATTTCAGAGACCTCATGCCATTTTTCACCAGTGTGGTTTGCAAAACACGTCAGGTGAGGGGGCTGAAGGAGTCCTCAGAAAGTTCTAGAAGCCATTGATCGGCTCTTCACCGCACCTTTGAGCTAGTCATTCTCCATTAATAACCGTTAGTTACCTCACTGCTCCCAGGGGAAGGGTGGAACATTACCTCAAGCCACATGCTCAGTGGGGTCACTACCAAAAATCTTGTGGCAGCTTTGCTCTTTAGCTCCCCAACGCTAACCCCCCTTGCGGACTTGCCAGCAGAACCCCAGCGTGGCCATAGCAGCCACACCTCAGAGCAGGAACCACGACTGGTCTAAGCCAATCAGACAATCCCTTTCCCCCCTGCCAGCAATTGGTGTAAGAAATGGTCACATGACAAATTCTAGCCTATAGGATTCAAGGGCAATTTCACGGTGCAGTTGGACCTCCTCCTTCCCTTCCTGCTTTGGGCACTGCTATGTGCATCTAGAGCTGTGGCAGCTGCTTGCAACTGTGAGGTAACAAATCTGATGTGAAAACCAACGCATTGTAGGTGATGGGAGAAAGATGGAGGAAAGAGCATGTGTCCCTGATCACATCTTTGTACATCCGAACTGCCCCCCAGGAACAGCTTGCTCTGGACTTATTCTTTTTTTTTTTTTTTTAATGTTCATTTATTTTTGAGACAGAGAGAGACAGAAAGAGAGAGAGAGAGAGAGAGAGAGAGAGAGAGAGAGAGCGAGCGAGCAGGTGAGGGCCAGAGAGAAAAGGAGACACAGAATCTGAAGCAGGCTCCAGGCTTTGAGCTGTCAGCATAGAGCCCGATACAGGGCTCGAACCCACAAACCGTGAGAGCATGACCTGAGCTGAAGTCAAATGCTTAACCGACTGAGCCACCCAGGCACCCCCAGCACAGAAATCCCAACTGCTGCATTGGCCGCAGGAAACACAGTGGAACACAGTGGGGGCCAGCACCTGCTCCAGCCTCAGCTCAGCTCCCACTTGGTTCTTCCTGGCATCTGGGGTGACAGCGTGGATTCTGGGGAAGATGAAAAAATAATCAAAGGAGAATTGTCACCCCTTAAGAATAAACGTTGTCCAGGGGCGCCTGGGTGGCTCAGTTGTTTGGGCGTCCAACTCTCAATTTCCGCTCAGGTCATGATCTCACAATTCATGGGATTGAGTCCTGCGTTGGGCTTTGAGCTGACAGTGCAGAGCCAATTTGGGATTCTCTCTCTCTCTCCTTCTTTCTTGCTCAAGCCCTCTCTTTCTTTCTCCGAATAAATAAACTTTAAATAAATAAATAAAGGTTGTCCAGGGGTGGGAAAGTAAACCCGGCCTTCTAGAGGCTCAGGATAAAATCTGGTGGTGCTGGCCATGCCAAGCTCTTGCTCTTTTTTTTTTTTTTAATGTTTGTTTATTTATTTTGAGAGAGAGTGATAGAGAATCCTAAGCAGACTCTGAGCTGTCAGCACAGAGCTCAATCTCACGACCCTGAAAGCAAGACCTGAGCTGAGGTCAAGAGTTGGGCACTCAACTGAGCCACCCAGTGCCCCTCTTTTTTTTTTTTTTTAATAAGTAAGCTTCAGGCCCAGCAGAGAGCCCAACATGGGGCTTGAACTCACATCCCTGAGATCAAAACCTGATCGGAGATCAAGAGTCAGACACTTAACCAACTGAGCCACCCAGGTGCTCCTGTGGTACTTTTGTCTGTAGCTCTTCCTGAAAATCCCTGAGTACTTCTGGGTAGATTTCTAGAACTGGGAACTCTCTATAAAAACGTTTATACAGGGGCACCTGGGGTGCTGGGTGGCTCAGTCTTTTAAATGTCCGGCTTTGGGCCAGGTCATGATCTTGCAGTTTGTGAGTTCGAGCCCTGCATCAGGCTGTGTGCTGACGGCTCGGAGCCTGGAGCCTGCTTCAGATTCTGTGTCTGCCCCTCTCCCCGTCATGCTCTCTCTCTCTCAAAAATAAACATTAAAAAATTTTTTAAAGGTTTATATAATTAACATTGTTATGTTAACATTTACTGTATTGACATTGCCATATCACCTTCCAGGAAGATACTACTTATTTATCCTTTGTCAACAGTGCATGAGAATATCCAGTTCTGCCTAATTTTGCCCAAATGGAACATTATCAATATTTTTTATTTCTTTCAGTCTGATAAGTAAATGGATATCTCATCACGGCCTTATTTTACAGTTCTTCTCTTTCTAGTGAGGTCAAATCTCCCTTCATTATCGCTAATACTTTTCATTCTTTTCCTAAGAATTGCCTGCAAATCTTTTTTTTTTTTTTTTGGCTGGATTGTCTTATCCATTTTGGGGGGCTCTTTGTATATCAGTTATTATGTAGTGACTATTATGTGTTGCCTGCTATGTATTGCAAATATTTTTTTAGTCCCTTTTTACTCTTAATTTTGGCAACTGTGTCTTCTGTCATATGTGGTTAAGCATGTCAGTCTATGTCTCCATTTATGGCTTCTGGGTTTTGTGTCTTACTCAGAAAGTAAGAATCTAATTTGCTTTGTCTTTTCTCCCCCCTACACCAGCCGCAAGGCACCCACCCCCACTGTGGTGACGAGTCGTCTTCTGTCTTCTCCTTATGGGTGGAAACACCTTCTTGCTCAGATCCTATGTCCCCCATCCAAGCACTTACGCCTTTCTGGACTCTTCTGATTTATGAATCTGTTTTTTTTTCTCTCTACACTTGTGAAAAGTACTGCATCTTGGCGGCATGTTTTGCTATCTGGCAGGGCCTGGTTCTCCTTCATACTTCGTAATCAGAATGTTCTCGACCGCCTTTGTGAGGTTCCCAAGAGGCACTGAGTGCTGAATACTCAGGTTAATATTATGGAGTTCGGTAGACACTATTTTCTCTAAATGAAATCTGGACATTTTAATGATAGTTTTGAGATCTGGCACTTGCGATTGAGGTCAGGAAAATAACCATGGTGTTGGGGCGTGCTGTTTGGGAGCATTTGGGCTGTGTGCTGAGCCCCGAGCTAAGCTGACTGCCCCTGGTGCCCCGCTCCACCCGATGCAAATCACCACCCTTGGGAATTCCGATGTCTC
>CM053565.1:9075720-9111412 GCA_028646485.1 Cryptoprocta ferox
AGGAGGAAAAAGAGTTAGGGAGAGGGAGGGAGACAAAACACGAGAGACTCTTGAATCCTGAAAACAAACTGAGGGGGGAAGGGGAAGGGGGAAAGGTAATGGGGGTGATGGTCTTGGTGGAGGTCACTTGTGGGGAAGAGCACTGGGTGTTATATGGAAACTAACCTGACAATAAACTATAAAGTTAAAAAAAAAAAAACGGGCTCCAATTTCTGCTCCCATCACTGCTTCTTTGCTTCCAGGCGTTTCCTCTGCCACCGCTCCTCACACCTCCGCCCCAAATCCACCTGCCCTCCCGGCACCTGCTGTGGAGTGGCCCACCACAGACTGCCGGCCCAGGGCCTCCCCGCTGCCTGAGCCTCCTGCTTCCCCGCACCAGCCCCCCTGGGGCCTGCCCTGCACAGCCCTCCCAGCGACCCCTCCTTTCCTCTGTTCCTCTTCACAGCAAAACTCCTCTACAGTGGGGTCTTTGCTGGCCTCCGCATGCTCCCTACACACCCGCCTTCGTCAGCAGTGCCAGTGCGCATCCCCCTGGCCCTCCCGGCAGTCTTTGTCACATCACTTCCTCCTTCTAGAAGCTTCTGGCTCCCGATGCCAGCCCCCCTCGTCCGAGACCCTCGCGGCTTCTCCCCCCTCCACCCCAGCAGCTCCCCAGCGAATCCTTCGCACCTCTGGCTGCTATGCGTGGGAGGACTCCAGCAACCACCTTCCCGAGGGTTTCTCTTTTGTCTCCCGGGCTCCGGACTCCTGTATTTCCCTGTCGACCCCACTTTTCCATCCAACCTGACTCCTGATGTCTCCCGAGTCTCTTCCAGTTCAGCTAGTGGCCCCAGCGGAGGTCAAATGCTCAGTTCACACGTGTCTGTTGGCCAACCTTGATTCCTTTCTTTTTTTTTTTTTTTAATTTTTTTGATGTTCATTTATTTTTGAGAGAGAGGGAGAGACAGCATGAACAGGGGCGGAGCAGAGAGAGAAGGAGACCATCTGAAGCAGGCTCCAGGCTTGAGCTGTCAGCACAGAGCCTGAGGCAGGGCTCAAACCTACAAATCGTGAGATCATGACCTGCGCTGAAGTCGGAAGCTTAACCCACTGAGCCACCCAGGTGCCCCTTGATTCCTCTCTTTCAGTCCCTGAATCCAATTCAGGTAGGTCTGCTCTGCTGGAAACCGGCCCTGAATCTGCCTGCTTCTGCCAGCATCCCGTCTAGGCTCCCTCCCCACTCACCTGAACCGTTCCCGGGACCTCCTCCCCAGGTTTATTTTATTATTTTAGCTTATTTTTATTTTTATTTTTACACTTTTGTTTCTCTACGATCACTTCTCTGTTTGGCTTCCAAAGAGCATGTTTAAGAACATAATTAGACCACGTTCAGAACCCTCCCGTTATTTCTGATAAGGCCTGGGAGGTTCTTACCTACCAACTTCTTCCAGCCAGCCATCTCACATGTGTTGCTGTTCACACTGGCCTTCCTGCTATGTCTCCAACACATACACACACGTTTGCACGTACACACACACACACACACACACACACACACACAGCTCTGCCCTGCTCCCACCCCAACAAAGCTCACACGTTCCTGTGACAGGACCTTTGCACATGCTGTTCCCCCAATCCATCAAGCTTTTCCGGCTATTTTCATGTGACTCCCTCTCCTATCTTTCAGGTGTCTGTCTCATCACCTCCTCAAAGAGGCTTTCTGTGACCATCCTTCCTAGATGAGCATCTGCCCCCAGTGGCACCCTAGATTTTCTCCCTTTGCTCTGCTTTTCTTCCTGGTGCTTACCTGTCATCTTGTACGTTCCTCTGTTTCTCGTCTGCCTCCCCTACCAAAATGTGACTCCAAAAGGACCCGGCTGAGTCTGCCTTATTCACTATTGTATCCCCAGCACCTGGCATTCTCCTTGCCACAGAGGAGCCATGGGGAACATTTGCAGATGAATCTAGGGTTGCTCAGAAATGCAAGGCTGAAAAGCACTGAGGTAAAGAAAACAAACACCGGGCTATTGCTTATTCAGTGGCAACCAGCCATCTGGTTAATAGTGCTAAGTTAAATAAAATAGTGTTAAGTTCTCCTCTACCACGTGTTACTTGCAGATGTATCTGGCTTTTTATACTTTTACAAAGGAGGTTACGATGACTAACTCGGGTCATTTATTGAAAAATGAGAAGTTAAAATGTCTTTAAAAACAGAAATAGAACATGGTCAAATGCCAGGACCAGCCACCCAGTGAACTGTCACATCAACACCGACAGGGACGTGGCAGTGGGGGCATAGGATTTAAATTCTCCCTTAAAACATGAAATGGAGCATGCTTAAAACTGATAAAGTGAACACAGAGCTGTGTACATTACTATTTATAAATACGAAGGTAAATCTGAAAACCCAACTTTGAGATGACTGGAAACTAGCTAACCATGTCCAGGGGAAGCTCAAATAAATGATAAATAAATAAATACTATGATTTTCAAACTATGAGCTTGTATTATGATCAAAAAAGTATATATGGGGTGCCTGCGTATCTCTGTCAGTTAAGCATCTGATTCTTGATTTTGGCTCAGGTCGTGATCTCACGGGTCGGGAGATCGAGCCCCGTGTCAGGCTCTGTACTGGGCATGGAGACTGCTTAAGATTCTCTCCCTCCCTCTCTCTCTCTCTTTCCCTCTGCTCCTCTCCCCAGCTTGTGCTCTCTGTCTCAAAAAAAAAAAAAAAAACAGTAAATACACTTACTAAAACATAGATGATTTCATGCCCAACATGTATACCATGATATATCCCAAATGCACCCAAAGTTTAAAATATCACAATGAAAATTCCAGAGGAAAACCTGGGAGCACTCCTTTGTAACCTTGGGCCAGGTAAGAACTTTCAAGCTTTGACTTAAAACCCAAACACACAAAAGCAAATAATGACAGAAAATTTTAAAACCCTGCATGGCAAAGACAACACACCAAAAGCAAAGGCGAACAGCCAGCTGGCGAAACTATTTGCATCTCAAATCACAGACCTCATCTCTTTAAGTTACAAAAAAGCCCCAAGGTAAGATTTTTAAACACCCAGTGAAAAAACGTGGCGAAAGATATATGAGAAGACAATTCACAGGAAAAGAAACACAAATAGGATTTTAAAGCACAGTCAGCCTCATTCATAATAAAATGCAAATTAAAACGAAATTCTGATATCACTTCTCATCTATCAGATGGGCAAAAATCCAAAGGTCTCATAACACGCTCTGTGGGCCAAACTGTGTTAAAGAGACACCTCCTCCCTCCTTGCCGATGAGAGAAGAAGCCCACTCAGTTCCTACACAGACAGTTTGGCAGTTTCTATCCAACGCACAAATGCACGTATTTTTTGACCCAGCAATTACACATTTGAAACTTACGCAGATGAACCAATTTTTAAATTGTGAACATGTGTATATTAATAACTACAGTATTGTTGTAATTAATTGCAAAACACTGGAGACAACCTGGGGCCCCCCGGGTGGCTCCGTGGGTTAAGCATCCAACTCTCGGTTTCAGCACAGGTCATGATCTCGAGGTTCATGGGATCAAGCCCTGAGTCTGGAGACAAGCCTGATGCTCAGCATCTGCGGGGGGCCCTGTGTCCCCATGTGCCTGGGAGAGTTGGCACCTTGGCTTCTATATAGTTGATAATAGAGACCCCCTACTTTCACTCCCTAGAGTGTCCAGGTTCAGAGGATTGATCATAAGGCCACCCCTTTGGGGACTAGATAAGTAATTTATGTTGCCCCAACACAGCAAAGTATCAGGCAGGAGATGCAGAGCGAGGATGCTCTCTATGTATCGACAGGGAAATATCTCCAGGTACCCTGCTAAGGGAAAAGAAAAAGCGAGCCACAGAACCACGTACACAGTGTGCCACTTTTCAGGGTAAAGGGGGTGGGGATGGGGGGACCTGGGTGGCTCAGTCGGTTGAGCGTCCGACCTCGGCTCAGGTCATGATCTCACGATTTGTGACTTCGAACCCCGCATTGGGCTCTGTGCTGACAGCTCAGAGCCTGGAGCCTGCTTCGGACTCTGTGTCTCCCTCTCTCCCCGCCCCTCCCCCACTTGTTCTCTCTCTCTCTCTCTCTCTCTCTCTCTCTCTCTCTCTCTCAAAAATAAATAAACATTAAAAAAAATTTAATTGTGAACAGGACCTAGAAGTTGCTCGGTGCCAGGTCTGATGCAGATTTGCCCAAACCCCCTGCCTCTACTTGCCTGCTCTCTGCTGGGAAACAAGTTTCCATCGTCTGCAGACTGTACAAAGCAGGCAAGAACCCTCCATGGCCAGTGGATGTGGACAAAGAGAGTGTCATGGGTTCCCCGCTGACTCACCCTGGGAGGGGTTGGACTCCCGCGCTGGCTTCCCATGTTGCCAGGTACAAACCGTTCCAGAGAGAGAAGCTTCCAGAAACCTGTTGAAAGGGACTCCGAGGAGACCAGTTACAACTGTAGTACCTGATTTGCTGCCCCCACATGCCTGTCGTTACGCAATTTGTGATTCACCCCTTTGGCCTGGTGCTCCCCCAGCTGGGCTCCCATTCTCTGAGGGGTCAGGCACGTCTGTGGGTTCCCCAGGCCACAGGACATATCTCTACGATGAGATGATGAACCTTCCTGGCATTGTTAACTTTCCTCAAGGATCTTGATGGGGAAAGTCCCCGTTTTTAAACTATCACTGATATGTTATGAAGGGACTGTAGGAGTCTAAACATTTTTTTAAGACTTCAAATAAAAATTTTAAGCCTTCAAAATAAAAGACCTCGACAACGTCTTGTGGTACACAGCTGCTAACTGTGTTCTGAGAGGTGACATTTGTGCGCTTGCATCTATGGGAAAAGGTCTGAAACCCTGGCTTAAAGGATTTCAAGCCCCGACTAATTGAAAATATCCTGGCACTGTAAAACATCCAATCTGTCTAAACAAATTCACCCAATCCCTTCATGAAGGAAGGGAAAGTTTGCAGAAGATGCGTCTTTCCCTTCCCATGTGTTCAACTAGCTGCCAATAGAGACGCCTGGGTGGCTCAGTCGGTTAAGCGGCCGACTTTGGCTCAGGTCATGATTTCACAGTTCATGGGTTCGAGCCCCGCGTCAGGCTCTGTGCTGAGCTCAGAGCCTGGAGCCTGGTTTGGATTCTGTGTCTCCCTCTCTCTGACCCTCCCCTACTCATACTCTGTGTGTCTCTCTCTCAAAAAATAAACAAACATTAAAAAAAAAAAAAACTAGCTGCCTATGGCTGCCTCCTGGCTCCCACCCCCACCCCACGAAGGCTTTTCTGTTCCACCCTCAACATTGCCCTGCCTACCTGGTGGCTGCTTATGGACCTCCCAACTCTCAGTGCCTCCAGGGTGCCTGCCACTGGGCTCTCAGGTCCCCATTTCCTGCTGAAAAGTGTGGTGCCAAGACACAGCATCAGACCGAGACAGGTACTTGACATGGGACAGCCTGTAGTCTGGGGAGGGGGCAGACATGAACCCCAAAATAACACCCATGGCTGGATAGTTGTACATCTGAAGGATGAAAAGTGAAGGTTGCATTGAGAGATTATTTCAGGCGGACACGATTTAACTGGGGTGGGAGGATTGAGGGGATGTTTTGTTTTACAGAGAGAAAGAGAGAGAGAGAGAGAGAGAGAGAGAGAGAGAGAATCTTAAGCAGGTTCCACACACTCAGTGTAGAGCCTGCCTGACTTGGGGCTCCATCCCATGACCCTGGGATTAGGACCTGAGCCGAAATCAAGAGACGGACACTCAACTGACTGAGCCACATAGGTGCCCCAAGCGAATGCTTCTTGAAGGCAGTCTTACCTTATTAAGGTGACCCTAGAGTGAGCAGGAGGCAGGCACCGGGCGGACGCAGAGATCAATCCACCAACTGCCATGGCATTGGGAGGTGAGCCCTCCAAAGCTTTGGCTGGACAAGTTGGGTCAAAAAACACAAACTGGCTCCGACGGTGGCCTGGACCGGCCTCGGGGCATTGAAAACAAGACACCTCCAAGGATCTCCTGTGGTGGTACATTGGGATGTTACATTTCCCTTCCCCGAAGGGAGGAGGAAGAGGCGGGAAACCGACGCTGCACTGAAATGCACGTGTTCCGAACTGTCCCTGTACCTGCGTTAGCCGCCCAGAGAACAGAGCAGGAAAGAATCTTCCCACTGAAGACCAAGAAGGGACCCCGACCGGACGCCAGTGGCAGACTAGGGCCCCATCTGGTTTGGTTCACTTGCGGTTTAAAATTTGTTTAGGTGGACGGGGCGCCTGGGTGGCTCAGTCGGTTAAGTGTCCAACTCTTGGTTTCAGCTCAGGTCATGATCTCATGGTCGGTGAGTTTGAGCCTCGTGTTGGGCTCTGTGCTGTCAGCGTGGAGCCTGCTTGGGATTCCCTCTCTCTCTCTGCCCCTTCCCTGCTCTCCAGCTCTCTCTCACTCAAAATAAATAAATAAACTTAAAAAAAAGCAGCTTAAAAAATAATTTAAAAAATGCAAAACCTTAAGTGGAGTTGGAATTTCAGATAAACAACAAATACTTTAAACACGTAAGTATGGCCTACGTATTGCAGATGTACTTACGCTACAAAAATTTCTCCACTGTTTACCTGAAATTCAAACTTAATAGGGCGTCCCGTATTTTATCCAGGAACCGACTCAGCCTATGGGACAGGCCACCTCAGCCCTTCCTCAACAGAAGTCCTCTTGAAAAGCCTCGCAGCCCCCAGATGCCCTAGGCCTCACTCCTCTCCTGCCAGGCTCAAACTCCCCACCTAAGGACCCGTTGGAGCTAAGACTTTTGAGGGGCCTGAAGTGGCGGGAAGAAAGATAGCCCAGGGGCGTCGGGGCGGCTCAGTTAGTTAGGCATCGGCTTAACTTCGGCTCAGGTCACAATCTCAAAGTCTGTGAGTTCAAGCCCTGTGTCGGGCTCTGTCTCTCTCTCTCTCTCAAAAATAAATAAACATAAAAAATAAATAATAAATAAACATTAAAACATTTAAAAAATGCTTTTAATCTTCATTTATTTTTGAGAGAGAGACAGAATGCGAGCAGGGGAGGGGCAGAGATCGAGGGAGACACAGAATCCGAAGCAGGCTCCAGGCTCCGAGCCGTCAGCACAGAGCCCAGTGCAGACTTGAACTAACAGACTGTGAGATCGTGACCTGAGCCAAAGATGGATGCTTAACCAAATGCATCACCCAGGTGCCCCCCACCCCGCTTTTTTTGAAATTTTAAAGAAAGGCAGCCCATAGAGGAGCCTAAGGAGGAGGAAAGCCAGGAGGGCGGAGGCCCTGGGCCCAGGGCCAGAGCGCCTCAGGGAGGGGATGGGTGTGGCGTGGGGGGTGCGGTGATGACAGAGGGGCACTGGGGCTGAGGACCGCCCCTTGGCCTGTGTAACCGGGGTGCCAGGAGCCCACCTGCCCAGGAGTGGAGGGTACAGAGGCGCGCTGGCGGTCGTTCATTCCACATCCGCACACACAGACCTCCCTCATCCTCTCCTGGACTCGGGGACAAGCAGTCCGTCACCAAGGCTTGGGCAGAAAGAATTCTGTGCAGGAGCTCCGGGACAGACAGACCCTGGCCGGCCGCCAGAGCCCACCCACATCCCCAAGTGCTGCCTTCTTTCCAATTCCTGTGGAAGTGAGCAAAGTAATCCCCAAATAAGGGCATACCCCTGTCAGCACCGGCCTCTGGGGAAGGTCGTTCTGGAAATGGAGATCCTGTTAATCTGAAGCCGATGGGGGCCGGACAAGGCAGGCTGCCCCAGGGCCCAGCGTGCCCCGCCAGCCGTCACCCAGCTAGGGGATCCGTCAGGAGGAGCCATTTCACGCCTGGTCCCCCACCACACTTACAAGGCATCTTGCTTCCACCATCTGTGGTGCTTGGTTTGGCCTGCTGGGGGCGGGGTGCAGGCGCTGATAGCCCTGGTGGGCCCCAGGCAGACCTGGGGTCAACATTCCTGCCCTGCTGGCATCCGCCCCCACCCCCCAGCAGGTGCCTCGGCAAGTGACCCCCACGTCCTGGGTGGTTGTGAGGAAAGGGGGGACTTCCCTGTGCAAGTGCGGCCCGTGCCTGGTGGACTTGCTGTTACTCACACCCACCTGCTTCCAGGTGGGCTGCTCGGAGGGAGCCCTGAGGACGCATCCCTTGAGGATCTGGAGATGCGGGAAGGTTTCGCTGTCCCCACCGGGAATGCCTTCTTGAGGAAAATTCGTGCAACGACTTTGGCACATTGTTGTACCCACTCGGTGACCCCCGATATTCCAGGCTAGCGGAACTCCCATTTTTGTTCAGGTGTGGGGTGCCCTGGGTCAGGGAGGGACCTCTTCCATTCCTAGGATGCCTCGGAGGATCGCTCCACTCCCTTTTGCCAGTGGCTGGTTGGGCAGGGGCATGAGATACCATGTGCCTGAGAGGGTTGGAGGTGGGTTCTGGGAAAGGTTTCTAACCTGTCCTTGAATGCGGATGTTCTGGACATAAATTTTGTGACCTCTGTTCAGTGTGGCATCAAAAAATATGCGCACAAACTGCCTCTTGGCTAAGATGCATCTGAGGTCTCGATGCAGGAACTAATTTCTAAACTTCATGGGACAGGAAAGATTTAGTTGCTTTTCAATTAATACATCACAGCAGGTGCACTAAACGGGATCATTCTGAAGACCCATGGCTCCCCCCCTCCCGCATGCTCCTCCTTCCCCATGACAGGTGCAGTTGGTGGAGAGCTGCAAGTATAGGCTTTGGTGCCAGACTGCTTGGGTTCAAACTCTTGCTTTGCCTTCCCCAAGTTGAGTTGTCTCAGGCAAATTATTTAACCTTCTGTGCCTCAGTTTCCTCTTCGGCAAGATGGCCCTGTATTTACCTCATTCAATGGTGTCCAGAGCCCTCCGAATCAGCACCTCATTGGTGCTGGGCTCCCAGCTACAGTAGCGCAATGCTCTATCACCTGCGAATCTGGGATTGTGTAGGAGAAGCCTGATTCGCACCCCACAGAACATGCCAGCACGCAGCCGTCCCACTTGTATTTGCAGGGAGACTGCTCTAGTGAGCAAGAGGCTTGGCTCATTTTTTTTTTAATAAATTTTTTTGTCTTTATTTTATTTTGAGAGAGAGACAGAGAGTGAGCCGGGGAGGGGCAGAGAGAGAGGGAGACACAGAATCTGAAGCAGGCTCCAGGCTCTGAGCTGTCAGCACAGAGCCCGATGTGGGGCTCGAACCCACGGACTGTGAGATCATGACCTGAGCCAAAGTTGGCCGCCCAACCGACTGAGCCACCCAGGCGCCCTGAGGCTTAGCTCATTCTTAAGCGGGTACCATATAACACCTGGGTCCCACATGACGTCTGACCCTGATGATTAGTCAAGGACAGGCACCTGCCACAAGAGCAGCTAACTACTGGCTGGTTAGTGACCCGTAGAGGGATCTGGTGTGAACACCTGTGCCCAAAAGGCAAGATGAGGAGGCCCAACGGTAGGCCAATCCAATTCTTCAGCTTGGCAATTAGAACTAGGAAATAGAGACAGATTTCACTGGTTGGTAATGGGGAGGCACAAAAGATGACTGAGGTGTGTAGAGAAATGGACCCCCAAGATGCTTGCACCCTAGTCCCTGGAGCCCGTGCATTCATTATCTGGCATGCCAGAAAGCGCTGTGCAGATGGGGCCCCAGCGCTGGGAACCAAGGATGGGGAGAACAGCCTGATTACCCAGATTGGCCCAATCTAATCACATGGGTCCCTGCGTCAGAGCATTCTTCCCAGCTGCTGAGTACCAGAGGGGGGTCCTGGGGGCAGAGGAATGGTCAGAGAGGGGCTATGTTGCTGGCTTTGAAGATGAAGGAAAGGATCCACAAGCTAAGGCATGTGGGTGACCTTGAGAAGCAGAAAAGGGCAAGGAAATGAATTTTCCCCTAAAGCCTACAGAAAGGAATGCACCCCTGTCAACACCTTAATTTTAACCCACTGGGACTCATGTTGGACTCTGACCTGAACAGTAAGGTAATAGATTCGTGTTAGGTGAAGCCATTAAGTTTGTGGTGGTTTGTTAGAGCAGCAATGGGAGACTAATGTCATAGTGTAGTGGGGCATGTTAGGTGGCAGCTCCGGAGAAAGGACTTTGACCCCAGCCTTGGAGGATGAGGGGCACAAAGTAAGTGCTCTCCTGGGCCCTGACAGACCTGAATTGGAGAGGTGCCTCTCTTTAAGATGTCAGGATCTGAAGTCAGCATAGAAGTTGGAAGTCTCGGGGTGCCTGGCTGGCTCAGTCAGAAGAGCATGAGACTCTTGATCTTGGGGTCGTGAGGTCGAGCCCCATGTTGGGTGTAGAGATGACTAAGAAAATAAATAAAAACTTTTAATTATAAAAAAGGAAGTTGGAAATCTTTTTTTCCCCTCAAAGTTACCCTTGGAAAGCTCTGTAAGAAGATATCGTCTTGGGGGCACCTGGGTGGGTCAGTCAGTTGAGCGTCTGACTCTTGATGTCAGCTCAGGTCATGATCTCATGGTTTGTGAGATGGAGCGCCATGTCGGGCTCTGCACTGATAGCTTGGAGCCTGCTTGGGATTCTTTCTCCTTCTCGCTCTCTGCCCCTCCCCCACTCACTCTCTCTCAAAATCCATAAACTTAAAAAAAAAAAAAAGAAGACACCCACTTGAACAGATATCTACAAATTCTCTCCTGAATGAGCCCAACACCGTCAAGTTTGCTTCCAGGGTTGGGACGAGATCAGCTGAAGCAGTTGGCTTGCGTTAGGGACCACAGTGTACCCCAAACAAACAAATACAGCTTAAAACACTCAAGTGGCATTCTGTCCTGAGACACTCGCACAATGAGCGGCTCACAGGAACCAAGACAGTAGAAGTGAAGGCCACCTGTCCCATGCCTCATACTTGCTCCAGGACACATGGTCACCGGCTGGAATGGCAGGTGGCAAAAATCACACTTCTTTTTTGAAGTCTTATTTTTCTTTTTTAAATGTTTATTTTTGAGAGAGAGAAAGAGAGAGCAAATGGGGAGGGGCAGAGAAAGAGGGAGACAGAAACTCTGAAGCAGGCGCCATGCTGTCAGCACAGAGCCCTACGCCTGACTTAAAACCACAAATTGTGAGATCATGACCTGAGCCAAGGTTGGGTGCATAACCAGCTGAGCCACCCAGGTGCCCCATAACCTTATGTCCTCCCCCACACATACATGGTCTGCTTTGTGGGAGTTAAATGTGAGTTTGAAATGCCTCTTCAGGACTGAGCGTGGCTTGTCTTCCTCGGCCATGAGCATCTCCGAGTTGCCTACGTCTGTTCCTGGCAACTGGGAGAGCCCAGTGAGGTCCCCCCGCCCGAGGAGGTCTGAGACTCTGCCTTGGTTCTGCTTGACTTGTCCTCTCAGGCAAGGTACCTTCTCTGGCTGGATGTGTCTTCTAGGACAAGACTTCATGAGGTGGCCATGCTTGGTGAGGTCACATGCAGTGATTCAGGAAAGCTGAGGCTAACTTTTCCCGTGTTCCATTTTCTGTTTTGCTTCGTGTTTCTGATACAAGGATAAGGACGCAGTGCAAGGAGCAGTATAAATAGTAACCCAGATGGACAAGTGGGAGGGGTGATGGGGCTCTCTGACCAATCCTTCAAGATGTACAGGCCAGATCTTTTTATGGCTTATTTTTCACAATCTAGAAAAATCTCACTGAGGTTTTGGTAGGGCAGGTGGGTTAAGTTAGATTGCATTCATTTAAAGAGTTGGGGAGGCTAGATTCTGTTTGGAAACCTGTGTCCTCTATTCACAAGAATGGACCTAACGCTAGCAAAGAAGGAAAACTGACAAAGATCTTCCGACCCTCAGATTTCAAGTTTCTCCCCAGGGTCCTCCCATTTGTAGTTCTGGGATTTTTTTTACCACCAAGTTGGAAAATGCTGGAAATAGCCGTTCGTGAGACTGGCCGTGGCACGGAAACCCAGATACGTGCTGAGGTGTCTGTCCCTTCCTGTTCAAAGAGGAATTCCAAATTGAAACGAAGAGTTTCTGGTAGCTGGATGTTTCCACCAATTAATCAAAACTGACTTATCCCAGACGCCTGGGTGGCTCGGTTGGTTATGCAGCCGACTTCAGCTCAGGTCATGATCTCGAGGTCTGTTGAGTTTGAGCCCCGAGTCGCGCTCTGTGCTGACAGCTCAGAGCCTGGAGCCTGCTTCGGATTCTGTGCGTCCCTCTCTCTCTGCCCCTCCCCTGCTTGCTCTCTGTCTCTCTCTCTCAAAAATAATAAATATTTAAAAAAATTAAAAAACAAAAACTGATTTAGCCTGCAACAATTACACAGGAGGCTGAGGCATCGTGAGCAGATACATGTGTGGCTCTGTCTTCAGGAGCTGAGTAAAGTGTGAAAGGAACAGAGGCATCTGGAGCAGAGAAGGGGGCCGGCTGTGCACCAGTGGGGCCCACAGGCTGTGGTTCCGGGTCGTTTGTGGCCGCAGAAAACCAGGACCACTGACTGTGTGACAACAGAGGCCCTGTGGGCCTCCTGCCTGATGCCCGACTCAACGCGTACGGGCTATGTTGGTACACAGGACATGAACGCTGGGGCACGTGCTTCATTCACGGAGGGGTCCAGGATCCCTAAACTTTGGGGGGGATCGATTTGCAAGTGCTGAGATGCTGGCCATCCGTCCGATGCCTGTGTGTGTGTGTGTGTGTACGCATGTGTGCAGACTGAGTGGCTGCAGATGGCTGCACATAATCGATTGGCATCTCCTCCCATCGCCTGACAGCCCAAGGAGGAGGATGATCCGTGGCTGTCGCCCCAGCTCGGTGCCTGGTAAGCCCTCCTCAGAGACGGTGCGATTCTGACAAGATGGGGGAGTCTCTCAGGAGACAAAGGCCAGTGACGGTGGAACTTCCCTGCAAGGGGGAGGGAGAAGTGAAGATTCTAGAGAGCGGCAGCCTCCCTTTTCCTCTCCTGTGGGCGGGGCTGGCCACCCAAGACACCAGGGAATGGTGTCTTCCAATGAGGCCCGATGAGCCATGTGTCACCTGATGTCTTGGCGCGCACGGTGCACCAGGGTCTGAATACACGGGCGACCCGGGTCTGCTGGAGTTCATACGGGCTCTGCCTGCTCAACCTTGGCATAGTTGCCGCCTGTGGTCTCCGGGACCCGTGTGCGGCCTATACTGGCGCCTGTGCTATGCTTATCTGCACAGCGTTGGGGCGTGATTTTCACAGGACACTGTGGTCGCAGCCCTCTTGCTGCAAATGGGAGGGGGTAGAAGAGCCGTCAGGACCCCAGTCCTTTCTGGTAATTTTCAGTAACACCAGCGAGAGCAGCTCAGCTCGGGGGAGGGGTGCAACGACGGCCCAACACAGAATAGGAACACAAAGCTGCTAGTCTGAACGCAGGCTTGGCATTTCGACAAAATGCCAACCATCAGTGTCCCCGGGAAAAATTCACCATCAGACAGAAACAAAATATATTTATTAGAAATATTACACAGTCATACATCATACACTTCCATGTTAATAGTTAAATACATCTATGTTGGCACGTCACGTCCCGACAGTGCTGGGTGTGCTCTTTCTAGAAACGAGGCCACAGATGTATCCACTGTATTCAACTAATGTAGTTAAAATTAGTGATCAGCTGAGGATGCCGTAGACTTTAGCTGCAGCCTAGCCTGGGTCAGAGAAGTGACACACCCAGTGCGATCGGGCAAAGGAGAGATTTAAAAATACTTTTTAAAAAAGTTAGCTATGTCCTGTTCTTTACTGCATGTCACCGGTGGTTCACCTCAAAGTGGCACTCGCGCTTTGGGCCACGAGGAGCCGCGGCTGGATTTGGCAAATGGGTTTGTGTACAAGGGCCGAGTCCTCTCCTTCAACGGGCTTCCACAGGCTTCCACGGGCCGAAGTGCCTGCCCTCACCCAAGAGATTCAGAGAAAGTGGCCGGTTTCCGCGGGGAAGGGAAGACTGCAGATGAAGGAATTATTCGTCACTGCCAGATGGCTCATTGCTTTGGGAAACTCGCAACCAAAGCTACGACACAACTGCTGAATGAAGAACGAAAACCCAAGGCTAACATCATTTCTGAAGTGAGAAGGAATAGGATGGAAAGGGAAGTGGGCGTTTGCCCACTTCCTCAGAATGCTCATCCTGGGGGGCAGGGGCCTGGGCACCACCGTCAGGCAACCAGAGTTCACGTCCACGAAAGATCTCACAGTGATCAAAGCTGTGGACTTGGCTTTAGGTCTTTAAAGAATTCCCTCACTCTTCTGGGGCTCGCATTCCGCTGCTGTCTTTTATGTAAGAATAATATATTTAAAAAAGAGGGGGGAGGCTCTGCGGGACAGCCAAATAATTGTAAATGACTACTGGCTGAAGGAAGATGGGAAGACGCATGGCTACTGCAGCATCTAAAAGCCTCAGGGCAGGAAACTGGAAACGGCAATTTGCTGACACGACCTTGTTTTCTCAGCTGATCAGTTTTCCACATTCACCTTGGGCTCTGAGCTCTCCAATTAAAAACGGAATCCCCATCTCCTGCCACTGGGGCCGGGGCAGCTTCCCCCGGTCCAAGGCTCTGTGTGTGCTGGAGGGCCCGGTCCCTCTCCAAGGACCCTGTATGGCCAGATCTGCCCCAACAACCACCATGGTTTCCCTTCTGGAAGCATGCCCACTGGCAAAGAAAATGGTAGTCAAGGAGCTTCTCTGAGTTATGAAAATGAATGGCACCTGGTCTTTCTTTCATACATAGGCAGGCTCCAGCGTGGTGGGAGAAGAAACGGTAACATCACCACTGCATAGACACTGCTTCGCCCAGAGCTGAACCATCTGACTCATTTACTGTCATCACTAAAAAACAGGGCACTAGTAATGCTAAACACCACCTCCAGGTACCCCTAGACCTCATGGGCCTCTCCCACACAAAACCCCCAAGTAATCCCAGATTAAACACAACAACCGAGAGCTCAAGCGGATACCCAGGACACTAACCCTTCCCCGCTGCAAGGGTGAGTGAGGCAGAGGCTCGGAGACCATGAAAATGCCTGTTATGTCAACAGAAGACAGATGCGTGGAGCGACACCAGGGATTACTTCCATTTGGATGTACTCATCGGGAAGGAGTAAATTTGCCCAGACTGTGCCTCCAACTTCCATTTGAAAACAAAGGAGCCACTCACGGGGTCATCTTCCCCAAACTGCTCTAGAGCGGACCTCCACTCACTGCCCTGCCCCAGGAGCAGGAGGAAAGGCCTTCTCTTCTCTCCGTGGTTGTCAGGGGAACTTTGGAAACCTGTAGAATGCATCCCTGGTTCGACAGATGGGGCAGGCCAGGAGGGTGCGTCATGAACAAGCTCCCGGGAGATCCTGATCTAGGGGCGCAGAGGAGAACGGTAAGCAGACAGGTGTGGCAGCCTGAGGACTAGGGACGGGCCCTCAGGAGAGATACACTGTAGAATGACAGCACTGTAACTACCAGCAAGTCACACAGGGATGGTCCTTTGTTGGGGGGGACTCACACCAGCAGGTGGCGGGCACTGAGGTCAACTGACTACCAGCGTGGGCCACGCCTTCTCGCGCTACGGAATGCGCGTTTACGTGCCCCACCGAACACCAAGGAGCTGCGGGTGGGTCCCCAGGTGCGCCTGCCTGCACCCATCTGGGGAGAGCTCTCTGCAGCCACTAGGGGTGACAGCAGGATAGCAGATGGTTCACTTCTAAACGGAGCCACCCCCGCCCACCGCTCAGGGCTCGCTTTTGCCATGCGGCTGTGAAGGGGCCCCAGGAGATACTGAAGGCAGAGTCTACAGCCGAAATACTGTTTACACCCGCCGTCCGCCCATACCCCAAGAAATACACCCCTCTTCAGTCTGTTGGTGCAAATACACAAAGACCTAGGTGGGTGTAGGCCGCTTTGCATGCAATGGGCTTCCCGTCAGGCTGGCCCCCGGGGCAGACTTGTGCAGCCGTGTGAACTCAAGGGGCAAATACAGCAGGCGGGCAGGTGCCAACGGGTCCCTTCCAGTATTTGGGGCAGCGGCTGAGCCTGGGATTTCGCAGAGTGACCGCGTCCCTGCATGCTTCTCTCCGTGGGCCACCCAATGGAGCCACCGCAGCAAAGCACCCAGGGGCTGCTTTGTGTGCTCACGAGGCCTGTCTTCCACCCAGACTCCAGCAAGTGACAGCGAGATCTAAAATGCGCCATCCAGTTCTAGGTGTTACAACTGCTACCTAGAACGGAAGCGTTAGGTCCCCCAGAAGGCAGGGCTCCAGTGTTTCTCCAGGCTGCTCGAGAACAAGTGTTTGTCTTTCTGTGTTTTGCTGGGTGTTCGTTTTTTGGAGGAGGTGGGTGGTGGCAAGGGCAAAGTTTTTTCTAAAGGCAAAGGGAAGGAGTTTTAGTGAAAAGACGACCAATTTGGAAGTGCTGTTTGTGTGTTCCGAGGCTCTGTGGCCCATGGGTGAGGTCGCGGCTGCAGCGTGTGACTGGAGATGTTGTCCTGGCTCTCACGGAGTGAGCCTGGGCCTGGACCCTTAGCTCTGGAAGGAGGGAGATCCGAGGGAGAGCAACGCTTTCCAACTTACACACCAAATGCGTCTGGATTAAAAGTGGGTGTGCACTGGAACCCAGCTCCATTTCTTGTGTGTGGGCCCCCCTGGACTGAGCGTTGAGGGTGGTGGGCAGAGCGGGGCCTGTGCAAGGTGATTGGGTGGCGGGCGGCTGCTCTGGGGCCCTCCCGCGTTTACGTCTCGAAGTACTTGTAGATCTGGGCCACGTACTGCATCACGCTCTGCCAGTCAGGCCGGTCCGTGTATAGCATCTCACTGAGCTCCTGGGGGAGAAAGGAAGAGGTCATGGGTGGACACCACAAACTGCCTTCCCACAAAGGGGCTCAGACCCAGGTCCAGGCTGGTGCTGCCTAGAAACCCCCCCACCTGCATGGACAGAGTAGGCAAGTTAAAAGAAAAGTGTTTTATTCCTAACCAGGAGATGCTGTCCCTTTAAACACAACAACATTAGACAGGACTTCCTGCCCCTTTTCATCTTAATAGCATGACAGCTTTGCAGGGGCACCTGGGTGGCTCAGTTGGTTAAGCCTCTGACTCATGGCTCAGGTCATGATCTCACAGTTTTGTGAGTTGGAGCCCCATGCTGTACTGACAGCGCAGAGCCTGCTTGGGATTCTCTCTCTCCCTCTCTCTCTGCCCCTCCCCTGCTCTCTCTCTCTCTCTCTCTCTCAAAATAAATAAATTTAAAAAAATTTTTTAAAAAAAAAAGCTTTGCAAAGAGAAAGTCACCCATAATACCATTATCATAAAATGATTTCCACTTTCCTAAGTCATATTTGCACATACACCTACGTTCTCCCACACTTCCATCGAATGGACATACTATTGTGTGCTCTGTGCTTTTTTACTTAACGCCTTCCATGCACAATCTACAGGCTGCTGTGCCACGAGGCTGGCTGTCACGGGAGGGGGTGCACACAGTCCCCGGAACGGCTGCCCCACAATCCGCACGGCATCTAATGCTAGACGTGGAGTGCGTTCACTTCTTCACGTTACAGACTTTGCAGCAAGCATGTCTGTGGGCGGGACTGTTGAATTTATGCCTTGAGATGAACTCCCATGGATGGGATGAGCACCAAAAGCCTTGAACCAATTGAGAATGCACCCTGTGTCTTATCAGAATCAGGTTGTCAGACCATTTAATGTTTTTGTCGTTGTTGTTGTTGTTTGTCCCTTCGTGTAGTGGGCAGTCAGCAAGCAGAGGAGGCCACAAAGTGACAGGCAGGAGGGCTGAGTAAATGTTCCTGAAATATATGCCACTAAAGGTATTAAAATATTCACTCTGGGACTGAATTTGGATTCTCTTGTGGTCACGAGAGGACAGTAGGCAAGGATGCTGATGGAAAGCCCAGAGTAGAGATACTGTGGAAAATCAAGGTTGAACTTATTTAGCACATCTGTTCTTGGGCAGTGACAGAAGTGAGGCACGCCACCAGCCATTTATTTCCTGTTTCCACAACACCTAAATATCTTTGATCAATTCTACTTCCTGATTATGCTACAAAGCCTCTCTCTGGTCATGGGAAAGGAGTGAAAAGGCAGCGAGTGGAACATCCCAGACAGATCTACTGAGAAAAAAAGACAAAAATTTTCACAGACTACAAGGATTAAAAGGCTCCTTCTACATAAAATACTGTGGGCGGGACTGTGCACATAGACTGCTGCATGAAGAGCTAAGCTTCTCACAATATGGCAATAGCGAAAATAAGCGATCAAGAACTGAGTGTGACTTGGGGCGCATGGGTGGCTCAGTCCGTTAAGCGTCCAACTCTTGATTTCGGCTCAGGTCATGATCTCACAGTTCTTGAGATCAATCCCAAGCTGTCAGCGTGGAACCTGCCTGGGATTCTCTCTCTCTTCCTCTCTCTCTCTGCTCCTCCCCCACTCGTGTTCTCTCTCTTTCAAAATAAATAAACTCTAAAAAAATTAAAAACAAAGAATTGTGTATGACATTTAGGAGGTAGGGTAGGAGTTCTGACAAAGGAAGTCATACCTACAAACCAAGAGAGATGGCAAACCTCCCTCCCTGTGACAGTGAGGATGTGTCTTCAGTCTCAGAGAGGACATGGGACTCAGACCAACATGCATGGCTCTACTCAGACTATCTCACATGCCTGAACCTAACAATAATAACATTAAAAATATTTCGGTACATTGTCAGCATCGCATCTGAACATGTCTGGAGAATAATTTAGCACATTTCAGGAGAAGGGAGAGTGTGCTGCCTGAACAGCAATCTGACGAGGCCTGACATGTATTTGAATCAGTAGCTGAAAACCTTTCAAAACAGAAAACACCAGGCTCAGATGGTCTCACTGGCTAATTCTGCCAAATACTTAAGGAGGAAATAATGCCAATTCTACGCATTCCCTTCCAGGAAATAGAAGAGGAGGGAACACTTTCTCATTCATTCTGTGAAGCCAGCATTGCCCTAATACCAAACTAGACAAAGACTTTAACAAGAAAGCTACCAATTTTTCATATGAACACAGACACAAATATCCTGAACAAACATTAGCAAACTGAATCATGATCAAGTGGGGTTCATATCAGGAATGCAAGGAAGGTTCAACACCCATAAATCAACGTTGTTATTATTGCCAGACTTAATAAGAAAAATCATATGATCACAATCAGCAGATTCAGAAAAAGCATTTACACATAAACCTTGGAGATATTTGTGGGTTTGGTTTGAGACCACCACAATAA
Source organism: Cryptoprocta ferox (assembly GCA_028646485.1). NCBI lineage: Eukaryota > Metazoa > Chordata > Mammalia > Carnivora > Eupleridae > Cryptoprocta > Cryptoprocta ferox. The sequence continues at coordinate 9,094,969 of CM053565.1, forward strand.
AGCAAACATAGCATAAACAAGTCAATGAATTTTGAGTTTCCAGTGCAGATAAGTTGTATTTATACTACTGTAGTCTATTATGTGTGCAATAACGTATGTCTAAAAAAGAACACTGTACGCTTGATCCTTGCACAAGTTTGAACTGTGTAGATCCACTTATTTGTGGATTTTGGGGGATAAATATAGCACAGTACTATAAATGTATTTTCTCTTCCTTATGGTTTTCCTAATAACATTTTTTCTTCTACACCACTTTAAGAATACAGTATGCAATACATAAAACATACAAAATATTTGTTGTTTTATTTTCAAAATATTTGTTAATTGACTTTATTTTATCGGCAAGGCTCTGGTCAATGGTAGGATGTTGGTAACGTTTCAAAAGTTATACAGAGATTTTCGACACATGGGGGATTGGTGCCCCTAACCTCTGTGCTGTTCAAGGGTCAACTGTACATACCCTAATTAAACAATGTTTTATTGCTTAAAAAATGCTAATTATCACCTACACTTTCAGCAAGGTATAAATCACTGTTCACAGATGACCATCTGAAATATAATAATAATGAAAAAGCTTGAAATATTTTGAGAATTACCAAAGTGTGACACAGAGACAGGAAGTGAGCAAATGCTGTTGGAAAACTGGTGCCAACAGACTTGCTTGATGGAGGTTGTCACAAACCTCCAATTTATAAAAAAAAATGCAGTATCTGTGAAGCTCAGTAAAGTGAAGGACAAATGAGGTATGCCTATACACAAAATTCAACAACTCTTCACGATAAAAACACCCCCCAAAAAACTAGAAAAGTAGAAAGGTATTTCTTTTACCTAAGAAAAGATACACAGAAAAACCAAAAGCTGACATCATACTAAATGGTGAGAAACTGAACACTTTCCCACTAAGATCAGGAGAAAAGAACAAGGCAAGGATGCCTTCTCTCACCTTTCCCATGTGACACTGTACCAGAAATTCTAGCTAATGCAGTAAGGCAAGAAAAAGAAACAAAAGGCATACAGATTGGAAAGGCAGGACTAAACCTGTCTTTATTTGCAGATGACATGATAGTCTATGTAGAAAACTCCAAAGAGTCTACCAAAAAAACCCCACTGGAACTAATATGCAGGGTTAGCAAGATCTCAGTCAATAGCTTTCCTATGAAATACCAGCAATGGGCAACTGAAACATGAAATAAAACCAAGCCATTTAAATGGCACTAAATTTTTAAAAAGGATTTATATGCAGAAAACTTGTTTATAAAACACTATATGCAGAAAACTACAAAACATTAATGAAAGAAATCAAGAAGCTCTAAATAAATGGAGAGTATTCTATGTTCATGATCAGAAGACTATCTATAGATACAACATAATCCCAATCAAAATTCTGGCAAGCTCTTTTTGGGGGGTAGATATTGACAAACTGATTCTAAAATCTATACAGCAAGGGAACTAGGACAACCAAAGAAATTCTAAAAAGAAGAATAAAGTTGGAAGACTTGACTTCACAATTTGTAAAGCTGTTTTAAAATTTTTTTTGTATGTAAGCCAATTTGACAATAAATTAATAAAAAAAATTTTAATGTTTATTTTTGAGAGAGAGAGAGAAAGAGAAACAGAGTACAAATGGGAGAGATGCAGAGAGAGAGGGAGACACAGAATCTGAGGCAGGATCCAGGCTCTGAGCTGTCAGCACAGAGCCGACACAGGGCTCGAACTCAGGAATCGTGAGATCATAACCTGAGCCGAAGTCAGAAGCTTAATCAACTGAGCCACCCAGGCACCCCTATTAAAGCTGTATTAATCAGGACAATGTGGTATTGGCCAAGTGACAAAACACTTAGATCATGTTATATGTATTTTGCCACAATAAAAATAATTGAAAAGATAGGGCTTCTTGCCCTTGGGAGGTCATGATCTTGGGGGGATGGAAAGAAGTCCCCTAATCGGATACATTACAACATAACACAGCATGTGCTGCATAGTACTATGGGTAAATGGTGCTCTAAGAGCCCAAAAGGAGGGCTCAGTGTCCCTCCTGTAAGGAGCATCTGTCTTCACAGGACTTCTGAGAGGGTTCAAAGAGTCAACACATGGAAAATGCCTGGCACATGATAAACATGAAAAAATAATATTTCCTGCTATTAAACTCAAATGAACCCTGAGTGTCCTTTACAAAGTTTATACTACCGAGCAGGTTCAGTTACGCCTACAGAATCGTTCAGACACCCTCATCAATTCCCGAATTGTAACGATCTCCCTTCTAACCTCTGTGTGTAGTGACTGTCCCGGGTGGCTTACTCGGTAAGCAACGCCCTCACAGATTGTGTGACTCAGCCTGAGTCCCCTCACCAGGATACAAACACATCAGCCCTCGGAGGACACACATTCTGGCTCTTTCCGGTAATCCTCTCTTATCTATTCGTTCTGTGAGGAGTGGCTCACACTTGTGACTGGTGGGCTAAACTGCTTACACTGGCTGAGAAAGAGGGCATTTTTTTTTCCTGACTAATCTTACAATAGACCTTTATCAAAGGCCTGGGGCTATTACTGTTGCCGAATCTGACTGCCTATATTTCGGAAGTGTCATGCGTCATTAAGTATTATTTTTCAATCCACATCAAGATACCAAAGAGCGAATTTAATAATGTAGGAAGTTTCTGTTTTGTTGACGGCACAAACTAGTTAAATTGCTCGCAAGCATCTCCAAATGCTTCTGAGATTAATTATGCTTGTATCTCCTCACAGACATCTGTAAAAATGCAGCTGTTGGCTCTGACCATTAGTTTGACAAGATGATCTCATTTACTTCCTAGCTTTCACTAATTTCTGTAGTATGTCAGATAAAAAAATAGGGAAAAAAGGTTAAATTAAAAAAGAAGCAAATATTAACAGGAACACTACAGAGAAAAACATTCTGTGTATAATATCTTCTAACAAGTTCACATTTTTTCTTTGATCCCTCACATTAATTATCTGTTGTTACTTGTTAGCTGTTTAGTGTTTCAGAAGATAAATCAGATTCCTGTTACTCCATCTTGGACAGACATGTACGTCCCCTCCTTTCTAAATTCTCCAGCCTTTTATTTATATAATAGGGTCATCTGTTTCTTGCAGAAAGTTTTGTCGAATTTGGGGCCTCCTGGGATTTGTGTGTGTGTGTGTGTGTGTGTGTGTGTGTTGACTACATTTTTTAAACAATGAATTCAACTTCTTTAATGGTTAAACTTCTACTTCTTTTTGAGGAAGTTTTGGAGAAATTTTTACATTTAGTATTTGGAGAAAAATATTTATATTTCTTTAGAAAATTGTCCATTTTGATTTAAACACATTGGCATAACCTTGTTCATAGTACTGAAATTTCTGTGATTGCTGTATTTTGCGTTTATCACTTCTGACTCCCTTCATACTTTGATGGTTACAGAACTGTGTCTCACTGTTATTTCCACTTGGATTTTCCCCATCACTGATGAGACTGAACATCTCTTTAATGTTTATTAGCCATGCATGAGTTGCCTTTTCTAACCTTTGATAATTTTCTACTAACGTGTCTTTTTATATAGGTTAGTAGAAATTATTTATAGATTACCTGTCCTTACTTTACTTTTTATGCAGTTCCTTCCGTTATGATGTGTCTAGATAGGTATTTTGTATTTTTCACCTTGTTAGAGATTCATTAAGAATCTGTGGTCTTTCATCATTCTGGAAAAATTTCAGGTGCCATTTCTTCAAATATTTTCTCTCCCACTTTTTCTTTCCTCTTCTGGAATTCCCACTGGCCGTGGGACTTGGAAATTGTCTGATTTTATCTTCCATTCTCTTAAGGTCAGTGACAGATACTTAATAGTCATTCCCAACCTCTCTCTCCCTTGTAGGTTTCCAGCTAAAGAGAATGGAGAACATACACTGTTTACTTTCTCAAATTCCCTTATAGCCAGGGTGGCCATGTAACAGAGTACTGCCAGTGAGATGGAGGGACTCTGGGAAGCCTTTTGATTTCCTTGTCAAAGCGGGAAGATATGACACACTTGCTCTAATCCATCCCACTCCCCTTCCTGCCCTACAGGTGGAAGTGATGTCTGGAGCTTGGCAGCCATGTTCAGCCCCAGAGGATTTGGGGACAATGAGGCAACAGATTAAATACGGCAGAGTGTAGACAAGACACACTCTGGGGTCCTTGATTGTAACACTGAGTAGTGAACCAATCCTGAAATTGCTTCTGGACTTCTCATTAAAAAATAAATTTAACATCTTTATGGTTTAAACCCAATTGTTAGTTGGGTTTTCCATTTCTTGAATTTGAATACATACTAACTAATAAACCCTCTCTATTATATTTTCCATTTTTTAAATGTCTGTTTTATGTTCTGGATAACCTCCTTAGTTCTATTTTCCAGCCCAGTAGTTCTCTCTTCTGCTGTATCTAATCAGTTTTTCAATCTGACTGGGTTTTTTTTAATTCCTAATTTTTACTTCTACAAGTTTCATTTGAATTTATTCCCAAATCTTTTTTTTTATAGTACTATGTTTCTTCCTTATGATTTAAAAAAAAAAATTATTTGAGAGAGAAAACGAGTGTGGGAGGAGCAGAGAGAGAGGGAGAGAGAGAATCCCTGCATTCTTAGTCCAGAGCCCTATGCGGGGCTCATTCTCAGGAACCTGAGATCATGACCTGAGCTGAAATGAAGAGTTGGATGCTTAACCGACTGAGCCACCCAGGTGCCCCCTTGTGATTTTTATTCTCTTCTATTTCTTTATTTTTAAGTTTATTTATTTCTTTTGAGAATGAGAGAGAGAGAGAGACAGAGACAGAGACAGAGACAGAGAGCGAGCGAGCGTTGGGGAGGGGCACTGAGAGAGAGAATCCCAAGCATCTCTGCACTATTGGCTTGGAGTCTGATGCAGGGCTCAAACTCACAAACTGTGAGATCATGACTTGAGCTGAAACTTAAGAGTTGGACACTTAACCGACTGAGACTGAGCCACCACCCAGGCATCCCCCTCTTTCATCTCTTTAATATGCATAAACATAAACTTCCGTAGTCTCCTTCTTATTGTTTTATTATCCCAAGCTCTGGTAGATGATCCTTTTGTTTGCTGTGTCTACTGACTAGCTCAACTAGTTCATTTTCTTGAGTGTTTTGTAATTTCGGATTGTGAGCGTTTTCTCAGTGGCCATTACACTACCAGGCTAGGAGCTTCCTGCTTCACACAGTATAAACTAGGGTAGATTCCTGCAGCATAGATATTACAGATATGGACTCCAAACCTCATTTGGCCCAGTTTTATTTTCTTATAGAATTTCCTTTTTCTGTCTACCAAAAAAAAAAAAAAAAAATCTCAGGTGGAGACCAAGCTTCCTTATAACCTCCCTAGACTGGCAGGCAGAGTTTTTTATTTTCGCCTCCACTGAGAGGATAATCACTTTGTGAGCCTTGGTTTTGTGCAGTGGTCTCAGTACTGATGTCCTGTTTATGGGAGCTCAGAGCCTGGTTTCTGAAAGTTTCTGTGTCGGCATTTAAATAACACCTATACCCATTAGGTACGCGTTTCCTGTGAGCCCTCTACCAACACCCCCAGGGCCTACTCCTGAGTGTTGTCACAGTCTCAGTCACGCCTCATTTGTTCTGGTTTTCACTTCTCTTTGAATTTAAGACATCTGGTGATTTCTGTTTTTAGACCTCAACTACATCTTGATATTTTTAAAATTACATTTTATCAGATTTTATCTGAGTTCAAGAGGGCTTTAATGCTAATTCAGGACACTGCTTCCAGAAATGACATTTATCCACAATGAAATCTTTGAAAACACTCTAAATCATATGTGGTCGGACCAACTGGATATTTTCATGTTAGGGATCATGAGTAACGAATCTTCAGCAGATGGATTTTAATGTCCTGTAAGAGACTGTGTAGTAGACGGCGTAAAGTTTTTTCTCTTACAGGTAGAATAAAATATCGCCAGGATACAAAATCAGGATACTTACCAGGCTGGGTTTGATGCCTACACTTTCAGCGGCTTCAAATGCCAACAAGAGATTCCTTTTCTAGGTTAAAAAGACAGAGACTGGAATTATCAACTCAAAATAACTAGTTTTTAAAAAATAAAAATAAATAGCTTTTGTTAGGAAATAACACTAAATGACGCTCCCATATAGACTATCTACTATTACAAAACACTTGAAATTTTACATCAAATATTCAAACAATAGTTTCGGTCCAAGAAAAAAAAGGCTGACAGGTTGTAAGTGGTACTAAAAATGACATTATTGATTGCTTCTATCAAAGGTTACATTCGTGTTCATTCAGTTATTTTTTACTTTGTCACGATTCATGACATACATATTCTGTCGTGTCAATGGCTGTTTAATTAGGATGCTATGTCATTTCCCCCCAGAATTCTGAAGGCGCTGTTCCACAATTTGTAGCTTCTTTTTGAGACGCTTTCTGGCTATTTTCTGATGTTTCCTCACCTGGATGAACTTAAGAGTCACTTTAGCATGCCTCCTCCCCTCCATAATTCATTGGGAGAATCATTAGGATTATATTAGAATGTAATTAAATTGATATGTTAAATATAATCGAGATAGTAATGTTTCTATAAGTATTCATGTTTTATGTTCCCCGGTAAAATTTTGTGATAGCATGCATTTAGATTTTTAAAAATTTTTATATTTGTTTACTTTTTTTGTGACCTTTTTTGAGAGAGACAGTGTATGTGTGCATGAGAGGGAGAGAGAGAAAAAATTTTTTTAAGTTTATCTATTTATATTGAGAGAGTGAGTGAGCGAGCATGAGTGGGGCAGGGGCAGAGAGCGAGAGGAGGAGCGAGAATCCCAAGCAGGCTCCTTGCTGCCAGCACAGAGCCCAATGTGGGGCTCGAACCCATGAACGTGAGATCATGACCTGAGCTGAAATCAAGAAGCAGACGCTGAACGAACTGAGCCACCCAGACGCCCCACATTTGGATTTTATACATATTTTAATCTTTTTTTTTCCATTTCCTCATGGCCTCCGCCCTCTGTCCTTGGGTGTACCGCTGCTTACTGAAGACGGAGGGCTCTGCTCTAGGTCCCAGGTCACAGAGAACCAGTCGGACGAGGCTATGCACGTCCTCTCCCAGCCTGTGGTGGAGGCCTGGGAAAGCTGTTGATCTGCGGTCCGCTTGCCCAAGCTGCCAGCCCTCTTCCTCCACATTAAGGGAAATTAATGGGCAGGGACTAGAAACCTTACGCTTGTTTCCATAACACTACTCTCTGTTCTGCTGAGGGGAGCTGAAAGCCAGCTCCTGGCTTCCTTTAATTGAGCCCAAACTTGGGGCAGCCATTTCTTATTTTGTGCTAATGAGGCCTTCATCCTTATTTTAAGGTCTTTTTGGTTAGTTTTGAGGAGGAACGGGGTTTGTAAGCCCTGTTCACTACCGTTATTCCAGAAGTCATGGCTTTTGATATGTAATGCCAAATTGTTTTCTAAAAAATGACACCAGGGGTGGGGGGAGGGCCTGGCTGGCTTAGTTGGTAGATCATGTGACTCTTCATCCAGGGTCATGAGTTCAAGCCCCACGTTGGGCATGGAGCCTATGACATGACATGACATGACATGACGTGACGTGACAAAATAAAATGCTACACCAATGTTCAGTTCCAGCAACAGTGTGTAAGTGTCCACTTTCTCACACCCTTCGCTGCACAGACTATCACGACCAAGCACCGTTACCTAATTCTCTTAATCACAACACTGTTACTGCAAGATGGCCATGTATGGGGGGCAGCAAAGAGTGTGCCCAGGGCAGAAGGCAGGAAGGGCCTCACTGGGTCTGGCTCTGCCCACATAGGCCAGAGACATTCCAGACCCAGGACAGTAAGCTCCTGGTAGAGATCTTTGTTGCTGGCCCTGCCGAAAGGGCATCTCACCTGACACTGACAGCAGAAAGCACCCCAAGTCCAGAATTTCTCCTCTCACGTTACTATTTCGGTTCAGACACTGGCATGAAAACGCTCCCTTCTGTCACTTCTACCACCCGAATCTGCGTAGCCTACGCGCAAGTCTCACAGGCTGACACATTGAAAAAAAAAAAAGTGTCACTCATATCTCTTTAATGTCTCAGAAGCCAGCCTGGCTAGTTTTATCAGAGATTCCCTATTTAACACTGATGTCAGACGTGCATGGTTTCACCACTTCCATCTAGATGCGGGGGGACAGACTCATGACTTCTGGACCTCCCAGGCTATCCGTCATCTCACAGACACGCAGCCTTCCACAAACTGACCTGGGTGCTCCCTGACCGCAGTATCCTAGATTAAGGGGGAGAAATTCGGCCCTGCGTGGAGAAAATCCCCGCCCCTGTACCACAAGGACAATAGGAAGTGAGTAAACTGTGGCGTCTGGCTGTTTCCAAATCTGCAGCAGGTCACCGGACAGCTGGCTGCGGGCTATGTGGGAATCACGGACACTCAGAGCAAGACGATACGGCTTCATAAGGAAGCAATGCTCATGATTCAAGGTGTGAAGGCAAACACTTTTAGGGTTGTTATTCTCCAAAAGCTGTGTAGCGATTTAGGACACAGAGCCTAGATGTGTTTTGCATGGCAGCAGGTGAACAGTTCGCATTTTCAGGAAGATCCGTTTTAGGTGGTGTGTCCCTAAGCACTCAGAGTTCCATTCACTATAGTTTTAGTGAGGGCCTCTGATTATTGTGAATTGGGATATGCCCACTCTTTACTCAATTATCTTCGTAATATAACATGGAAAAGGCAAAGGCTGAAGACTGAAGAGGGAGGGAAGAAAATGGACGTCGAGGTCACTGCTGGATGTGGGGGGCACGATCACAGGCGGCGTGGACCCCGCACTGCCCCGCCCTGTCTCGTCTCTGGCTGCTCCATCCTGGTTCCGTTTGTAGGGTCACTCTCGACCTAGACGACGGGCACTGGTCCTCAAGGCTGCTCCTTGGCCTTTTCTCTATGCCTCTGTGACACTGCGATTTCTAGTAAGAAATATATATTTGGTCTTTGTCCCTGGTTCCTGGCACAGAGCTCCCAAAACCCTTATATTTTCCTACAGAAGAGCCACAGGGGCATCTGTTGCTAAGATCTTCGGTTTTTGTCCTCAGTTCCAAAAATGGCTTCAGGACAATCAAGTTGACATAGATGTCTTCTGTTATTCATAACAAACGCCTTTCAACCACACCCGAGTTTATGCTAAAGAGGTGATTTTCCCCAAACCCCCAGATCACCTAAGGGGCCCTGGCGACCGGCCACGTGATCACAGGGTTGGAACTGTCGGTCCCACATTCCCCTGACCCCAACCTCAGGGAGAGGAGACAGACTGGACATTGAGCTCAATCACAGATGGCCAGTGATTTAATCCACTGTGCCTGTCATGAAGCCTCCACAAAACCTAAAAGGGCGGGGTTCAGAAGGCACCTGGGAGGGTGGTGCACCCCGAAGTGCTCGGGACCCTTCTGGACCCCACCCTATGGGTCTCCTCATCTGACTGGTCGTTAGCGTCCTTCAATATCCTTTGTAATAAACCAGTAACCTAGTAAGTTCTGTGAGCCAGTCTAGCAAATTAACCAAACCTAAGGAAGGGGTCACAGGTCAACTCTGACTTACAGTTGGTCAATCAGAAGCACCGGTGACAATCTGGAGTTGTGACTGGGGTCTGAGGTGGGGGGGAGGCATCTCGTGAGACTGAGCCCTTAACCTTGGGACCCGATGCTCTCTCTCAGAACTGAGTTACACTTTGGGACACTCAGCTGGTGCTGCCGAATTGCGTGGTGTGGGAAACTCCCACATCTGTCTACAGAAGTGTCAGAAGTGAAACTCTGGCAGGACAGGAGAAAACACAGGAGTGTGTCTCTCCTTAGAGCCTCCCTGAGGACCTAGGACTGAGGCAATCTCCGCTCTCATGGCTTTTACCATCTTTACCTGCCCTGTTTGATACAGTAGTCATGCTCGACATGAGGCTGTTTAAATTCAAAGTAATTAAAATGAAAAATTCTGTTTTCCAGTCATTTAAAGCCTCATTCCATTAGTGGTCCAGAGGGCTGGTGGCTACCGTCCTGGACAGCACAGATGTAGAACACTTCCATCACTTCTGTTCAACCAGGCAGCACTTACCTACTCACAAAGGACTCCTAAATCTGTTTCCAGCTCTGATCTCCCCTCCAAACTCCACATTTGGTATCCAACTGCCTGCCTGATGTTGCAAATGCATACTTCACGAACATTTCTGACTTAATGTGATTAAAAACAGAACACTTTTTTTTGTTTCCCAAATGTTTAATAGTCCTGTCTGGCCTGCTACACAGACTATAAACAAAGCACCATGCATATGTTTTATGTCTTGAAATTTGTATACACTCTGTGATGGTTAATTTTATGTATCAACTTGGCTACGTCATGGTACCAGATATTTGGCCAACCATTATTCTAGATGTTTCTGTGACAGTATTTTAAAAATGAGGTTAACATTTAGATCGGCAGACTTTGGGTAAAGCAAATGACCCACCGTGGTGTGGGTGGGCCTCACCCAATCAGCTGAAGGTCTTACTAGAAAAAGACTTCTCTCCCTTCGAAGAAGAGGGATTTCTGCTAGCACACTGCCTTCAGATTCAAACTGTAGCATTCAATTTTCTTGTACACACACACACATACACACACACACAATTAGTTCTGTTTCTCTGGAGAACTCTAACATACACTCTAAAAAAAAATCACATCTGTTCAATTATTATCACCATCAGTGTCATGACCATTCTTTGGGCTTTATTTAAGTCCAAATGTGGGATAATCAAAACAGAACTTTCCAGCATTTCTATTCCATCCCCATGTCAGAAAATGGTCTGTCAGGCTAGACACGTGGGGCTGTCTCGTTTTCGTCTTGTCCTCCCCCACAACCAATCAGTTACGAAGTCCAGTTGATTCTGTATCTAAGACCTACTTTGAATCTTTCTATATCTATTTACGACGCCACTGCCCCAGCTGCAGCTACCCCCACAGCACGGGGTCTCCCTGCAGCAAGCACTACCCGTTGTAGGTCTACTCGCTTGTGGGCTGTCTCTCTACTTCGGAGGGCAAAGAACAGGTCTACGTTGTTCACTGCTGTCTTTGCTACTGCGCGTGACGCTTGGCAGGAAATACTTGGTGAGAGAATGAGTGCAGGGCCTGGAACAGTATTTGCCGAAGTACGCTCTAGGGAATATGGTGTTGTAGGATGCTCTAGGTCAGGATTTGGCAAGCTATTGCCCGTGGACCAAATCTGGCCCGCAGCCTCTTTTTTTAAATAAAGCTTTACAGGAACACAGCATGCCCGTGCATTTCGTCTACGGCCGCTTGGGCACTACAGTGGTAGATGAGTAGCTGCGACCCACCAAGTCGCAGCTTGGGCCATGTGGCCCTTGACAGGAGTTTGCCAACTCTTGCTATAGGTAATTATATGGAAAACAATGCAGGGTGAAACAGAGTCACGCAGGTTTAACAAAGTGAAGTCTGCACTGTGCTAATGAGCTCGGTGAATCTCTGAGAACGTGCCATAATATACAGTTTCCCAAGCTTGTTTGAGGAGGGGAATCTTTTCGGGGGTGCTTTCTGGTGCTTTGGAAAAGACTGTGAAAATGCTGGCCAGGGTCTTGAAACCCTGAAGGTGAAATTTCATCAGGGCTTTCTCTTAAAAAATGGGTGATAGGGAGTTCTCAGCAGCCACAGTAAACTGGTCTTCACTGCATTTTTCTAGTTAGTGAGGGAAGTTGAGAAGGATTTACTGAGGGTGGGATCCTACAGTGTCGTCACACATTCGGTACTTAGCTATGCCTGGAGTCAAATCCTAATTTCCACTTGGAGTCTCGGTGTGATGAACCAGCATGATAGGACTTCCTGTAACCAGGGGTGACTGGGCAGGTGACTTACTTTCTCCTGACTGTTCAGCTCCTGATACGGGATGTGGGCAGGCAGGTAGGTGTGGAGGAGAGCACAGAAGGCCAAGCCATCACTCCAGCTGCTGCTGAAATTGGTGATATCGATGTTCTGTAGGGGAAAAGCAGCATTATTAGTCTCCAAACTGTGCAAAGTCATAGAATATGGATGAGGCTGTGGGAAGATCGGTATCTGCCTCTGGGTTTGCAGGAAGGCAAGGTAAGACACCACCCAAGACTCCGGAAGGTCCATTAATTTGGGGACCGGCAATGGCCTGGTGTCACCCAGATCCATTCACAGAATAGAATGAAAAAAAGCCTGCAGAGCTCAAGACCTTGGGGAATTTCTGCCTGCCCTGGGGCACATTAAAAGCTCAGAGGCATCTTATTCTCAAATTAACCCCCCCCCCCCCCGTTAGCTGTGTATGCCCCAGCATTTCCCAGATTTATTTAGTCAAGGAGGAATCATCACCATCATCATCGTGATGTACGACCCCAATTAATAACAGATAGACCAAGACAAAACAAGACCTTAAAAACCAATATGGCTGGTCTCGTGGCTTATTCCTGCTAATCCCCTCTTCTCCCCACAACATGAAGGACTTGTCAGGGGGAGAAAACCCTTTATGCTCAACAGCATCCTTGTTAGAACATCAAATCCCCAAGGATTATGAGGTTTCCCCTCTGGAAAAGTTTGGAGCCCCAGTAGCTACTTGGTCAACAGTGATCAGGAAACCAGAATCTGACTTTATACGGTGTGGGTCCTGGGCAGGTCCCCTGGGCCCGACAGCCCCGGGACACGTCCACCTCTTAGCGCCTCACACCTGTCACCCACCTGCCTTTTTCTCCCTGACCAGGCTCCACACTAACAGGGCTTTTCTTCCCTGGATTCCCAAAGCTCATCCCGAACAAAATGAAATGTCAGGTTCTAAAGCCCACTAATTTCCTTAACGCCTTGTTTTATCTAGTGGCTGCTTCAATGTGCTGTAAAAGCCTGGGACAAGGGGCCCCACAAGGAGTGCAGACGAGTATGCATCCAGGGCTTTGCTGAGTGTTAGGTCTGGGTTCTGAGCACTTCAAGCACAATAAGAAAGAGGACTTGAGCAAGGGTGGGGCTCCTTCCTGCCGCTGGGGCCTAGGGGAGCCACGGAAGTGCTCTTCCTCCCCCGGAACACCCCATTCCTGGAAGTGGGAAGCCAGCAGTCAGCGAAGTGGGCAAAGATGAACGGATGGCCCAGAGGTGGCTCGCCCTGAAGGCGCAGATGCGGACAGCGGTCCCTCCCTCTGCCCTGACCAAACGCAGAGGACAGCCGCTCACTCTGACTGCCCTGGGAGGTTACTCAGGGCGTCTCCACCAGGAGCAACGGCACTTTAACAGGAGAGGAAGGGTGAAGAGGAACATGGCAGGAAGGTAAACTGGAGTCGGGGAGGGAGCCTTTATGGAATGCTTCCTAAAGTGTGCGTAAAAGAAGCTTCCAAGAACATATGTGGGTGGACACGTGTAATAAAATATGGTGCAAGAGCTTCCCATGTGGTTTCCTGGGGGGCTTGGAAGAAAATGGCTTTTATCATCTTGGCTGAGCATTCTATCTAGATTTTCCCATTGTTGGTTCAAGCGAGCTCGGCCTTCGGGGATGACGTAGGTCAAATGCCTCATTTTACAGCCAAGACGCTGGGGCCGGAGATGGTGTCACATGTCACATACAGGGTTTACCTGCATGACAGTGCTCCAGCAGGCCAAGTCACATCCCCCACGCCCCACCCCCACAATGTCCCTTTCTATCAAACCTCTTCTGGCTTCTAGCCAGAGTCCAGGATTCCCCAGGTGGACCTGAGAACCTCCCACCAAAACACGGGCTTTCAGGAACGTCGGACTCTCCAGTCTGCTTTGCAGGTACGTTTACGTGGGGAAGGACAGCTGGCTGAGAGTGACGCACAATGATAATAATGCCTCTTCATCCTGGTTTTCATGACTCCAGCACAACCAAGTGGAAACAGTGGCTAAGCATTGGTGTCACACAGAAGTCTGAGAATGCCCTGTCCCAGTTTCCAGGCTGAATGTGCAACAGCTGATCGTTTTGAGTTTTGGCTTCAGCAAGTCTCTCTGGAGACTCTGGAGCTACTTGATGGGGCCTGGAGGCTGCTTCAGAAATGCGAAAACACTGTGATTTTATATTTTCTCAAGAGGTCTGTATGTTAAGAAAAAAAAAAAGAAGAAGAAGAGGAAGAGGACACGGGCGGGGGGCCACGACCTGGCCGGTTCGGTGTCAGTCTCAGGCGCTCGGACCGGAAGCCATGCACATCAGCCCTGGGAAGTGGAAACACAGGGCCGGGCAGGGCCAGCCTCAGGGAAACCAGGCAACCCAGCTCTTGTCAACATGGAGCCCCCTTCCTTTCTTTGGCCCGCAGAGGTCGTCTGGGACCCCATCTCCAAACCCATCTCTCATGGTAGTGCTCACTCCAAAAGGCAATGTTGCCATACACTCTCACTTTCTGGGAAGACAAACTGAGACTGTAAAAAGTGGTGTTTCGGCCAGAAAGGCCACATTTGAACTAGAAAGCCAACCGTTCAATGATCAAGATGGGAGTCTCTCAACCTGGAGCCCCCTTATGTACAAAGCTCCCCAGAGGCGGGTGGTGAGGATGGTAACCTCGATTGTCCACGATGTGCCTGTTCCTGGGCATCAGCCCATTTAATTCCCAGAACAGCCACACGTGGTAGGGAGCGCTGTACCCCGTACCCCACTGCGCCGACGAGGACGCTGAGGCAGGAAGAAGCATCCCCGGGACAAGAGCCAGGGCCAGACTCCAGTTCTGGGTCATGCCTTGCACTTCCTTCCTTCTTTTTTCTTTCTCCTGCCTCCTCTGCCTTCCTTGCCTCACCAATTTCCTCAGTACCTAAATAAAGCTTTTAAGATTTGATAAATCTTTCATTTCCTAAAACATGAAAACATTTGGTACACTTATCTCTTGTACCATTTCTGTGTGTGTGTGTGAGATACAAAATGTCAGTTTCCTACATCGGCACCACCTTCAGAAGGGTTGCGAGAGGCTGGATAGAGCGGAAGGAGCGAAAACGCCATCCTGTCTCACAAAACCGAGACAGCGCCCGGTAGTTTAGTTAACTGGGTGCCATTTAAGAACAGTTTTTAATCTAGAAATACAAGTGAGCAACAGGCTGAGACTCAAATCTGGTGAGATCAAGCCAGGGTTGAAAAAAGATCCATCTAAATGACTCTCCAACCTCAGGGGAGCTCAGAGAGCTCAGATGCTTCTGGCCAGACGGCAGCTGGCGGGTGTCTCCGGAAACAGGGAGCACGCCGTAGAGCAGACCCTGGCACTTTAGCAGCAAGACCACGCCGACACTATACAAGAAAGAGAAGAAGTGGCCTATCTTTAAAGAGAAACGGAATTATGGAAATTCCAAAATCTAGTCAGGTTATCAAATCCAACGTCCAGGTCAGGCGATGCTTCTCCTTCATGTAACCCACACCCGCCATGTTTGAGACTCTGAGTTGTTCTGACACTGGCAGACGGAAGACAATCAGGTATGATCGGTAGCACTATACTCATTCCAGGAACATGACTGTCAGGTAAAAACTTGACCTTTCTCAGGGTAAAGGGGAACGACCTCAATTCCAGTGTCCCGAGTGTCATTTGAAATCGTAATTCTATTTGAACGAGAGTATCGACAATTCCCAACTCAACTCAGCTGGTGGAACAATTAAGAACATGTGTGTGTTTATGATGCCTCGTATAAGATGATGTAAAGCACCGCACAAGTCTCAAGGGTTGCTGTTGTTGCTACTGTTGCTCACTGAGGTGTAGTTTGGGGAGCTATGCTATGTAGTGTAGTGAGTGAGGAGTTAGCTGATGGGGTGTGCCACGCTTCGACAGTGCTAATGGTTTTCACATGGAGGGCAGCTAGGCAGGGTGTGTGGGTCCCAGTGAAAGGGGCTAAGACACAGAATTGTTGCAGGAATCAGGGATGGAGGACAAGGCAGCTGTGGCAGGAAGGTGGACAGGACCAAAGCACTGGGTGACAGGCAGAAAGACAACAGCTTCTTGGACGTGGCTGGCTGGCCAATTCCGAGAACCCCAAGAACCAAGCAAGGACTAATTCCAGGTCCTACCCCAAAACAGGGTGGGGTGTGAATGTGAAAAGCCTTATTTTTGCTTAGGGATGATCAGGATTGGCTTGGCCTTGAGTCATGGGGTGGGTCGGGGGTGGGGGGAATGGTGGGAGGTGATTCTTGCTGAGCTGGTGCTCAATGCCTACAGATGAACCTCTGACTCAGGACAAAAACTGAGGATAATAATACAAATACACCAGGTGGTGTTAGTTAGTATGGTCTCTTCCTCTTCCCAATTATCATTCAGCTGAATTCCTAGGGGTTCCTCAAAAGAAAAACTAAGAGGAAAAACAGAAAATGATCAACAAGGCATTCTAAAAATAACAAAGTGTACCGTCCATCACTTTCCTTGTTATTTATTCCTGAGTAAAATTGACTAGGATGATTGTTATCCTTGACCGGA
>CM053565.1:9111512-9165083 GCA_028646485.1 Cryptoprocta ferox
ATTAACTTTCTCTGGGATATAAATACCTTAGAGATATTTCTGAGTAGAAGAGAATTCCGGGGAAAAGAAATCTCAGACATAGATAGAGATGGAAAGATAGAAAGAGATATAGATGGATATAGATATAAAAAGTAGCAATCCAAGCATCTCCAAAATAGGTTTCTACGAATGCTCAGAAGAAAATTTTGTAAGATACACAATTTTGTCCTCGGCACAGCAAAAGTCATTTGAGAAAAGTGAATACACTGGAGAGCATTTACATGAGAATATCCAAGACTATTCGGATGGCTGAGACCGTAGACAAAGTTCTATGCGGAGGCAGCACTCTTAAATTACACAGTGGGACAAAATCCAACAATCTACAGCATTTGCTTCTAGAAGGTTCCGGTCATTTGCCTTGTGTTGCCTGGCAACGCCAACATTTGGTTAAAACATCCACCACTGGAGAAAGAAGCTATGGAGGGCACCCTGAAATGGGCCCTGCGCTCGACCCCACTGGGGCCACAGCATGACCTTGTTCCCACCGCTCTTGCCTCTCTTCTGAGGCTCTCTACGTTCCTCCACGAGATTTCTACGAATGGGGCAATTCCGTGTGCATTGAACAGAAAAGTTTAAGAAAAGTTAAAAAGAAAAAAAAAAAACCTGCAAAGCTTCCAGGAAGCGGCAGAGTAGAAGAATCCTGGGCGCGCACCTCCCTCTGAAAACAGCCTGAAAACCAACGGAACAGCCCTTCCACAGCTAAAGATGAAAGAAAAAGCCACATTGAGAAGGGCAGGAGGGGCAGAGACATGGTCGGGAACCAAACTCCCCTACTGTGCAGTGACCCACAAGCGGGAGGGCTGTCACAGGTATGGAGGTCCTCTCTGAGGAGTGGGGAGATCAAGCCCCATGTCCGGTACCCCCCTCCTGTAAGATGAACCCCATAACATCCAAGTTTGAAAACTGTAAGGCACTGAGATTTAAATCTGGGAGCCTGAGGGCTAGAGGAAATGGAGACTCTGCTCTTAAGGGGTCAGTGCACTGTTCCCACTGGACTGGAGACCCAGCACAGAGGTGGCAGTTTGAAAAGCACCTGGGTTATAGTGGAAAGGGGGTTACTAATTTTTAATTTTTTTAATAGATTTCATTTTTTAAAATTTTTTTATGTTTTATTTATTTTTGAGAGAGAGACAGACAGCACGAGCAGGGGAGGGTCAGAGAGAGAAGGAGACACAGAATCCGAAGACAGGCTCCAGGCTCTGAGCTAGCTGTCAGCACAGAGCCCGATGCAGGGCTTGAACCTACGAACCGTGAGATCATGACCTGAGCCGAAGTCGGACGATTAACTGAGCCACCCAGGCGCCCCAGGGGGTTAGGGGGTTACTAATTTTAAAAATGTTTGCCAGAGGAGCAGAGATGTGTAGGAACTTTCTCTGGTAATGGAGGTGTGCTGGCAGGCGCCATTTTCTTGCCCTCCTTCGGCCTAGCTGGCCCTCGGCTGGGGGCAGCCAGCTCTGATACTCCCTGTCTACTTTGCTAGCACTGCTCGCCCAGACCCACACACTCACCCCACTCCCTCTGGCAGGCACCCCTCCCAAGTGGCTCCGCCCTGCCAGCACCCGGTGGGTGGTCCCAGCTGGGACCCATGCCCCCTCCAAAGTGACTGGGGCAGCTCACCCACTAGCAGGCCTGCTAGCAGCCCACCCACTAGCAGGTGGTGGGGCCTGTTGGCCAGCTGTGCTGGGGGCTGCCTGGCCCACCAGCGCATCCACAGCGGCTGAGACAGGAGGGCTAACGATCTGGACACAGGATAGTGCCAACTGTCCACACTGAGCATAAAAAAAAAAAAAAAAAAGAATAAAACAAATGAGGATAAGTTAAGAAACCTCTGGGACAACATTAAGCATACTAATATCTGCATTACAGGGGTCCTAGAAGAAGAAAGAGAGAAAGGGTCGGATGACATATTTGAAGAAAAAATAGCTGCGAACTTCCCTAACCTGGGGAAGGAAACGGACATCCAGGTCCCAGAATCACAGAGAGCCCCCCAAAAAGATGAAACCAAGAAGTTCACACTAAGACACATAATAATGAAAACAGCTAAGTTTAAAGAAAAGGAGAATCGTGAGGCAGCAAGAAAAAAGCAGTTACATACGGGAAAAATCCCATTCAGCAATTTGAATCAGGCTGGAAGGGAGAGGCAGGACATATTCACAGTGCTGAAAGGAAAAAAAAACCCCATGACCAAGGATTCTCTACCTGCAAAGTTATCATTCAGAAGTGAGGGAGAGATAGAGCTTCCCAGACAAACAAAAGCTAAGGAGTTGGTCACCACTAAACCCGCCTTACACGAAATGTTACATGGACTTCTTGAGGCAGAAAAGAAGGCTATAACTAACTAGAAGTAAGAAAATTATGAAAGTGAAACGCAGCTGTTAAAACCTCCCCGTGCCCTGCCCTAAGCCACATTTTTACAGACAAACTCACAGGAGTGTGCACTTGGCCCTAACTCTTTGTTTTTCTAGGTCACGGTGCCCTCCATTCTCTCCCCAACTACAAAACATATTCTTTTCTAGCCTGACCACAACCCACATCCCAGACAAGCCCTGGACAGAGCCCCTCGAGACACCTGCCACCTCCTGCTCCACCTGGCCAAGAGCCGACCCCCTTCCCCACACCCCCCATGGGTGCAGCTACAACCCTCTCACATTCTTAAAAAAATCTTGGGGCGCCTGGGTGGCTCAGTCAGTTAAACGTCCGACTCTTGATTTCAGCTCAGGTCATCGTCTCATGGTCCCCCTGAGTTGGGCTCTGAGCTGACAGCTAGGAGCCTGCTTGGGATTCTCTCTCTCCACCCCTCTCTCTGCACCTCCCCTGCTCTCAGTTCTCTCTCTCTCTCAAAATAAATAAACATTAAAAAAATACCAACAGCATTTTTCACAGAACTAGAATAATCCAAAAATTTGTATGGAACCACAAAAGACCCTGGATAGCCAAAGTTATCTTGAGAAGGAAGAACAAGGATGGGGATATCACAATCCGGGATTTCAGGATATACTATAAACCTGTAGTAATCAAACAATATGGCATAGGCACAAAAATGGGCATGTAGATCAATGGAACAGAATAAAGAGCCCAGAAACAAACCCACGCTTATACGGTCAGTCTACAACAAAGAAGGCGAGAATATACAATCAGGAAAAGACAGTCTGTTCAATACATGGTGCTGGAAAAACTGGAGAGCTACATGCAAAAGAATGAAACTGGACACCTTTCTTACACCACACACAATGATAAACTCAAAATGGATTAAAGACCTAAATATAAGACTTGAAACCATTAAACTCCTAAAAGAAAATAGGCAATAAACTCTTCAACATCAGACTTGGCAATATATTTTTTTGCATCTGCCTACTCGGGGAAGGGCAACAAAAACAAAAATAAACAATGGGACTGCATCAAACTAAAGTTTTTGCAGTGAAGGAAATCATTAACAAAATGAAGAGGCAGTCTACTGACTGGGAGAAGATATTTGCAAATGACATATCTGATAAGGGGTTAATATCCAAAGTATATAAAGAACTCCTATAACTCAACACCAAAACAAAACAAAACAAAAGGAACAAGGAATCCAATTAAAAAATGGGCAGAGGACCTGAAAAGGAATTTTTCTAAAGAAGATATGAAACCATACAGATGGTCCATAGATACGTGAAAAGATGCTCAACAGCAGTCATCATCAGGGAAATGCAAATCAAAACTGCAATGAGATACCACCTCACACCGGTCAGAATGGCTGGTATCGAAAAGGCAAGAAGTAACAGGCATTGGCAAGGAAGCGGAGAAAAGGGAACCCTCATGCACTGCTAGTGGGAATGTAAATTGGTGCAGCCACTATAAAAAAACAGTATGGAGGTTCCTCAAAAAATTAAGAATGGAAATACCATATGATCCAGTAATTCCACTTCTGGGCATACACCCAAAGAGAATAAAAACACCAATTTGAAAATATGTATGCACTCCTATGTTTATTGCAGCACTATTTACAATTGCCAAGATATAGAAGCAACCTAAGTGTCCACTGATAGATATATGGATAAAGAAGATGCCACACACACACACACACACACACACACACACACACACACAGGAATATTACCCAGCCATAAAAAGAATGAAATCTTGCTGTTTGTGACAGCAAGAACCTACAGGGCATTATGCTAAATGAAATAAGTAAGAGTAAGACAGACACCATATGATTTCACTTACATGTGGGATATAAAAAAACAAAATGTAGGAACAAACAAACAAAAAACCAGAAACAGACTCATAAATATAGAGAATAAACTGGTGGCTGCCACTGTGGAAGGGGTGGGGAGATGGGCAAAATAGGTAAAGAGGATGAATAGGTACAAACTTCCAATTATAAATAAGGTCCAGGGATGAAATCTGGAATACAGTCAATAATATTGTAATAACGCTGTATAGTGACAGATAGTAAAACACTTATCGTGGTGAGCACTTAGTAATGTATATACATGTTGAATCACTATGTTGTACATCTGAAATATAATACCGTATGTCAACTATAATTCAGTTAAACATTAAAAAAGAAAATGCAGTCTGTCCACTGCTGCAGGAACTAGATGTCTTAGGCACACAGTGACCTAAATATCCTCATTCCTGGGACTTCTCTGAGACTCTTTTTTGATATGTCTTTATTATCACAGCTGTAGAATCAGACCAATTTTTTTTTGTGGGGGGAGGGGGTGTAACAATTTATAGATCATACAGAACAAAAGTTCATTTTTCACTAGGGTTCAGCATGTGCAGGAAAAGCCCCGGGAGGACCAAGCTTATTCTGAAGATTTGGTGGAAAAAAAAAATAGCATATATATGTACAGGAAAGTGAGTTCATGTGAAATCACAACAAATAGTCTATACTTCCTTTCCTGCACATGGGTTTGGGGTTCATTCCTTGAGTGGGGTAGAGGTCTACACCATCCAGTTCTAGTATCTCTGTTCCCATCTCAGGCCATCTGGTAAACCTCAGGAGTCTGGCCCCACACATGGACAGCACAGCCCACAGTCATGGACACATGGTGACTCACACACAGACCACTTGGGGCCCTTCTCTGCACAGCTTTTTCCTTTCTGATGCCTCATCCCCTAGAACATGGCTGTTTCAGCTGCCACCGATGGCTGTCCCCCTCAGGTCGGTGGGACTGCTATGTTCGGATTCCACCCCTACTTCCCATACTGTGACATGAAAACTGTTCCCAAGCAGAGGGCTGGTGATCATGAAGGTGACCTCCTAAGTTTCCCATCTCTCGGACATTAGTTGTCTGGATATAAGTTCCAGGTGCCTAAATTTCAAAGCCAACATTAAACATTATTAGAATCTAGATAAATAGGTTTGTACCCTTGAGGGAAAGAAAGCCATGTAAGGCACAAAATGCAAAAAGTATAAAAGAAGGGACTGAGAAAACTGATTATATGAAATTAAGTTTCTGTATAACAAAAATTAAAAGCAATATATATATACATATACAGTAAACTAATATCTGGAATATGTTCTTTTTAATTTTTTTCTTTATTTATCCTTTGAGAGAGACAGAGAGGGAGCATGAGCAGGGGAGGGGCAGAGAACGAGGGAGACACAGAATCTGAAGCAGGTTCCAGGCTTTGAGCTGTCAGCACAGAGCCTGATGTAGGGCTCGAACTCATGAACTGCAAGACCATGACCTGGGCCGAAGGTTGGACACTTAACCGACTGAGCCACCCAGGTGCCCTGATGTTCTGGGTTTGCTATATGCAATTTGGGTCTGCTATATGCAATTCGTTCTATATACTTGATGTTTCTCACTGGTTATTAGTGTCAAATGTCAATCTAGAGGATTGGTCCTACACTCGTCTCCATGGTCACTGGCATTGAGGTAATAACAAATAGAGAGAGGGACAGGGAATAACAAATAGAGTCAAAATCCAAAAAAGATTTCAACAGGTCAAGTTAAGTGGGATGACATCTAGCTTAATTCCTCATCTTCTTTTTGTGTTTTCCAATTTTTCTACAGCGACCATGTATTACTTTTGCAGTTAGGAAAAATAATACATGTTATTAAAAATATTAATGACATCACTTATATACAAAAGAGGCCAATGCCGGTTCCAAGGTAATGAATAAGAGCCCTAATAACTGTATGTTTCTCTGCTGAACAGATCCTCAAAAAATTGTTTGTTTTTCCCCCAAAATGTTGGCTGTGCAGAAGAAGGAAGATGCAACTAAGAAGTTGCTAACGGGGTACCTGGGTGGCTCAGTCAGTTAAACGTCTGACTTGGGCTCAAGTCATGATCTTGTGGTTCGTGAGTTCAAGCCCTGTGTTGGGCTCTGTACTGACAGCTCAGAGCCTGGAACCTGCTTTGGATTCTGTGTTTCCCTCTCTCCCTGCCCCTCCCCTGCTCGTGCTCTCTCTCAAAAATAAATAAACATTAAAAAAAAAAAAAAGGAACTTGCTAGAGATTTTCAGTTTCTTTTTCTTTATGTGAGAGATGAAAGACAGCCACAGATTGCCTGAAATCTTCCAACTAAGAGGTGAGGGTCTAATTCTTCTCCTCTTGAATACGGACTGGCCTTAATAATTTGCTTGAATGTGGAGGAAGTGATATGTGGGATTTGCAAGGCTAGGGCACAAGAAGCCTTGAACTTTTACTGAGGACTCTCAGAACACTCTACCCGGGAGTCCTGAGGCTCCTGAGGTGTGTGGAAGGCCATGCTGAGTGCAGAGGGCCTAAGCATGGTGCGGAAAAGAGGGGCCAGGCCTGACCTGCAGACACAGGAACAGAACGAACATGTTGCACTGTAATCCACCAAATTTTGGGTGGATCAGAACATCTGAGGTTAGTTATTTCTTTTAAAAACTGTTGCAAAGGGGAGAATGGAAACCAACCTTCTGTTCCTCAAGCAAATAACCGGGGGTTCCTTGGAACTCCTTTGCTCTTCTGATCCTATTCTTATTATTGCTTTAATTACTTATTTCTCTTATATATGGCTAATCATATTGCAAATCCAGTATGAAAACTTCTGTTTGCCTTTAAGATTTTAAAAATGTGACCCTACTCCATGTAGTCAACTAAATGTCTTTTATACTCTTAAACATGGGTCTGTTCCACGTTTAGGTCTGTTTCCACTGTTTGTGTTATCGGTTCTGGAATACCTATGATGGGTGAAAATGGGTTACGAAACAGGGACCTTAACGACTACACCTGCATAGCATACTTCTAATCAGGTTGGGCAGCCATGCCTTCATCATTACTTTCTCAAAACTTTCTCAGCTGTTCTTACTTGTTTATTCTTCTGGGTGAATTTTTAATTATTTTACGTTCCAGAATAAAGAAATGCTGTGGGATTTTACTTGGAACTGAATTACATTTAGAGGAACAGTTTACTTTTTTAAATGATTCTTCCCACTCTTTATTCCTGCGGAAGGAATTGAAGCTAAGTTAGAGACCTGGAAAAGAGTAGATCAAAGTAGCAAGTTCAGGAAGGACCGAGCTTTGCTCTACGTGGTGGGGATCAAATGAGTAAGTTACAAGGGACAATGTCAGCGGGAATATCCTCTGCTGAGTCTTCAGAGATGCATAGGCAGATACCGCACAACCTCCCTCTGGAGGCAGAATCAAAAGGGTGTTGAGATCAGAAGAGTGGCTGGAGTTTCATCTTTCTTCCTTCCTCCTTTGCTTCCTCCTTCTTCATTTGAGCAAACGCCCCATGGCGTTTCCTTCTTGAGGTTCTCTGCCCTTGGCATGGTGACACTTGGTTTGGTTTCACTGCAAGTGCCCTGCTAGCCATCTTGCTGGGTCCACGCCTTGCCAGCACTCCATTCCTGGCCCACCCAGCCGCTTAACTAGCAGGGCTGGCCTCCCACGGCCAACATGGCCAAAGGGAAGATGAAATGCACTGGCTCAGCATGGGAACTTGGGTTCTTCTACAACTTCTGGGAGCATACCTTCTCTCTAGTCCTCAACTTGGTTCCCGAATGATTCTCTGCCATGTTCTATTCCCCAGGCCCAGACCATATTCCAGATCTTTGGAGAAACACTTCTCTGGAGTTTTCCTCCCTTCCTTTCCTCTCTTGCCTCTTGGTTGAGTTTATTACCTCATTTTTATTAATTTCACTTGCCCTTTTAGCTTACTTTTTCTTAAAAAGGTGATGATTAATTGTAGCTCTGCAAGTTCCATTCATCCTAGAATTGCACAATGACCCACTTTTCAGGCTCAGTAATCTGTTAGCAGCCCTGAAGCCCAGACTTCTACCTGAGAGCTTATCTATATGCACCAGTCACCAAGGAAATGTTGGAAGACCTTCTTATGAGCCACCTGCATTCATGGATAAACTCTAGGCTGGAAGTAGAGCCCAAACCATTGCTCTTGAATCTGTAATTATGGCCGGCAAATGTTTATCGAGCCCCGCTATGTGTAAGTGCTGAGGGACAGACAAACATAATGAGGCGTGGTCCCTGGTCCCGAATGGTTCACCACATAGAGTAGAGCAGGCAGGGTGAGGCAAGCGGTGAGTCTGGGCTGTGGAGGAGGCCTGATGTGGTCTGGGGTGCAGAAAGCGAACAGATCATACATACGACTCCCACGGAGTTCTGGGAACACAGGAGACATAGTCTGTTTTGCTTTCTTTATTTGAACTGATACTTAGACTGAATGAGCCCTGGCAAACCAAAATGTACATGACTCGAAAGATCAAATCCAAATTTTGACCAGCTCCTAGGCCTGGATCTTTCTCTGTCACGAAAGCAGCTACGTGACTGTGACTTAAGGCAAATGACTTCTCTGGCTTCTAGTTTCCCCATCTTTCCAGTGAACTGGTTAGATCCTATGAGTGCTTGTGAAATGATCAGCTATGGGCCCTGCTCTTCCAGCTACAGCTTTCTGTGGAAGGTTTTTCTAAGGTAGAGCGTGAGCACTAGAAGATTAAATGATCTCTTACCAGCTCCTTCTAGATCCTTTCATGAATATCCTATCCTGTACTGTCTGATACAACAGCCACTAGCCCCACGTGGCTAAATTGGTTAAAATTGAATAAAGTTTTTTTAAAAAAATGTTTATTTATTTTGGGGGTTGGGGTAGGGGGTAGGGGTGGAGAGAGAGAGAGACAGAGGATCCAAAGCGGGCTCTGCGCTGACAGCAGAGAGCCTGATGCGGGGCTCAAACTCATGAACCACAGGATCGTGACCTGAGTGAAAATTGGATGCCTAACTGACTGAGCCACTCAAATGCACCCAAATGGAATAAAGCTTAAAATCCAGTTTCTTAGTCATATTAGCCACCTTTCAAGGGCTCAAGGTCTACAAGTGGCTGGCTAGTGGCTACCGTATTGGGCAGTGCAGACCTAGAACATTCTCACCATCACAGAAAGTTCTACTGACATTCTCACCATCACAGAAAGTTCTACTGGACAGCACGGCACTGCATGTACACAAACATGTATATATATTTCCCCTTTTATGCAAAGGGTAGCGTGTTATGCACGCTGCCCTGTACCCACTTTCTAAGACCTGTAGAGACAGGCCCTTTCACGACACATGGAGAAACAGTTACAGTGCAGAGACAGAGAGACTGGATTCTGAAGCCGGGAGCCCCGTCACTTACGAGCTGCGTGACTGTAAGCAATTACTTTAGCTCTTTGTGTTTTAGTTTCTGTATCCTTAAAGTGGGTGTGGAATAGGAATACGTTATAGGATTGTAGTCAAAATTAAAGACACAAATAAAGCGCTTATAAAAATGTCTGCGTTATGGTAACTATTCAGTAAAGAGCTCACTTTTCATCACTATTAACGGTCCGTTCTTCCCTCTAACGGCTCTGCATGGGTCTGTCATAGGGATGGGTATGACAGTCTGTTTAAGTTGTCTCCAGTCTTTTGTTGCTATTCTGCACAGACGTGGAATAAATTATGATGGATTCTGACCAACTGCTCTCAGAGAGAGTCTTACACCCCATACTCCCCCCATCTCACGACATGTGAGTGACTACTTCCCTATACATTCATAAGAGAGTCCGCAAAGTTTCAGAGAACAACATGATTTTGTCCACACTCTGATGCCCTAACACTCCAGATAGAGTATTTTTAGTAAGGAAAAACTTTTTTTTTTTTTTTTTAAAAAAAGGGAAATGGCACTTCTGTATTTTTGGATGTGCTTACTAAGAAAATAATACGTAATAACTAAACAATTTGTTCTGAGGAATTCTGCTCCAAGACCAAGTTTAATTTATACTAGACAATCTTCAATCCTATCTTCACCTCTCACTCCCAGAAAGACTGAATTCAGCCTCTAACATCATAAGCTTCAGTGGCTAGATGATTTCTCTTTCCCAGCTGAACATTTCATAAATAAGAGAACGGAAAAAATACTCAGTGCAGATTCACTTGGGACTGTTATTATCTAAATAGACTTCCGTGCGGTCCTGGGGGATCGAGAGGGAACAGCAGCAAACAGCGAGGCCTCGTCCCTCTTAATGATGGCAAGATAATGGCTTTTGGTGTCGGATGGTGCTGGGCTACAATACCAGCTGCTGGCGTATTTGATTTACAGAGGCCCTGGCGCAGGACGAGCGATCCACAGGGAGAAGGGACAAAGGCACTTTCAATCAACCTGAGTCCACAGCAGAAGGAACCATTTTTTTTTAATGTTTATTCATTTTTGATAGATAGAGAGACAGGGAGTGAGTGGAGGAGAAGCAGACAGCAAGGGAGACACAGAATCCGAAGCAGGCCCCAGGCTCCGAGCTGTCAGCACAGAGCCCAACGTGGGGCTTGAACCCACGAACCATGAGATCATGAGCTGAGCCACAGTTGGACGCTTAACTCCCTGAGCCACCAGGGCGCCCCAGGAGGAAACATTCTTACAACCTTTTATTTTGAAAATCATGCTTTTACTTATACTTCCTGAAGCCCGCGGGACATCCAACATTTCTATACATACTTAAAAAATGTGCACGCTGGCTGGCAACGTTTGAATGCAGATGTTTCCTTCAAAGGATCCTGCAAAACCAGAAGGCTCAGCCAACTCATGTCAAGAGCCCATAACTGGAGTGTAAGGCTGTCTCTGAAAGCCCATCTCATTTTCTCCTGCATTTTGTAGGAATCCAGCAGGTTGAAACGGGCAGGATGTGGGTCTCTCAGCCTGCAGGGTTGCCGAGCTGAGCCCTACGCTTGGGTTTTTGGGCTTCCGGGTGCACCTTGCAGCCAAGCCTCTGACCAGAGGCCACTCCCCTCATGGGCGTGTGGATCTCTGCTCTCCCTCCACTCCAACCATCCCCCAATCTGTTACCCTCTGTCTCCAGTTCTTCACCGTGGACCTTTTTGACTTACAGAGCTTGACAGCCCAAATCCTTGGTGACCAAAACACTCTTTCCTTTTCCTCAGTGACACGGAGGATTTAATCTCCCGGTTTCCGGTAGGTGGTGGGGATATGGGGGGGTGGGGTAGACTATATTCCATACCTCTGAGAAAAGGGAGGGAAAACAAAACAGCTAAATATTCATGTTAGAAAAGGCTGATCCTGGGGCACCTGGGTGGCTCAGTTGGTTAAGCATCAGACTCTTGGTTTCAGCTCAGGTCATGATCTCACGGTTTGTGAGTTCGAGACCCACGTTGGGCTCTGTGCTGACAGTGCAGAGCCTGCTTGGGACTCTCTCTCCTCTCTCTTGCTTTCTCATTCTCTCTGTCCCTACTCTGCTCATGCTCTCTCTCAAAAATAAACAAAAAAAAATTTTTTTAATATATACACGAAACGGATTCTCCCACACATATGGGTCTCATTCAGTCAGCTACAGAGCCATTAAAGGTTTTAAAGACAGGGTGGCCAGGGTCCCCTCGAGCTGTGATTCTGGGAGACTTAAGTATCCCTGCTGTGAGTTCACCCACAAGGAAGATGGATGGATGCAAACACAGGACGAATGACACATGTCACGACACGGACGAACCTCGACGGCATTCCATATGGTGAAATACACCAGACCCAGAAGAACAGGGGCTGGATGCCTGATGCATATTTTACCACAAAAAGAGGTCAAGGATGACAGGACCGACAACAGAGCAGAGGGGACAGATCACTGCCCATCTTCCCACAAACACCAATGAAAGCAGCTGAGTGGATTCCATTTGACAACAGTGAGTCTCCCCGTGTAATTAAGAGTCCTTTCAGGAATATCCTGTTCTACTTAGCAAATTGCTAGGTAACGTGCCCACCATGAGTGAAAAGTTTCCAGTTTTTCCTTTCAATCACTGTTTGGTGGTTCTGCTTGGCCGTGCTGTTGCCATCGTTTTGTCCCAGGGAACCCCAGTGCTGAGGGGGAGGGCTCCGCCCATCATGCAGAAGACGCACAGGCCCCAACTGGTGCTTGTGTGACAGGAAATCTGAGGCCGTCAGGCGGGCTCTCTCCTCACCCCTGCTTGCCTATCACCTGAACCTTCCCAGGCTGCTGTGCGGCCTGGCTTCTCGCAGGTCTTCTGGGGCCCTTCTAACGCTGGGCACAAGGCTGGCTTTAGATGGCTTGTAGCGCAAGTGACCCGCCTGCCTGGGTCCTCCTTGCTCAGGTCACTCAGGAAGTGTGCAGGGGAAAGGCAGCTGGGCCCAGGCTCTAAGTCCAGCTCTGACATCTGACTGAAGTGGGCCTCACTGAACCATTCTTCATTAACTCAACTGGCTTCTCCAGTCCTCCGTTGTAAAACTCTGGTTTGGATGGGAAAAAACGTCTATTTATTCTAGTCAGATTTGAGTAGAACTGATTTTAGCTTTAATTTTTTTAATGTTTATTTATTTTTGAGAGAGAGAGAGAGAGAGAGAGAGAGAGAGAGTGAGCAGGGGAGGGGAGGGGCAGAGAGAGAGGGAGACCCAGAATCGGAAGCAGGCTCCAGGCTCAGAGCCGTGAGCCTAGAGCCTGGCGCGGGGCTCAAACTTGTGAACCGTGAGATCATTATCCAAGTCAACGTCAGACGCTCAACTGACCGAGCCACCCAGGTGCCCCTTAGCTTTAATTTTCACATGATTACCAGAATCAGCTATTCAGATTCCCAGGCCTTATTCTACCTTTTCAACCCACACACCTTAGGACACACGTGGCGAGGTGACTGGAAATCAGGAGAAAGAAATTCAGTAAGAAAAGTATACTAAAAACATAAGATAACAAGAATAAGAGTAAATACTAAGAAGCCACAAGAAAATGCGAATGGGCTAAATTTCTCTGTCAGAGGAATTTTCAAATTACCTATAAAGCTATACTATAAGAAATACACTTAAAGCACGTGAGTAAGAAAGATGGAAAACAAAGGAATTATAAGATATATCACGCAAATAAAAGCTGAGCAGAAACGGGAAGGGGATATTAGTACCATAAACTGAAAACTTCTAGGTCAGAAGGTTTACCTGAAATAAAAGATGAAGAGATCAAGAAGATACAAGAGTGATGAGCCCTTAAGTCTAGTATCCAAATATCTAATGTAAGAACTCTCAGAAATCAAAGATTTCGACAAAAACTATAAATCAGTGCTGGACAGTGAAGGATACCCTCCGGTGCCCACAGATGGCACCTCCAGGCCATTCACAAGGTCCCCTTCAGAACAAGTAGGAGGACTCTGCATTTGTGCAAAGGAAAGGTCCTTGTGGAGGATTTTTACCAAAGAGAAAGAGCATTCAGTCCCAAGGAAAATCTAGGC
The DNA here is from genome assembly GCA_028646485.1 of Cryptoprocta ferox. Classification (NCBI taxonomy): domain Eukaryota; kingdom Metazoa; phylum Chordata; class Mammalia; order Carnivora; family Eupleridae; genus Cryptoprocta; species Cryptoprocta ferox. Next base: position 9,125,220 of record CM053565.1, read on the forward strand.
CTCCACTTTTGGGGACAATGAGACTTGCATTTTCTTGTTAAAAATTTTTTTTTTAATGTTTATGTTTTGAGAGAGAGTGCAAGTGGGGGAAGAGCAGAGCGAGAGTGGGGGAAAACACACAATCCAAAGCAGGTCCAGGCTCTCAGCTGTCAGCACAGAGCCCGATGTGGGACTTGAACCCATGACCTGAGAGATCATAACCTGAGCTGAAGTCAGACACTTAACCAACTTAGCCACCCAGGCGCCCTGAGACTTGCAACTTCTCAATGAGAGGTTTCCCCAACTTGGACCCAACAAAATTTCAGAACACTCTGGGTTCTCATTTGTCAGAAGGAATGTCAAGAGTCTTGTATGGATCTGTCCTGTATCCCAGAGTATAATATGTTCCTTCTGGCTGAAAATTGTCACCAACTCTACTGGAGAAGGCAGAAAAATACTTACTGCATTTTTTGACCATGTACAGGGTTTTAGTGCTCACTGTCATCTTAACAAAAAACCAGGTCTTATTAACACAAAACTCCATTTAGAGCTAAGCCAGGCTACAACAAGCCAAACTGCCCTTTATATAGAGTATAAAAAAATATGCTTTGTATTAAAGAATGACCATAATTAAGCAGCAATTTCCCCCCAGGAGTAATTTACCATATTATACACCACAATTCCACAACTAAGTTAGAATTTTGGGCCTAGGAATATAAGAATGTTTCCCCCACTAGGAAATCTGTTACTAAATATAATACATTTACGTTAATTATGTAAATGGATTAAAAGAGAAAACACCTTATGTATTGCTCAACAAATGCCAAAAAGGAATTTGATACAATTCTTACCTATTTCTGGATTAAAAAAAATAACTCAGTAAATTCACAACAGAACTAGGCTTCCTTTTGTTGAGAGAATATTTACTAGATAACAACGCAAAAATATATTTAAAGGTGCAATGCTACTGTGAATGGAAAATAAGACAAGTATATCCAACATCTTAATTAAAAAAAAGGGGGGTAGGTAGGCACCTGGGTGGCTCAGTCAGTTAAGCGTCTGACTTTGGCTCAGGTTGTATCTTACCATTTGTGAGTTCGAGCCCTGTGTCAGACTCTGTGCTGACAGCTTGGAGCCTGAAGCCTGCTTCAGATTCTGGCTCCCTCTCTCTCTGCCCCTCCCCCATTTATGCTCTGTTTCTCTGTGTCTCAATAATAAATAAACATAAAGAAATTTAAAAAAAATAAATGGGTGAGGGCATTAAGAACGACACTATTCGGGATGAGCATGGGGTGTCATATGTAAGAGATAAATCACTGGGCTCTGCTCCTGTGCTCCAAAACTACACCATATGTTAACTAACTTGAATTTAAATAAATAAATAAAAAAGAAGCTACACCAAATGGCCATCCACTTAGAAAAAAAGTTACAGTGCTATATAGTAAAACAAACACAAGTTGCAAAAGAAAAAAGATTTAAATGTTTAAAAAAGATGATCTGGAGTTCCCTGTGAGAGATAAAAGCTAATATTCTAACGTTTAGAGCTCTGAGGGGTGCCTGAGTGGCTCAGTCAGTTAGCGTCGGACTTTGGCTCAAGTCATGATCTCATAGTTTGTGGGTTTGAACCCTGCATCAGGCTCTGTGCTAACACCTCGGAGCCTGGAGCCTGCTTCAGATTCTGTGTCTCCTCTCTCTCTGCCCCTCCCCTGTTCAAACTCTGTCTCTCGCTCTTTCAAAAATAAACATTAAAAAAAATAAATAAATAAAAGAGCTCTGAGACTTGCGGGTGAAGAAGGCAGATTGAACACACGGACTTTCATTCCCTCTTGAAGCCCCACTAAAACTATTGAAGAGATTTCTTTTTCCCCAAATGTGTTAACTGACGAGTAGTAAAGGAAAGAGACAAGGAAACAAAATTCTGGCATCTGAAAAGCAGACAGACCAGAAGTAACTAATGTAACAGACCTAACAAAACTAAATTCCAAGCCCGCAGTGGGATAGAGCAAAGATCCAACATGATTTTAGCACAAAATTTCCCAAAGGCTCAGGAAATATTTGGACGGTGCGAGGTACTTTGGGAGGTGGGAATGAAGGTGGTTAAAAACAGGGCTGGGTTGGAAATCCATGACAAGGCCATTAAAGCTGCTGCTGCCCTTTCCATCAACTGAAGCCCTAGAGAGTAAAATGGGGTCTCTGGGCAGGGTGTGTGTTGAGCACAATTCTTATTTATTTCTGGATTTAAAAACAAATTTGCAGTAAACTCAAAACAGAAGCAAGCTTTCTGTAGTTAGGAGAGTATTTATCAGAAACCAATTGTGAAAATTTATAAAGGGAAATCTCACTAAAATGGAGTAGGGGAGCCGGAAGGGGAAGCTGGAAGGCGGAGCCCACCACTCAACGCCAATCGCAGGAAAAGTTGTCAATTACAGATATCAGAAGGATCTTCCATAGGAAAGAATTGCCCCTTAACGGCCCCAACAGGGAAAGATGCCTCTCCCTGCAACTGAGCCAATGAAAAAGAAACTGTGGTGACCCTGAACTCCTGCTTTTCTTCAATGGACTTTTGTTCAAAACAACTCTTCCCAACTTTCCCCTTCTCCATAAAATAACGTTCCTCTCTTTTGTTTTTTTGACTTGTCTATGGTTTTGCCATAGCTTGCTTGTCCTGAATTGCAATTCTACGTTATTCCCAAATAAACCCATTTTTGCTGGTAAAATGATTGTTTTATTTTTAAGGCTAGCACAATACAAAAATGACATTTCATGATCAGGCATGAGTGATGCCCTGAAAACAGGAGAAGCTAGAGGGCTCTGAGGGGTGCCTTGCTGGCCCACAGACCCGCCCACACCCAGTGCTCTTCTCTGGTCTGCTCCCCGTAACCCTGGCTGCCAGGTCCTTCTCTGGGGAATCTGACCAGCCTAACGGAACAGACTTGAAGACACACCAGGAGTCGGTCAAGGACATGGCACAGGCACTCTGTTGCAGGATTCTTGCACAGAGGGTGGTGACACCGAGGCTTTTCTTCCCAGGAAGCAACTTCATTCATGCCAGCATGGCTCAGTTGGGGTCATACCTGAAGAACCGAGCCCCGAACGCCACATGGAGTAGTTTTTTATATATTTTCTATTTCTCTGTCTCCCATACATGGTAACACACAAACATGCAGTCTGATTAAGTGGTCTCATGTTACAGGTCGTGAGGGATGTTGTCACGTATGCGTATTGTCAGGTTGCCTTGAGGGGTTTTTTCTTCACATTCCTTAGGGAGGGGACCCTACCACGACAGCACTCTACAGTGAAGGCCACAGTCACAAGCCTCACACAAGCCAGGAGCCACCAGTCAGCTTTGTAGAGTCCCACAACTATGCGAGCAACAGTCAAAGATCACTACACTTTTCTGATAAAGTCTCTAGCACACAGGCATCAAGCAATACCCAACAAAACAAAGAAATCTGGAGGAAAGAACTTAGGTAGGAGATGATTTGAGGATAAAAGTGACCTACAGTTCTGGGTGAAATTAATAGAAGATATCCCATCTGTGAAACAAGAACAGAAATGCTATAAAAAAAATTCAGGATCTAAAAAAGAACTCCTAGAATATACAAATATGAGAGCAGATAGATGCAATGATAGATTATTCAGCCTTAGGAAGGAAGGAGATTCGGACAAATGCTACCACATGGATGAACCCTGAGGACATTCTGCTGAGTGAAATAAGCCAGACACAAAAGGAAAAATACTGCATGGTTCCACTTATATGAGGTACCTCGAGCCATCAAAGTTATAGTTAGAAAGAAGGGTGGCTGTCAGTGCTGGGGGAGCGGAAATGGGGAGTTACTGTTTAATGCATATAGTTTCAGTTTGGGACAATAAAAAAGTTCCTGAGATTGATTGTGTAATAGTGTGAATATACCTAATACTGAAGTGGACACTTAAAAATGGTTAATGGGGCACCTGGGTGGCTCAGTCAGTTAAGCGTCCGACTTCAGCTCAGATCGTGATCTTGGGGTTCATGAGTTCTAGCCCTGTGTCGGGCTCTGTGCTGACAGCTCAGAGCCTGGAGCCTGCCTCAGATTCTATGTCTTCCTTTCTCTCTGTGTCCCTCTCCTGCTTGCGTGCGCATGCACTCTCTCTCTCTCAAAAATAAATAAACATTAAAAAAATTTAAAAAAAGAGTTGGGGAGGAAAAAAATTTTTTAAATGAACACTTAAAAATGGTAAGATGGTAAATTTTATGTTATGTGTATTTTACCACAGTTAAAGGTTTTAAAAGTTGAAATGATGCAAAAAAATATGATGCACAAATGAAACATTTGAGAGATTTTAGAACATTACGTTAAGAAAGTCTCTCAGTAACCTGTGAAACAAAGAGATGGAAGAAAGGTGAAAAGAGATACAATAACTAGGAGACGAGGCTGGGAGGAATACCAGAAAAAAGAACACAGAAAGGAGGAAATTACCAAAAAAAAAAAAATTCAAGGAAATAAGAACATGAATTATCTTATTGGAAGGGCACAAGGAATACTCAGCATGGTAGGAAAAAAGAAAGATCCACATCAAGGCACATCGCCCTGAAATGTCTGAAAGCTGAGGGCAATCAGAGGCTCCCACAAGCTTCTGGAGAGGGGAAAAAAAAAAAAGTCAGAGACGAAGGATTGGAATTATTTCTTCTCACTGCAACACTGGAAACTAAAGACAATGGATCAACGCCGACGAAATTATGAACACAATTTTGATGTCCTAAAATTTTATACCCAATGAAACTATCATGTGTCAGAGTAAGAGAAAGATGCAAGATAATAAATTTTTTTTTTGCAAGGTCATAAAATTTTACCTTCCGTGAACCCTTGCTCAGAAAGATAACGGAAAAACCAAAACAAGAAAGGAAAAAGAAAAAGAAAAAAGGAAAAGGGCACAAGGCACAGAAGATCAAAAAGAGAGAGGAGCAAAGATAGAATAGTGAAGAGAGATCTCAGTTTGAGAGTTGTGTACCAGGCACCCAGGACAAGGTCAGAAGGCTCCAGGAGAATTTCCTCAAGGTGAAACTAGAGGAATCTTGGACTCGTGTGACGTAGGAAGATATTTCATAAGGGTTTGGATTGAATTAGTGATTATTACATAAAAAACTAAAGCAAACAGGGGGTGCCTGGGTGGCTCGGTCAGCTGAGCATCCGATTTCGGCTCAGGTCATGATCTCACTGTCAATGAGTTCCAGCCCCACATCGGGCTCACTGCTTATCATCTCAGAGCCTCGTTTGGATCCTCTGTCTGCCTTCCTCTCTGCCCCTCCCCACCCCCCTCTTTCTCTCAAAAATGTATAAACATTAACAAATAAATAAAAAGGTGTGGTAAATGATGTTTGTCACCATGGCACTGCATTTATTTTACTGAGGTAAAATGCATAAAAAATTCATATAAAGTTTACCGCTGAAACCACTTTGAAGTGTACAATTTGGTGGCTTCTAGTACATTCTCCATGTTTTACAACTGTTGCCACTCTCCAGTTCCAGAACATTTCATCACGCTAACAGGAGAAACCCTGTACCGACTAATAAGCAGTCACTCCCTACACTCCTTGACCCCCAACCCCTGGCAAACATTGCTCTTGTCTGTTTCTGTGGATTTTCCTCTTCTGGGTATTTTGTATAAACCCAATCACGTTAAGATGTGACATCTCGAATCTGTTTCCTTTCACTTAACATAATGTTTTCAAGGCACACGTGTGTTGTGGCAAAGTGTCAGGACTTCAGTCCACGTTTTGGCTGGATGACAGTCCACTGTAGGCATACACACATTTCCGTTGTCCGTTCACGTCAGTACATGCGTATTCTAGCTGTTTCCTTTTGGCTGTGTTACCTTTTGGTTATTGTGATGGTGCTGCCGTGAACATGCCCAGACAATATTGCTCGAACGCTTATTTTCAATTCTTTTGCATAGACATGTAGGAGTGGAATTGCTACTTCATATGGTGAATCTGTTTAACTTACCAAGGAGGCCAAACTATTTTCCACAGAGGCTACACCTTATGAGGGCTGTAGTCTGCTCACATCTGTGACATGACCGGTCATATTTTTCATTGGGGTTATCAAACTTTTCAGCTCCAGAATTTGTTTGGTCCTTTTTTACCCCCTCCCCCTTTTTTAAATGTCTGTTTGTTTGTTTTGAGAGAGAGCACATAAGCATAAGTGCGTGCAAGTGCAAGTGCGTGCAAGTGGGGGCACAGAGAGAAGGAGAGAAAAAATCCCAAGCAGGCTCCACGCTTTCAGGGCAGAGCCCGATGCGGGTCTCGAACCCATGAACTGTAAGATCATGACCTGAGCCAACAACAAGAGCCAGATGCTTCATTGACTGAGTCACCCAGGCACTCCCCGCTTTTTACCCCTTCTCTATGTTGATAGTCTCACTTTGTTCATAGATCCTGTTTCTGATTTCCTGTAGTTCTTGACTGTAGTTCCCTTGAGCATTTTGAGCACATTTAAAGACAGTTTCAAGTCTTCATCCAGTAGGTCCAGTGTCTGGGCCTCCTGAGGGACAGTTCCCACTTTTTTTTCCCTTATGAATGGGTCAAACTTTCCTGTTTCTCTGCATACCTGTAATTTCTTTGTTGAAAACAGGCATTTTGAGTATTTGAATGTGATGACTCTAGAAGCCATCTCTCTCCCCTCCACAGGGTTTATTGTTAGTCTACGGTGGTGTTTGTTTGGTGACTCTTCTGAACTAATTCTGTAAAGTCTGGATTCTTTGTCAAGGGTGACCACTGAAGTCTCTGTTTTGCTGGCTTAGTGACTGTCTAGTGATGCGACAGAGATTTCATTCACGGCCTGGGAGAAAACCTCTCGCAGCCTTTGTAGCCTGGCTCAGTGAATAAAGTATTGCTTATGCATACAAGGAAAATCCATGCAGGGGCAACAAATAATACAACAGCTGTATAGGTACTAAAATAAGGATAACCACAACATGTCAGCTGGAAACACTCATCACATATCAATGTATGATTCTATTTTTTGTAAAGTTTCAATAACCTGTATTTGTATATTCAAGGCAGTGGTTCTCAACCAGGGGCAATCTTTCCCCTCCCTCCCCTGGTGGGGACATGTTTGATTGTCTCAGCCAGGAGAGTGCAATGGTATCCAGTGGGTAGAGGCCAAGGATACGGCTAAAATCCTATAATGCACAGCACAGCCCCCAGAACAAAGAATTATCTGGCCCTAAAATATCAAAACTACAGAAGTGGAGAAATCTTGATTTAAAGAGAAATGTCAAGCTGTTATTAAAAATGATACTTTTAGAGAGTGGAACTGAGCAACAGGGTAGGAATGATGTCATTATTTATACACAAAATAACATTTAATTTGTCCCCCAAGAATTAGGATTCTTTTTTTAATGAAAGGATACAAATAAGGAATAAACCAAATTAACACCATTTATTTCTAATAATAGAAGAATAAATGCTTAGTGCAAATATTCAGAAAACACCCAAGTAAAAGAGAAGATCAGTTCTGATCCCTACATATGATACTTTGTAGGATGAGATATGATCCTTTTGATCCTTAAGCAACAAAACCCAACAGGAACTAATTTAAGAAAAGCGGAAATATGTTCTAAGGATTTTAATGTTCCACAGAAACTAAGGATATCCGAAAGGATGCTGCTAAGCTTTGACAGGCACCTGGAATCAGGAGACTGGACGGGGTCACATCTCTGTTTTATTACCTGGCATTCTCCCCATGGGTTTATTAAATTCTCTGTCCCTACAGACACTTCCTCCACTTCTTTCCCGGGCAGTGCGGCTGTGGGAGGGTCTCCAAGACCACCTCCAGCTCAGGTTCAGTGACTGGCCAGGGGATTCACGGCAATCAGGATATAGCCGTTTCCAAGCCATTCACAGATTTACTACTATTCATGGATTTATTGCTACTGCGGAAGGATACAAAGCACAATCGGCGAAGATAAAGGTCACGTGAGGTGACGTCTGGTGGAAACGAGGTGCAAGCTTTCAAGATCCCTCTTCTGACGGAGTCACGGGACATGCTTAACTCCCCCAGCAATGACTTGTGACAACACGCACGAGGTTCTGTCCACCAAGGAGGCTCACTGGGGACTCAGGGCCCAGGGTTTTCACTGGGGGCTGGTCACATGGGCGCCGTCTGCCTAGCAGACTCCCCACAGGAAGGCAGGTGCTGAGCAGAAACCACAGTGCTTTCTGAGCCTCTCTTATCAGTTCTGGGAATGGTGAGAAGTCTCCCAAAATCCAAGTTACCAGACACAAGTTAAGAGCCAACCTGGCAAGCAGCCTTTGCCTGTTGCGAAAACATGGCGTTCACAGAGCAATCTTTCTCTCAGCTCTATGTCCAAACTCCTGAGGAGAGGCTGACTGGCCCAGCTTAGGTTGGGTGCCCTCCCTTGGACCAATCAGCAGCGATCACAGCTGCTGCTTTGTTATCCCAAGTCCCTCCTCATCTGCTGTGCACACAGTTTTTATTACTCAAGATTTCCTATATCTGGACATGCGCACACACATGAGAGTAGGAAGGGGCGCTTCTAGGCGTGCTGGCTCACGAGATAAAACCCCAGGAAATATGGATTGCTGGGAGTTGAATGCATGTCCACCACAACCTGGGAAAAAAAGCCTTTCATCTTTATGATTCACACAGATTCTACTGTTGCCTTGGGTTTTAAGACAACACCTGATGCCCTTTAAAATGTCTTCATAAATCATCACGTCTCATAAACCGCTGCAGAAGCAGAGACACTGGGTGAGAAAAAGCCCTCAAAAAGAGTAGAGGCCAATAACGACATTCATCTTCCGCGGAGAATTTATCTTTATAATGAAGTCAGGAAAAGAACCACTTTGATGACAATAAATAAATCAAAGCATTGTAACGTTCTTTGAATTGCGCGTGTAGCCCTCACGAGACTTGTCTCAAAAAAGAAAACAACAAACAGAGCTCCAAATGGCCTGATATTTCACCCTCTGCCTGCTATTGGATAAGCATATGTTAGTACTTGTCTGTGGGAACTCAGAGACAGAAAAACAGAAATTGCCGGCAACGTGGGTGTTCTCTCCAGACGCAAAATGAGATTTGTTTTAGACAACACAAAGATTGCTTTCTTCTCTAACAGAGAATATATAGCTCCTAGCTCAAGGGATAAGAACAGGTTCAAAGATGTCTGCCTGTGCTTTCACCATCCCACAGCTCTATCCGTCGCTGGCCGAACTCTCATGATACAAATTTAGAAACCGCGCAGATTCGGAGAAGTTCTCAAGTAAGTCTCTTGCTGTCTAACACTTGCTTCTTGCTATCTGAAATGCAAGAACCAAACACGATTTGAATAACAGAAGCTACTTGTGTACCTGCGTATCTAAGAAAGGGGTTAGCCAACTTTTTCTGTCAAGGGCCAGATAATAAGGAAGTTTGGTTTGTAGGTCATCCAGTCAAAAGGGCTCTACTATAACTACTCATCTCTGCAGTTTAGCACAAAAGCAGTTATGGGTAATATGTAAATGGATGGTTGTGACAGTGTTTTATTTATAAAAACATGTGGTGGGCTGGATTTGGGCCCTGGCCTGCTGTTGGCTTCCACACCAATCTGAGTTTGAGACTTAAATCTGATGTTACAGGATCAGACCTACGTTATTACTACTTTAAATGGCAAAGGTTTTGATGATACAAAATGTTCACTTTACTTTTATTTTTTTTTTAAGTATTAGTGGGGGTTGGGGGGGGGGGAGGCAGAGAGACAAGAGAAATAGAATCCTAAGCATGGTTCGTAAGTTTGAGCCCGTGTCAGGCTCTGTGCTGACAATGTAGAGCCTGCTTGGGATTCTCTCTCGCTCTCTCTCTCTGTCCTTTCCAAACCTCTCACGTGAGCTCTCTCACTCTCAAAATAAAATAAACTTAAAAAAAAAAAAAAAGATGTGCAGTGCGTTTTTTTCATTGACTTGCTAACTGTCCCGTGGTTTTGAAATGACATGGCAGAGATATGAATGGAATCAACCCTACCCTACAGGCCCCTCAAGCCCATTTTTATGCTGTAATTCCTCACGTTCTGTTCTTTCACTTAAAGTTTTTCTCAGAAGGGCTTTGGTTTAATTAGTGACTATAATACAACCATATGGCCTTTTCCCTCAGACTTTCACCCCCAAATTATATATGTTTGATACAAGGAATGTATTTGCGTTGTGAACCATAACAATCAAGTGAACACCTGTGAATCCCACCTCCCATATAAAAACTAGAGTACCAATACCTTGCATCCCTCTGTTTTACTGTATTGTTTTATTTCAATTTTTAATATATAAGGTAGTACATAGGTATGTTTTTTTAACGTTTATTTATTTTTGAAGGAGAGAGAGAGACAGAGCGTGAGTGGTGGAGGGGCAGAGAGAGAAGGAGACACAGAATCTGAAGCCAGCTCCAGGCTCTGAGCTGTCAGCACAGAGCCCGACGAGGGACTCAAACTCATGAGCCATGAGATCATGACCCGAGCTTAAGTCAGACGCTTAACTGACTGAGCCACTTAGGCATTCACGGGTAGGTTTTTTTAACGTCATATTTGATAAGATCTAAAATTTAAATTCGTTTCCTATGTGCCCCTACCTATTCCTTATCTGTCATCTCCCTGATGCCCCACTTAAGCTCTTCTTATTGCCATTAAAAAAAATAATAGCTTTGGGCACGTGGGTGGCTTAGTTGGTTAAGTCTCCGACTTCGGCTCAGGTCATGATCTCGCTGTCCATGAGTTCAAATCCCGCATCGGGCTCTGTGCTGACAGCTCAGAGCCTGGAGCCTGCTTTGGATTCTGTGTCTCCCTCTCTCTGCCCTTCTGTTGCTTGCTGTCTCTCTCAAAAATAAATAAACATTAAAAAAATTTTTTTAAATAATAGCTTTATTGAGATATAATTCGCATACTATAAAGTTACCTTTTTGAAAATGTACAATTCAGTAGCTTTTAGTATATTCACAAGGTTGTGTAACCACCACTGCTATCTAATTCCAGAACATGTTCATCAGTCCCAAAAGGAAGCCTGTGCCTAGTCACTCCCAATTCCCATCCCTGCAACCCTGACAACCACTAATCTGCTTTCTGACTCTATGAATTTGCCTCCTCTGGACATTTCATATACATAGAAGCATATGAGGGTTGTTTTTTTTTTTTTGCATCTGACTTCTTTCTTTAAAAAGATAACAATCTTAAAAATAATTTTTTTTGTTAAAAATGTACATGCTCATTGTAGAAAATGAAACACTATGGGAAAGCATGAATAAATTTTAGTATTTAGCCAGAGATACTCACTGTTAACATTTATATAACATTTGTATAAATTTCTTTTGATAGAATTGGAATCATGCCAGACTTTTAGAATCTGATTTTTTACTTAATGTAGCATGCATATTTTTTCCAGTGCCTTTACATATATTTGCCCAAAGCATGATTTTTAAGGGCTTTAGAATATTCCATTGTACACACATAATATAATTTAATTGATTCATCTCGTTAGAAATTTGTGTCACTTCCAATTGTTTCAAAATGGTTTTAATTTTTTAAAGTGTATTTAGTTATTTTGAGAGAGAGAGCACGAGCAAGTGAGCACACAAGCAGGGGAGGACACGAGAGAGAGAGAGAGAGAGAGAGAGAGAGAGAGAGAGAGAGAGAGAATCCCAAGCAGGCTCTGCACTCTCAGCACAGAGCCCAACAGGGGGCTCAAACTCACGAGATCCAAATCAGGAGATCATGACCTGAGTTCCTGATTACACATTTCAACATTTCCCTCCCAAGAGGCATGATTCATCTACACTCCCACCAATGGTAGAGCTCATCACTTAAAAAAAGTCTCCCAACAGGGTAAGCAAAGAAATGGCATCTCCCTTTTATTTGTATTTCTTTGATTATAAGTGAGACTGAACAATGCTTATGTTAAATATTTTTTTAGATAATTTTTGGCTATTTGTAAGTAGTATGCCTGTTAGTGATTAAAAAATTTTTTTTAACTTACAGGGAGTTCATGATATTGAGCTTAAGGACCTGCAGCATTGAAGGCTGTCAGAGCCTGTACTACAGAGAAGGTATTCAAAACTCTGGGAAGATGAGATCCTCACTGGAATTCCCTCGGAGACCAGGGAGGACTGCAAGGGAGCACCCAGGGCAAAGGTGTGCATGACTTGAGGTATAGTCACTGTCCCCCGGGGCACAGCAAAGGCCAAGCTACCATCCCTCTTTTTGGGCCAAACCCCCGTCCAGAAGCCCAGAGCTCCACTTCTGCTTGAAATGGACCCATGATCCGCTCTCCAGTCTGGCCCCGACCCAAGCCATACCCTGCCCACCACCATACCCAGCCTCGCATAGGCCTGCCTTCTGCCCCGACCCCTGCACTTAACTGTTCCCTCTGCCCAGGATTCCTTCTACGTCATCTCCACAGGGCTGGCTCTTCCTGTCATTCTGGCCTGAAGGTACACTACCCCTCCTCAGACAGGCCTTCCATCTGGAGTGCCCCAAGTCACCTGCACTGTCCCGCTCCACACAGCCCTTAGGCCCTCCAGCCCTGGCCCTTCTCTTCTCTTTGCGGTCTGTCTAGACCTGGTTGCTGAGTGCAGTAGCCAGCAGGTGCTCAGTATACAGTTGTCGAGTATCTGCATACAGGAATCGATGAGTTTGGTGACCCCTCCCCCAGACCCCTAACCTCATCCCATGATTGATACTGACCTAACTGTCCCAGGTCATAGCTGGAAGTGTCCCCACAATGTTCTCTTAGAAACTGCCTCGAATCAAAACTGCTGGGAGCCCTCTCCTGAGCTGCTGGCCTCAGCCCAATGTCACATGACTCCTGAGGTGACCGCAGCATCCAGGGATTAACGACCAAGGCCCCTGCAGCCACAACCAGGTCCCAGGCAGTGCTCCAGGTTCCATCCCTCTGGCCTCAGCGCTCGTGAAGTGAAATGAGAAGCCCCTCAAACTTTGATACAGCCTTGGTTAGAATTAAAAGATAAAATGCGAATCACAATGCTATGTAATGGGATGATTTGGGGGAAAAAAACACTCTACCTTTTTTTTAAAAAATAAAGTTTATTTATTTTGAGAGAGAGAGAGAGAACATATGTAGGGGAGGGACAGAGAGAGAGAATCTCAAGCAGGCTCAGCACTGTCACCACGGAGGCCATGATGGGGCTTGAACTCATGAACTGTGGGATCATGACCTGAGCCGAAATCAAAAGTTGGACACTTAACCAACTGAGCCACCCAGGCCCTCCGGGGGCAAAAACAGTCTTGTTGACAACCTAATTTTCTTATTAAATTATGTTACTTAAATTGTCTTAGTAAACATAAGGAAGAGATGGTTCAAGGGTGTTTATACACCAGTGACTACAGAAGAATTGTGAAGAAAAACACTAGTCTAGAAAGGGCGAAGGTCTTATTTGAGTTTAAACCCATGGAGTTTCTGTTACTGTCAGAAATGTTATTTTAATCAGTTTCCTGAAAACGAGTGAGGAGCGCCCGGGGTTATTCAACTATTCACCAAAAGTTTCTGGTTTAATCTCTCAGGAATCAAGCCTTTAGCCACGAACTGTACTCTGGCAACAAAGCTTATGAAAGAGTTTACAGGAAATAGCATTTGCTTATCAACCTATAGAATGTTATCAGATAGTGGATGCTCACTGAATTCAAGAGACTTGAGATAAATAACCCACTGTTCTCTCTCTTTTTACATACGTGTGGGGTAGATTCATCTGATTTGTCAGGAAGCTCTAGAATCATTAAGCCTATCCTTGCAGGCTCTGAAACAACAGGGCCTCTAGCAAATCCAAATCTAAAAGCTTGTCCATGGTGTCTGTGGGCCAGCTGGGACTTTGACTTTCTAGCACTACGGAAGCTGGAGTGCTAAGGTCCTACCAATACCCCGAAAACACCATGGGGGGCACCCTGCAGTTGTGAAGTCAACCAGTTTGGTGCTGGAGTGTCCCGTGTCATTTCTCTCCCTGTCCTGAAGCCCTCAGACCTCAGCTGGGCTAAGGGTGGTCACTGCCTTCCCTTCGCTGAGGGACCTGGCCACCGTGATAAATGTGTGGAATTCAGCCATAAAGCTCTGCAAAGTCCTTGTCCCTCCCAGAAGCGTGAGACCAGGCGCAGCCACCCCACATCTGCAGGTGGCACCCTGGCTGTGTTCCCAGGGCCCTGCCGTGCCCTGGCTGGTGTGGCCAACACTGGTGATTCAGTCAAGGTCACAGGGCAAATATAAAAGGATGAGTTCTACCAACACCCTAAGTCAACTCAGTCAGCCTGGGACGGTCCCGGGGGGGGCCTCCGGGGGGCCCGAGCTGCCACTGTGACGTCGGAACCCAGCTGAGCTCACTGGGACTTCGGACCCACGAAGTGGTGAGCTAATAGCTAGATTTGCAGTAATTCACAGCAACAGAAAACTCAAGGAGCGGGGTGGCTGGAGTCAGGAGGTGACAGAGAGAATTCCAGAGTTTCTTCCTTAGGGTCAGATTACTTACTTTTCCTAGATGGTAAACCACTGACATCTTTTCTTCTTCGGGCCATTGGTGTTGTGTTCCTGTTGTTCACATCCACTGTGTTTCTATTGTTTTAAATGTGTATGTGTTTATTTTGAGAGAGCGAGCACACACACAAGTATACGCGGGAGAGGGCCAGAGGGGGAGAGAGAGAGAACCCCAAGCAGTCTCTGCACCATTAGCACAGAGCCCAACATGGGGCTCGATCCCACAAACCATGAGAACATGACCTGAGCTAAAATCAAGAGTGAATGCTTAAACGACAGAGTCACCCAGATGCCCGTGTTTCTAATTTTTTACAGGCTCTTGGCAAGTTGAGATCCAGAACCATAAAGGGTTTTCTTAGGCGGAGGTGTGACTTTTCGATCTGAGGTTCTCAAGGCTACCTGTACCTCAGAACCACCTGAGGCCAGGCCCCTGCTCGTGAGACTGTAATTCCTGAGATCTAGGGTCGGGGCCCAGCATAAGTATTTCATCAAAGCTCCTCCGTGATTTAATGTGTAGTCAGCACTGAGAACCAGGACTGGGCAGCAAAATTCTAAGCCACCCTTATGATCTCTACTCCCTATGTCACGGGGCAAAAGGATCTGCCAGATGTAATTAAACTTGCTATTGAACTGGCCTTAAAACAGGGAGATTCCCTGTGTAGGCCTAACCTCATCACCTGAGGTGTTAACTAAAAAAAATTATTTTAATGTTTTATTTATTTTTGAGACTGAGAGTGAGAGCAGGGGAGGGACAGAGCAAGAGCAGAACAGCAGATACGAAGCAGGCTCTGCACTGACAGCAGCAAGCCTGATGCGGGGCTCAAACTCATGAACTGTGGGATCATGACCTGAGCCAATGCTGGATGTTCAACCAACTGAGCCACCCAGGCGCCCCACCTGAGGTTTCCCCGCTGGAGACAGAAGTCAGAGATACAACGCGTCAACACAAGTGGGATGCAATGGCCACTGGGGACTGAGGATGGAGAGGACATGTGGAAAGAGTCTGAGCGGCCTCCACTTGCTGCTGTGACCCTGGACTGACAGCCAGCAAGGAAATGGGGACCTCAGTCTTACAAACACAGGGAATTGTCACCGACCTGAAAGATACTGGGGGGTGGATCCTTCCCCAGAGCCTCCAGGGGAGAACAATGCTCAGCTGCTACCTAGATTTCAAGCACAGTGGTGCTGGACTTCTGACCTATTCGAACTGTGAGCTCGCAGGCAGGTGTTTTAAGTCCCTGAGTCTGTGGTAATTTGTCACACAGCAAAAGAAAATGACACCAGTGGCTTTCAAAGCAATAAAAATAATTGGCCATTTCCAGCCAAACTATTTTCAAATTATATTTCCCGTAGGAGTGAACTTGAATATCACTTTACATATTTCTTGCTACTGTAACACTACTCTAATGTTTTAACTTGACACTTGGAATCTGGGGCCTTTAAGTCCTGTTAAAACTCAGCCTGTTAAAATATACTACAAGTTATGGATTCTAGCTTTTTTTAAATGTTTACTTATTTTTGAGAAAGAGAGAGCATGAGCAGGGGAGTGATCATCCCTAGCCGAGCTGAGGTCTGAGGGCTTCAGGACAGGGAGAGAAATGACAAAGGTCACTCCAGCACCAGACTGGTTGATTTCACAACTGTAAGGTACCCCCCCATGGTGTTTTCTGGGTATTGGTAGGACCTCAGTGCTCCAACACCTTAGTGCTAGAAAGTCCCGGTCTCCTTACTGCCATCAGTCAGTGACCTCTCTCAGCTCCGGATGTGCCCCCTTCACCTTCAGGCCCTACGTCGGTGCACTGAGTCCTTCTCAGGCTTCAGAAGAAACTCCTGGCTTTTATAGGGTTCAAGTGTTAGGTCTCCCCAGATAACCTTCCTTTTGCCATAGGTACATAGGAGATTATTTAAGGGTGAGGGTCACTGGGGGTCATTCTTAGAATTCTGCCCATCACACCCACCATCTTGGGTTCTAGCCCCTTCAGATCCCTTCTGGTAATTACATGAGAGATGAAAATTTCCCTGTTATAACCCCAATGAGAGAACTGAAAACAGATTTAAAAAGGAAGACGTAGGGTTCTATAGGTCAGATCTATCCTTGGCTGGGGATGGAGAGCAATTTTCAGGGCCTTCTTGGAAGCCTGACTTCAAACAAACAAACAAGCAATTCCAAGGAAATCTGAGTTGAGCAGATGGTCTAGAAAGGTCTTCTCTTTGCTGAGAGACACTTCAAGCTCGGGGCGGGCCTCACTCTGGACAGAGTGCAATGCTTGTGTTTTTCCACTCGACCTCAGTCCTGGGGCTACCAAGACACCTGAGAGATGAACCTGGGGGCTCAGCCGCAGGTCTGAGCCACTGCTCTAACTTTTCAGGGCTGTCACCCCGTGTTGCTTAAGTTCCAATGGACACAGTTGCTGAAGTGATGACGTCCTTGTTCTGACCTTCCAAGCCGAGTACTTGGCGTGAGATAAACCTTGATGGAAACATGCAGGTCTTCACCTTTGTCAGGTGAGGCAAGCCACCACTCAAATGTCACCTCCCTGACCTTCATGTGACAACGGTGTCCGCACACCCAGTGATCCCAATTCTCCTTCCCCGAGCTTTCTCCACAGTACCCACCACCTTCCAATATAGAAGGTACTGTATTTAAAAAAATTTTTTTTTAATATTTATTCATTTTTGAGAGACAGAGAGAGAGAGAGAGAGAGAGAGCGAGAGAGCGAGCATGAGTGGGGGAGGGGCAGAGAAAGAGGAGACACAGAATCCGAAGCAGGCTCCAGGCTCTGAGCTGTCAGCACAGAGCCCGACACAAGGCTCGAACTCACGGACTGCGAGATCATGACCTGAGCCAAAGTCGGACACCCAACTGCTGGAGCCACCCAGGTGCCCCACAGGTATCATACTTTTAAAGTTTTAGTTGTCACTCCTCGTGCAGGCAGAAGCTCCATGAGAGCAGAAATTCTCTTTCATTCCCTGCTGAATTCCCAGAGCCTGAAACATTACGTGGCCCCGAACAGGGCCCCTCACCGAAAATTCATGGAAGTAATACATGCAGAGTTTGGACACAATCTCTCGTGCTACACTTCGGTGGGCTAAAACAGAAAGTTCTTCTATGTGGAAATACACATGGCTACTGGTTTTTTGTTTTTCTAACTGAGCCATCTGAGTTTTCTACAATTTATTTTTGGCTTCCTGAGTCGGAGAGGATGAGCTTTAGAAGGCTTAAGAGGCGTCTCAGACAAACAGGTCTAGACAGAGGATATTATCTGAAGAGTATATAAATCAGACACATATGATTTATGTTTCCCTCTAAACTTACAGAGATTTAACAATGAATGAAAATTACTCTTCAGGCAGAATGACCTTTGGGCTTCATCAAGCGTAAAATGCTTTGAAAACCAGTTCAAGACGTTCACAAGACAAAACAAAAAATCACTATAGCGGGAAATAGTATTCTCGCTCTTATGATGGGAAAGGTCTTATCATATAATCCCTCCCTGCAACCTAATTAGAACATTAGGTGCCCAAGGGCCAATTCCTTCTGGAAATTTGAATTGTCTTTCCATATCCATCTAGCACTTCCCTCTACCATTTCTGTGAGGTGGGGAAAGGACAGTGCAGTCAAGCATCAGTGGCCACATGTGGCTTGGCCACGGCCAAGACTTCGTTCCTAGCCTTTGTCAGCTTCGGTCTTCTGTCATCGTTCTACTTCCCCTACCTAAAGCCTCCCAGGATCAGCTTTCTCTCCCCCACTCCTCATGCTTTTCCACTTCCCCAGCAGCGTGGCTGACATGCCGAAGGGCGCTGTCGTTGGGGTGGCCTTCCTTTATGGGGTGGTTTCAAGCCCTGGAAGGGGATGAAGCAGAGAGTGCAGAGAGCAGCTAAAAGACAAAACGATGTGTGAGAAGCAAGCTTGTCCTCTGGAAGTCTCCATTACTGGTCATTAACCGGACTAATTTTTTGCTTTTTCTTTTTTGGCGGAAAATGGGGGAAAAAGGTAACGTCAAAGACACAAAGCACTTATGTTCTTGGGTAGAGTTGGATTTGAAGCCCTGTGGCTGCTGCTATTACGACAACCCCAGCCCTGCTGCTGCTTAATCATCTGGGCTGGCTCCTGGCTGAGGCCTCGTTTCCTTGATTGTTTCTTTCTCTGTCCCCACCACCCTCAAAGCTGATGGTAGGGGAGGGAGTGTTGTGGTGCCAGCATCTTAAAAATTTTTAGCAAAGTGGGGTAAAGGTATAGGAAGGCGGGGCCTAAGGGGGGAGAAGGGAGGAGAAGCCTATTTTATTTTTATTAAAAAAATTTTTTTTTAATCTATGTAATCTCTGCACCCAATGTGGGGCTCAAACTCATGATCCCATGATCAAGAGTCACATGCTCTACCAACCGAGGCACCCCGGCGCCCCAGAGATGACAATTTTAAAGAGGGTGGCTATTTAATGGGAAAGGTAACATAATCCAATGTGTAGAAGAAAACACTGGAGAATATTTTCATGTCCTTGGAACAAAGATTTCTGCAACAGGATGCAAAAAGCACTAACCACTGGGAAAAGACTGATACATTTGACTTAATTAAAACTAAAAACTTTGTTCAACAAAAAAAGTGAAAATTGAGGCCACCCTGGGAGGAGACATTTGCAATACATCTATTTGACAAAGGACAGGTATCCAGAACATCTAAACAGCTCCTGAAAGTAACATCGGAAAGAAAGATCATCTAATTTAAAAATGAGCAAGAGACCCGGAGGGCACATCCCCAAAGGGACTACCCAAATGTCCAGTTACATACGGAAAAGTTCTCTGCTTCATTGGCCGGCATGAAAGCGTAAATCCCAACCACACTGAGATGCCACTACACACTTGTCCAAAGACAGGGACAACGCATCTTTCATCACCTGCTGGAGGGAGGCAAAACGGCACAGCTGCTTGAGAAATCTGTTTGGCACCCTCTACTGTGCTTGACTATATGCATCCCCGATGGCCCCGTAACTCCATTTCTAGGCGTAGGTCCAGAAAGAACGAGCACACGTGTGTTCTGAGGGACACACACAATAACACACCAGCACTGTTACAACAGCCCCGAACTGGAAATAACTCATCAGTCTGGCAATGATAGAACGGACAGATAATCGTATGATCCCACAAGAGGTTCCAAAGGGTAAAGACAATGACGAACTGTAGCCGGATAAGCCTTAGTAACTTAATACTGTATGAGAAAAGCCAGATGCAGGTATCATAGTTTCTGATTGCATTTATGTAAAGTTCAAGTGCAGGCAAAACTACTCTGGCATTTAGGGATGCCTGCTTTTTTTGTTGAAAACTATGAAAAAAAAATTGAGGACAACAGTTATCTTTGGGAGTGGAGAGGGGCTACGATTAGAAAGTCACATGAAGTGTTTGGGGGAACTGGTGATTCTCCATTTCTAGAAGTGAGTGGTGACGGCGCGGGTTTTCACCTCATAATCATCCGTGAAACTATAATTTATGTTTGAGGCATTTTTATCTTTGCATATGATATTTCATAATAACAGAGCTTATGCTTTTAGATCAGGTGTTACTTCCTTGTCTAACCTTCCCAGAAAACAAATACCGTCCTGATAAACTGCCACTTGAAACTAAATGCAAACAACTCTTCAAGTAACAGAGAAATGCTGAAGGCATTCTAAGCGGGACCTTTGTGTAAATTAGGAAAAGGCGCCTTCTTCGGGAAGAGGGTTCAGCAAACGCTGCCTGGACTGAAGCAGCCTGTTGGGCTCACTGCTTGCGGAGTTTATATCTTCCCTGAGCAAAGAGAAAGGAACCCCTTCCCGCAGGAGATGCAGACCTGGGTTGAGGTACATGGTTCGTTGGGCGGAGCACAGACGGGCTCTCAGTCCCGCTCACCTCTTTGGGCACCACAGCAAACCCCACTACCTGGCGGCCCCTCCCTGAGAGAAGAGAAGGACATGAGTTCGTGCTCTGGCCCGTCCACGCATGTGTGTGTCCAGGACAAATCCTGGCACAGGACTGCCGCCCACAGCTGGGTGGAAGCCGGCCGACACGGTCACTCACCGCATAGCCTTCTGTCTTCTTCTGACACCATTTCAGGAGAGCGTTGCGCTTGGAGCCACCATATTCCCGGGCCAAGGCAGCCAGAGGGTCTCTTCTCTCCACACTAGTTAGAAAGAAGAGCACATGGTAAAGAGAAAAGGCTAATTTTTAGGACCCTCAAGTAGGCAAGAAATAAACAACTAGATTATAGAGGCAAAGTCTAGGTCTCTCCAGTGAGATTGGAAAGAAGCAACCAAATCAGTCATGTTAATGATACATCTTTATTATGTCTCACGATATGAAAGAAAAATTAAATCGCAGTGCTTGGCTATCAGAAGTCTGGAAAGAGGTTGATTTTCGTTTTCGTTTTTGTTTTTTTGAAATCCATCCATTGCTTCATCCATTTACCCCTTTATTTATTTATTAAGTACAGTATCATTTTAATTAAAGACTCTAGAAAAAATATTTTACGTGTTTCAAGGCTACACCTATATCTACATAACTTATAAAAGGTCGGATGAAAGGGCATTTAAAAACACGAGATTGACTGCTTATGGAGAGGTGGTAGGAATGGAGATGAAAAGGTGAAAATCAGTAAAAACTACTCAAAAGAGGGTCTTTGCACACTCCAAAAGTGATACTCCTCAGTCTGTGGGACATTAACTCAATTCTGGGCACCTCTTTAGCCAAAGGAAGTGATTTTGCTAAACAATACACCATTCTAAGAGCAAGACTTTAGGTACCCTCTTCTCAATTTTTAATAGACATCTACATTAATTAAAAAACTTTTTTTAAAGGTTTATTTTTGAGAGAGAGAGAACAAGTGAGGGAGGGGCAGAGAGATGGGGACAGAGGATCCGAGGTGGGCTCTGTGCTGACAGCAAAGAGCTCAACGAGGGGCTCGAAACTCACAAACTGTGAAATCACGACTTGAGCTGAAGTCAGACACTTAACCGACTGAGCTACCCAGGTGCCCCTGTAGCACTTTATATACTAGCAAATAACTGGAAACAATCAGATGTACATCATCAGGAAAATGGGTACACAGTGGCATATTCATACAAAGGAATACTATACAGCAATAAAAACCAATGAATTAATATGTATGCAATGACTTGAATGAAGATCAGGAACAATTCTGAATTAAAAAAAGGAGAAAACCACTGTGTGTTTCCATTTATACAGAATTTTAAATGAGAATTTAAATAATGTAATGCTTATATTGTTTGGGGGTGCAAGCTTACGTGGTGAAACTGGAAAGAGAAGCAGAGGACAAGATACAGAACGATCAGACGGTGGTGACCTTAGGGCAGGGGAGGGAGGTGAGGTCAGCGGAGAGGGGCTGACAGGAAATTTCAAAGGTAATAATAATTTTCTTTTCCTTACCCTGGCAGGTCGATATCCAGATGCACTGTTGTTCTTCATAGCTTACACATATTTTATTATTATTGTTTTGTATCATTCTGACACTTAATGAGAATACTTTAAAATATTTTTAAGGAGGAATGTGATGATTCCAGACCTCAGCAATCTGAATTAGGGTAGAGAGATTGTAAGAAAACTTCATAAACTTGCATTAAAATTTTGCTGGTGTCATCTGATGACTGGTTTTTCTTGTACTTGGCATTATCTGTAAACTCACATCCGTGAGTTTCTGTGGTCAGAGTTGCGAAGGGCCTATGACGTGACAGTGACTTGGCCACGGTGACTTGGCCTGTGTTTACTAAAGCCACATCTTACTTTGTCAGTTAGAACTGAATTTTTAGGTCTGACAAATGAGGAAAGACTGAAATGAAGGTTTGGGCAAGAGTCTCTGTATAAGTGGATGACTAAAACATTTACTGGACAATTTTCTTAAAATAATAAAGTTAACCAGATATGGTGCCCACTCCAAATTAATACTAATAGGATGAGAACTTCCAAAAGAAGTTAATTTCTATCCTGTCATTCGTTTGTCTCAGTGACGTGGATACAAAAATAAAACAACACATTGATTTCCACTAATTTAATCTTTCATGATGAAGCATATCATATCAATAGCATACACACATAGCCCTTTCTATACACATTTGTGGCATAAAGAAAAGAGCAATTTCTGAGTAGCACTAATTCTGGTCCTTAAAAACAAGATTTGGGGGCGCCTGTGTGGCTCAGTCGGTTGAGCATCCGAGTTCGGCTCAGGTCATGGTCTCACGGTCTGTGAGTGTGAGGCCTGCACTGGGGCTCTGTGCTGACAGCTCAGAGCCTGGAGGCTGCTTCGGATTGTGTGTCTCCCTCTCTCTCTGCCCCTCCCCTGCTCGCTCGCTCTCAAAAATAAATAAACATTTAAAAAAGTTTAAAAAAAAAACAAGTTTTGATCATTTAAATCTCCTGTGCAGAAACAAGACTAATGTGTAATATCTGGGGCTTTACGTTAAACCTCTGAAGAGATAGGACTTCATCTATTTGGCTCCAAATATAGGCCACACCCAAAGATATGACAAGAGCTGAACTTATTAAGACTTTTATGAAATCCTGTTGTAACCCATATAACGGTGTAGAGATGATGTTTGCTAAAAAGACATTACTCCTCAAGTGGCCTGTTTTGTACACACATCTATCTACCTACCTACTCATCAGCACTGACTGAATGAAACGCTGTGTGTGTGACACGACACAGAGGGCTGGGAGAGACACCAAAGTGTGAGACGAGGTAGTTATCATCTACTAAAGTGCAACCTAGGGGCACCTGGGTGGCTGTCAGTTAAGCGTCTGACCGGCTCAGGTCATGATCTCATGGTTTGTGGGTTCGAGCCCTGCATCGGGCTCTGTGCTGACAGCTCAGAGCCTGGAACCTGCTTCGGATTCTGTGTCTCCCTCTCTCACTCTCCCCGTCTCCAGCTTGCACTCTGTCTCTCTCTCAAAAATAAATAAACATTAAAAAAATAAATACAGTGCAGCCTCAATGGAGACAAAGGCACACACACCACGCAACAGTGCATTAAATTCCCAAATGAGGCTATGACACCGAAGGCAGAGAAAAGGGGCATCAATGCCACCAGGGTAGTTTGCCTGGCTTTGAAGGAGGAGGACTTAGGGGAGTGTGAAAGGGGCAGAAGGAAGACAATTCGGGCCAGAACCGTGTGAGTGGTCAGAAACGTGCGTGTTGGTGGCAAAGGCTGAGAATAAAACAGGCTCTGAAGGCGTGGAGGGCAGGAACAGTCCAGTGCACGAGCAGGGTAAGACTAAGCTGCAGAGAACCTAGGGACCAGAATAAGGAGAGTGGGTGGAAATGTGCATGACAAGTTATGGGAGGTTTCTGACAAGGTCTGCATGGGACGTGCTCGTTGTTCTAGAGGATGACTCTACGTGGGGAAGCAGCGAGTGGCCGAAGGGTGGGGAAGTAGCCGGAGGAGGCCTGCCATGGCCTGGGTGAGCAGGGACACAGAGCAGAGAGGAAGTGGCAGAGGTGTGAGCAAAGACCGGCCTTTGGTGACCACCCCCGCAGTCTCTGTCCCCTCTTCCCCTCCACTCCACCCCTCATATCACCACTAATGGGCTCTTTCAATGCTGACTTCAAAATGCCCCCTCCAGTCCTCTGCCACGCCACTGTTCACGCCATCAGAAACAAAATGCCACAAACCTAGTGGTTCCCCACTGCTTTACCAAAAGGAGTACGGACCTCTAACCTTGGCAATGAAGATCATTCACAATGTGACTCCAACCTGCTTTTCCCGAGGTGATCTCCTGATCTCCTAACCACTTGTCCACCTCCCCGGCCAATCCTGACACTGATGATATATATGCCAGGGCCCCTGCCCTCATGAAGTCCGCAGTCCAGTCTGAGCAAATTAAACCACCCCACAGTCCCTGAACGTCAGGCAGAGCCTCATAGTGAGGCCTGTAGGACCCCTGTGGCCGCCTCCTCCCACCAGACTTCTTGATTCAATTAACAACTCCCCACGTAGTCTACTTATATTTCTTCTTCTTCTTCTTTTAAATGTTTGTTTATTTTTAAGAGAGACAGCGAGTGAGCAGGGGAGGGGCAGAGACAAACGGAGACAAAGAATCCGAAGCAGGTTCCAGGTTCTGAGCTGTCAGCACAAAGCCTGATGCGGGGCTCGAACTCACCACAAACCATGAGATCATGACCTGAGCCGAAGTCAGAGCCACCCAGGCGCCCCTGCTTAGACTTCTTCTTTCACAGCTTTTGCTTCACTTTGCACCGTCCTGCGGTACAGTGCCCTCCTCTCTTGCTGAAGGCAGGTACTGTGTCTTGGTTGTTTTCACTCAGGAAATATACGTAAGAAGGAAACGGACCATAGGGGATAAAACAGAAGGAAGAATACAAAGTCATCAGCCCAGTGATTTCTCGCTGTTTCAAATGCGATACCTGAGTTTGCTTTGTGGTTTCACGCCCCCTGTGGAAGCGCTCAGCAGCCTCGTGTTCCCGAAGCCCAGAGAAGGGGGTCTGCCCAGAGACTCGAGCGAGGGGCTCTTGCGGAGGTAAGGGTCCGGTTTCAGGTCCTCACCCCTTCCCTTTAGAAGATCTGTGTGAACAACAACATAATCACCTATTCCTAAAGAAGAGAAATCTGGTCACCACGCTTTCTTCTCAAGTACCATATAATTCTCATGTTATTCTCAAGTACAAATATATAACAGATATAGATTTATAGATACAGTTTCTGGATTAAGTAATGAAAATGCAAATAGGGACATGGCATTTACTAGAAAGTATTCTCTAGGCAGGACTGACTCCATAATTCATAGAGACTATTGCCGAATTGGCCTCCTGTTCAAAAATTATTATTTCAAGATGGCACCCATGGAACATTGAGCCGAAGCCCTTCTAAGGGCCCTGCACAGGTCAGACGCACACCAAGCCAGCCTTGTCCCCAAGTAAAGCACTTTGTTTTAATCGATGGGCATGTGAGAGAGAGAGAAAGAGAGAGAGAGAGCGTGCGAGCTGGCAGGAAGGTGCCCAGTGGGATTTTCAAGTCACAGGTAACAGCAGGCAAAAGCTAAGGGCCAAGAATGATAACTACTTTGCAAGAGAAAAAGCCATTCCAGTCCTAGGGTCTGGCTTGCTTACAAATAAGCAGAAATAATTCTTTGAAGGTTCCTCTCTGCTGTTACATTAGACGTCAAAACAGGTGGATGAAACAGGCTGAATTGTCCAGATGATGCGTCTTAAAGGGCCGCAGGGGTATAGAATGGGACAAAAATGTGAGATTGTCTGCTCTGTATTTACAGAGGCAACAGCAGAGAATTGAGTGACTTGCTCAATGCCGCACGACAGGCCCGTGTGACCAGGCTAAGCCCATGGTCGCCTCCTATGACACCACAGTCACGGAAGAAAACAATACTTGTACAGCTAGGAGCCACCAATTATGGGTAGTAGAGTGGGGAGTGAGGCTAATTGGCCTGGAAGAGCAGAGGAAAAACAGTGTTTACATCACTAGAGAGAACAACAAAAACAGCCCATTAATCTCATTTTGGCAGCTTCTGATGACCTCAGTGTTGGCAAGGCTGGCTTGAATGCGAGCAACTTTTACCGTGTAATCCTTTTTTAGTACGGTAAATAGAATCATCTGGACAGACAGGTGCCTGGTGGGGGAAAGGAGGGGGTGCTGACAATGAACTGTTTACTTCAGGGCAAGAGCCAGTGTGGCTTTGGCGTCGGTATTTACCTTGTCAATTAAAAAAATGGTTTATTTATACAAAAGGAAAAAAATTTTTTTTTCAAATAGGCTTCATGCCGAGTGCAGAGCCTGATGCAGGGCTTCAACTCATGACCCTGAGATTAAGACCTGAGTGGAGATCAAGAGTCAGACGCTTAACTGACTGAGCCACCCAGGCGCCCCACCCAAAGGAAAATTTTAAAGCGGGAAGAACAGAGAAGACAAATATTATGACCAAAAGCTCACCTAGTACACTTAAGGATGGTTAAGATGGTAAATTTTATAAGTATTATACAATCAAGTTATTCTCTATTTTCTACTACACGGCAAGTGTAGGAACTCAAATCGGTGGGTTTCCAATACCCTGTTTTAGTCTCCCTCCATTTCTCTAGTTTGCAGAAAAATGACTACTGGACTCCCTTACCCTTTCTGTTTTTTCTTATTCTCCTGCCCTTAGACACCATTTTCTTCTTCTTCCTTAAAGTCATTATCAAGTCCTATATAAACCGCTATCAATTCTTCATGAGGTGGCTAATCAGAGCAATCACCCGAATTATTGCCAAAAGGCAACATGGTGAAAAGAATCAGGAAAAAAAATCCTATCTTGGTCCCAGAGCCATTCAGAATTGGGGGGGGGGCAGTTATAAATCATTAATCTCTGTAGGGCTTGGGTCTCTCACATGTAAAATGTAGGGCATGGGCTGAGGTAGTCTTCAAATTCTCAGTATCAGTATTTATCTATGTTTAAAATCCTCTTATTCCATGAAAGAAGAAACAAAATTCAGAAGTGAAAGAAAATAAGGTGGTACAGTTAATGACTTTCCAATGAAAGACCAAAACTTATTTCAGAAACAACTATTTTAATAATAAACCAGACGGTGTTTGACCATGCTCTAAAGGAAATACAGTTGGAATTCCTTTAGATTCACACCCTGTGACAGAAGTTTTGTCTGATGCTTAGCAACACAGGATTTCTATCTATGCAATCTAGATTTCTGGCTTTCTGGCCTTCCTGTAGGCACCAGCAAATAATTCATTTAGTGTTCATGTCCTTTTTTATCTTTTTTGTTTCCTTACGATGGTGACCACGGAATCATATACATAAATTTCTAGGGTAAATATTAGGGACAAGCTTAACATTCTGCTAATGCCTCTTTGTTCTGACAGGTGAACTTATCCCAAGGGAGCAGACGCTAAAGTGGTAACAGCCAACACTTTGACAGCACCCACCTGACATGCAGCCGTGTTCACTCTGCCCTTGGAGTGATCCTATGAGGTAGACAGTATTCTTTCTTTTTTTTTTTTTAATGTTTATTTATCTTGAGAGAGAGAGAGAGAGAGAGAGAGAGAAAGCATGCACACAAGAGAGGGGCAGAGAGAGACGGAGAGAAAGAGAATCCTAAGTAGGTTCTGTGCTGTCAGTGCAGAGCTGGTTGCAGGGTTCGATCCCACAAACTGTGAAATCATGACCTGAGCCGAAACCAAGAGTTGGACACTTAACCCACAAAGCTCCCCAGGTGCCCTGGACGGCATTATTTCCATTTCAGAGATGAGGAAACCGCAGCACAGAGGGATGGAATAAGGGGGCCAAAGCCAGACTACAGGTGGTAGTGCCAAGATTTGAACACACTGCTGTGTCCCCCCTGGGGCAACTGCTACTTCACATGGGCCACCAGTCTGGGAGGTGCAGCCAGGGGGGTGAAAATGGGACACTGAGGACTATGCATTTCAACCACCACGTCATCAGCGGGATCTGAAGAGCGCATGGGTGGCTCAGTCGGTCAAGTGTCCGACTTGATTTTGGCTCAGGTCATGATCTCACGGTTCATGGGATCGAGCCCCACGTAGGGCTCTGTGCTGACAGTATGGAGCCTGTTGGGGATTCTCTCTCTCCCTCTCTGTCTGCTCCTCCCCCACTCACACTTTCTCTCTTAAAATAAATAAATGAAAAAATAAAATACCTGGAGTAGTAACAGGAAGAGGAGTACACTCAGAGACAGATTCCTAAAGAGGCAATATTTCAGGACTTGTGGAAGCAACAGACCTTCAGAATCAGATAATTTTTTTTCTTACAATAGTTACTTCTAAAGATTATAAATTACTTTCTGGAGATTCAGTAAAAAACACCCCCCCCCAAATTTGGACATTTCTCCTGAACACATGCACCCTGGGAAGTACAGCTGGCAGGAAACAGGACCCAACATCCATCACACAAACACTTCAGGTTTTCAATTATTTGCGATAAATGCCATGGATTATTTTCTCAGCTCGGTTTCGGCAAAGAAGAAAAGTCAACTGCACAAAAACGTGAGTCAAAAGTATCTGCTGTCTAAGGTGTTACCTGAGAGTGGAAGTTCTGGAAGATCCAAACGGTGAGTCGTACCTTTGCCAGCTGGCCGAACGCTGCTGTACGCTGAATGTCTCTGAAAACCGAAGCAGCACAGGTGAGCCTGTGGCCCCAGGAGCAGCACAAACAGGGCGTGTGTGTCCACAAAGCAGTTCTAAACTCATCAGAATCATGCGAGGGCGCTTTTAAAATAACTTATTTAGGGGCACCTGGGGGGCTCAGTGGGTTAACTATCCAATTTCAGTGCAGGTCACGATCCCACGGTCTGTGGGTTTGAGTCCCGCATCAGGCCTGGAGCCTGCTTTGGATTCTGTGTCTCCCTCTCTCTCTCTCTCTCTCTCTCTCTCTCTGCCCCTTCCCTGCGTGTGCTCACGTTCTCTCTCAAAAATAAATACACATAAAAAAAACCCCAACTTATTTATTTGAAAATGTAATACATGCGACTGGCCTAATCCTCAGAAGAAGCAGAAAGAACATATAAGAGTCTCCCTCTCACTCCCGTCATCTGGTTCTTCTCTTCGGGGGTAATCACGATTAATCAGCTTTGTGAGTACCTTCCTGGAAAATTCTACGTATATTCAAGGAGGTGTGTAAAAATACGGTTTCTGAATGGCCAACAAGTATACGAAAAGGTGCTCAACTCCACTCATCATCAGGGAAATGCAAAAAATCACAGTGAGATATCTCTGCACACCTGTTAGAGGGTCATTATTTTTAAAAGACAGAGAAAGAGAAAATAACAAGTGTTGGCCAAAATGCAGAAAAATTAAAATCTTTATGCACTGTTGGTGGGCATGTAAAATGGTGCCTCCACTACGGAAAATGGTACAGAGTTCTTCAAAAAATTAAAAATAGAACTCCTATACAATACAGCGGCCCCACTTCTGGGTCTATATCCAAAAAAAATAAACAGACTCTAGAAGAGATTTTTGCATGCCCATGTTCACTGCAGCATTACTCACAATAGTCAAGGGGCAGAAACAACCTAAATGTCCTCAGACAGATGAATGGATAAACAAAATGTGGTATTTACATACACTGAAATATTAATCAGCTTTAAAAAAAGAAGGAGGGGGCGCCTGGGGGGCTCAGTCAGTTGAGCGTCCGACTTCAGCTCAGGTCATGATCTCACAGTCTGTGAGTTCGAGCCCCACGTCGGGTTCTGTGCTGGCAGCTCGGAGCCTGGAGCCTGCTTCGGATTCTGTTTCTCCCTCTCTCTCTGCCCCTCTCTGCTTGCCCTCTGTCTCCCTCCCTCTCTCTAAAATAAATTAACATTAAAAAATTAAAAAAAAAAAGAAGAATGCAGTACTTTTTCCCGAATACTAACATGTAAA
Organism: Cryptoprocta ferox; assembly: GCA_028646485.1. Classification (NCBI taxonomy): domain Eukaryota; kingdom Metazoa; phylum Chordata; class Mammalia; order Carnivora; family Eupleridae; genus Cryptoprocta; species Cryptoprocta ferox. Next base: position 9,155,071 of record CM053565.1, read on the forward strand.
GATGTCTCCGATAGCTTCCTTCATTTATTCAACAAATATTGACTGAGCTCATACTGTGATATAACTATGTGCCGGCCATCTAATAGCAAGCAAAAGAGATAAAATCCCTGCGCTCACGGATTCCATTTCAACGACTCAGTGAAACGAGCCAGTGTCTGAATAACGTTAGTGTAATCCAATTTATAAAACTTTCTCTCCTTCCCCCTTCCCCAACCACACACACTTTTATGCTAAAGAAAAACGTCTAGAAGGATACACAACAAGCCATCAACATTGGTTCTCTCTGGGGCCAGGCAGCAAGGGAGAGTTTTAACTCACTTCCTCCTATGCCGGTTAGGTCAGTGTAACCCTGATCGCACGGTAATGGAGGTCAGGATAACGGCTAGTTTAAGGGATTACTGACTGGGCGGTGGAATGAGGAGGCCTTGTGGGGTGATGAGAATGCTTTATCTTGGTGTTGGCTACTGGGGTGTGTACCTATGGAAACATTCAAGCTATATATGTTTCTTCAATGTTTACTTATTTTTGAGAGAGAGAGGCAGATCATGAGCGGGAGTCGGGGGGCAGAGAGAGAGGGAGACACAGAATCCGAAGCAGGCTCCAGGCTCTGAGCTGTCAGCACAGAGCCCAACGCGGGGCTCGAACTCCCAAACAGTGAGATCATGATCTGAGCCAAAGTCAGGCGCTTAACCGACTGAGCAACCCCGGCGCCCCTGCAGGGTACTTGTTAATGACAACACTACCCTTGGCTCAGTGAGAGCAGTGTGTGAATGTTACTAAAAACACTGAAAGCGCTGGTCTTAGAAAATGCCAAGAAGCTCTGGTCTAGAACCCTTGCAAGATGGCAGAGGTGACACAGATTGTAACCAGTGAACTCTCTAAGAACTTACAAATTGTAAACATTTTTCTCTCTGGGGTGCTTTTGAAAAAAAAACCACACAATTCTTTGAGAAAAGTAACTAGTTCAATATCCACTTCTGGTAAAAATTATCATCTTCAGTTAACTGAAAACTTTAAATATATCTTATGGATAAAATTATATGAGGTTTACAGTGCTTCTCTTGGACCTTTATCAGGCCTCAGAATTGCAATTGTTAAAATTCGTTTAATACTTATTTATTTTGAGAGAGAGAGAGAGAGAGAGAGAGAGGGCACTCATGTAAGCAGGGGAGGGGCAGAGAGAGAGGGAGGGAGTGAATCCCAAGCAGGCTCTGCACTGTCAGAAATCAAGAGTTGGATGCTTAACCAACTGAGCCACCTAGGTGCCCAGAATTATATATTTTTTAAATGTTTATTTATTTTTGAGGGAGAGAGAGACAAAGCTTGAGCATGGGAGGAGCAAAGAGAGAGGGAGACACAGAATCCGAAGCAGGCTCCACAGCCCGACACAGGGCTTGAACTTACGAATCAGGAGATCATGACCCGAGCTGAAGTAGGATGCTTAACCAACTGAGCCACCCAGGTGCCCCCCACCCAGAATTGTAATTTTTAACAAAAGTTTCATTATTATTTTATGCCTATTAAAAATGATGTTCAATGTGCCCCCTAAAATAAACCAATTGGATTTTCACTTCCCCTTTGCTGCCAGGGTGTAAGACACCATGGTGACACCACATGGCACGGACCAGCGCCCACATGGCCAAGGCTCTCTTACCTGCATCGGAGAAACGGCAGCAGCTGGAGTGGTCCTCACTGGAATCCCACTCAGAGGGCTTCTGGGTGTTTTATGGACAGAAATATTCTGTCCAGCTCCACCTGCCAGGCAAAGAGATGGGGACATTTATATGCTGTTCCTCAAAACAGCAAGTAACAGCTCCTCATCTGTCACTGTTTGGGCGACAACAAAGGCATCCCAGGATTCTTCTAGGTATTACCGTTACTCTGTTCCCTCCCCTGGACTAGTGCTGAATGGGGAAGCGGGGGGAGGGGTGGGGAGGAGTCAACTACATGGGGATTGCTCTTAGAGGTGGGACACACAGTGACGGGGGAAGAAAACACACATGACGAGGCATCTAAGGCAGGAAGGAACAGGAAAAATTCTTACACAAACCATTAATTGTTCATTCATTTCCCATCTTCATAGACTTGAATGTAGTCACCAGGCTTTCATATCTTTTAATATTTGCGGTCTAATCTTCACCTAACTTAGCTGCAAACTATTTTAGCAAAGACACCCAGGTACATCCTAGGATGAGCTACTACCCCAGCCTCCCTATCTCACAGGTGTATACATCTGTTGCGGTCAAAAGAAGAAATACATTGTTATTTTGGACAGACGCACGTTTGGTTTCTTCTATCTACTCTATTCATGTGCGTACAGACATGCGTTTTTCTAATGCACACAGTTAACATGGTGAACCGTGAACCAGAGAGACATTTACAGAAAAAGCCGGGAATGTATCCGGATAGGCATGACTGGTCTGCACAGGTGGTCGCACACAAGACCAGGGAGAGAACAGTCTAACAGCAGTTGCAAAATGAGCGAGGCTGGTGGCGGTAGGGGGGGTGTCCAATGAGAGCCGAATGCATAGATTCAACCCTAATTTCCTAGGAAATGAGCCCTCTGGTTGACGCTAAGTCTCATGAGATGGAGAGAAGGCAAGTGGTGGTAACCTGAGTTCAAGGGGCACAGGGGCAGAAAAGGGACGTGGCAAGTCTGGAATTAAAGCTAAGGAGGAGGTGGAGAGGAAGAGGAGACTGTGTCGTGTGTGATGCAGACTCTTCAGGAGTGTCCTACGGAAGCTTCAGCAAGGCTGCGAAGTCTCTTGTGTACCGGGGCTACGTGCGGAGTGACGGAGACAGAGTCCTTGTGGTTGCGTTAATTCGGGGCCAGTGTGCAGTAGAGACAAGCTTGATATGTGGGGCCACAGTCTGAATCTGAGTTTGGCTCGTGAGACCAAATGATCAAATACCTGGACGTCCCAAGTCAAATGACTTGATGAGGGACTTAACGGTGGTCGCAGACTCCGAAGGCGTCGGAGATGTTCTGTTCACATAGACACCATGCCACCGGCCCGGAGCATCAACCTCGGAGGCCTCTGACTCTTCATTCACGGGTCTGTGTAAAGAGTACAGCAAACTGAAAAGGTGGAGGATGTTCCCACAGGGGGGAAAAGACACAGATGGAATAGAACCAATGTGGAGAAAAACAAACAAATATGGAAGGAGAATCCCAAATTTAGAACCCTGTTTTCTGTATCAGCCTTGCCTCTCTGGGAAATAAAATAGGTACCGCCCTCAATTTTTATCAGAGATGTTTTCTTGGGAATAGCCAGAAATAGTATTTAAAAATTTTTTAAAACGTTTTGTTTATTTATTTTTGAGAGAGACAGAGAGATAGAGTGCGAGCAGGGGAGGGGCTGAGAGAGAGGGAGACACAGAATCCGAAGCAGGCTCCAGGCTCCGAGCTGTCAGCCCAGAGCCCGACATGGGGGTTGAACTTGTGAACCATGAGATCATGACCTGAGCCAAAGTCGGACGCTTAACCGACTGAGCCACCCAGGTGCCCCATGTAGGGGGTCTTTTAAAGACAGATCATATGACTCAATCCTCCTGTGCCTGGTGTCCTCATCCGAGATATGTTAGCGTGTCATTTAATCTCCCTGTGAACGAGCCAAGGCAAGACCTCCCAATCTTCTGATTTCTAAGTCACTGCTCTTTTTATTATAGCAAATTGCCACCAGCTGTTTTTGGAAGATGACTAATTTATGAGAATGGCTCAAACAGAGTATTTCTGGCAGTGTATTTTAATAAGGTCAGTGGAAGTTTAAAATATTTATTTACTGATCTTTCTGGAATCAATCTAGCCACTCATAAGCTTCTGTGGTTGAATTTCCTTGTCCTTAATTCTCAAAGCTTTCTTCTGTTGCTCTGTGATGGGTGTGAACAGAATACATTTTAGTGAAGCAGAACTTAAAACACTGAAAGTATGCTGTCCTACACTTTTGTCTCCCCCTTCTTTTGAATGAAAAAAAAAAAATCAATAAACTGATGACTTCCTTGAAAGAAAACACCAGGAACTTCAGAAACTGGTAGGGGGCTGGGTTAAAAAAGTGTTTTTAATGTTTATTTATTTTTGAGATAGAGAAAGAGAGAGAGCCAGGGAGGGGCAGAGAGAGAGAGGGGGATAGAATAACTGAAGTGGACTCCCCGCTGTCAGCACAGAGCCCTATGTGGGGCTCAAACTCATGAACCGTGAGATCATGACCTGAGCTGAAGTTGGACACTTAACCAACTGAGCCACCCAGGTGCCCACCCCTCAAATTTTTTAATTGAATGAGTTTGGTTTTTGTATTTTCCCCATTGTGTTATACAGTATAAAATCAGGCGGTGAATATGCAGAAAGAATGAAATCAGGTTCGGTACCAGCAGGAAAAAAAATCTCCAATTTCTGTCCTGGCCATTCCAAGGAAGGTCAGAAATAAAGTGGACCACCTTCTCACCAACCCATTGAAAGAACCAGCTCCCAAAGGGGCTTTGCAGAAACTCAGAAAAAAAATATATATATATATATATTTTATATATATATATATATTTATAAGATTATATATATATATTTATATATATATATTTTTTTTTTTTTTTGAGAAAGAGAGAGAGAGGGAGAGGGAGAGAGAGAGCACACAAGCAGGGGAAGGGCAGAGAGAAAGGGAGAGAGAGAGAGAATCCCAAGCAGGCTCCATACTGTCAGCACAGAGCCCAATGCAGGGCTCGAACTCACGGACCGTGAGATCATGACCTGAGCTGAAATCAAGAGTTGGATGTTTAACCCCCTGAGCCACCCAGGCACCCCAAAGGAAGACCTTTTTTAAAAATTCGTTTTCATTTTGTTCCTTGTTATTTTAATGAAAACAATCCTACATTCTGCCAAGGTATTCCCTTCAATTATCTACGTTTCTCTGTGATTCAATAGATCAAATGATTAATGGGGGGGTCTCATTTAGGAAACAGCAAGGCTACATACGAGAGCCAATTCCCAGTCATCTGGCCTTGAGACACCCCAAGACTATATTTCAAATGATCAGTCGGCTTGCCTAGAACAGTAAGAGTCAGTAGCAGAAAACTCTGCAAGCAGATCAGAGAAGCTACCGAACCAAATACCCCTCCCCCATGTTATATGACAGGGATGCGTGTGGATGCGTATGTGCACACACATGTGTATGTATGCACGTGTGTGCATGTCGGGGGTGGGAGAAGGACTCCCAAAACAAAGCCTAAACTGAAGAACCATAGAAAACAGTTATTAAGAACGCTATTGGTTTTTATTAGTGCAGTACTTTAATCATAAATAGATCTGAAATTCCTTTACATCAGCCTGTCTTAGGATTGTCTGGGAATGACTGGTAACAACCCTGGTGATAAATGAAGTATTACATTTTCTCTGTTCTGAGGAAGACTAAGACTGTGTATTCTATAAAGGATATTAAGAAATATGAAGCACGTAGCCAGGTGCATTGTGGCAAATTCATTAAATACAGGAAAAGCTTCGAGACCACTACTGCTTAAACATTTGTTCTATGCTGTTACCTCCTAAAGACAGATGTTAGGTTCGAAGGTCAATCTGTTAAAAAAAAAACAACAACAAACCCACACCTACATATCGTCAAATGAGCTTTGAGAATCTCCTAAATCACCCCGAAGCACAGCTTTCATGGTTTTGAAGGGACAACTATACAAACATACCATCCTTCAATGCGCCTACTATTCGATTTCCCTATGGCACTGAGCAGTCTCTCTATATTCAGGCACCTCTTGGATGAAACAGTGCCATGTGCTTAGGGGACATGTTGAAAACAACAGAAATGAGTCATGTCTCCATCTGATCCCAGAATGTCAGACTATGATAATAATGAATGGTTTTTGCCAGAAAAAATGTATAGCGCCACAGTAAGTACCATGTGTCTTAAAAACATTATGTAATGTACTTAACATGCATTTTTAAAAATGCTATCAGTATTTATTTCATTGTTCTTATTCTCAGGCAGTAATCTGCTCTTAGGAAGGGGCAACCCATACCTGAGAATGACTGACTGCTGCAGGCAAGGGCCATGTATTCACTGCTGGGGCACCTTCCATGTCTTTTGTTATAATTTAAACATATGTGCCATGTGTCTGGAATCATCTTTTATTTTCGAAATGTTATCCAATCTCTCTAATTGACGGCTCTCTTTGTTTGGTTAAAGAACAGACTTCCAGTGCTGCTGATTTCCCACAGCGGTGACTTCACCATGCAGGACACTCTGCGGCCGTGTCGGTGTTGATCCAAGAATACGGGAGCTCTTGTATGTGCTTAGTTTAAAATTTTTTTAAATGTTTTTATTTGATTTTTGGGAGAGAGAGAGAGGGACAGAGCACGAGCAGGGGAGGGGCTGAGAGAGAGAGAGGGAGACACAGAATCGGAACCAGGTTCCAGGCTCTGAGCTGTTAGCACAGAGCCCCGCATGGGGCTCCAACCCACAGACGGCGAGATCATGACCTGAGCTGAAGTCAGACGCTTAACCGACTGAGCCACCCGGGGGCTGGGGGATGCTTAAAGTATTCAAAAGTTAAGTACCCTTGTGCACTGTTACATCACACCACTGCTACCTTCATAACTGGCAGGTCAGTATCTGTAAAGACCAGTCCTGTTCCTGAAAGACTGAGTGAAGCCCAGCTCCACGCACCTGTTGGCGGCACTTGTTGGCGCCACAAAGACCTGTAACCTCTGACCCCCCCTGCTCACCTCGCTCCTGGACTACAACCCTAGCTCCCTGAGGCTCTGTTCCCTTTAGGTCTTCTGTCTGTGCCTTTGCTCATTCTAGGCCCTTGCGTGGAATGCAATTGTCTCCACGTATTTCTTACTGTTGTGAGTGAAACGAATCTAAGAGTGGTCTGCTGCTCTAGAGAGAAACAGAAACTTGAAACTATTCTTCAGGCTGTCAGGTATCCGTGTTTTTCTGAATTTCATTTTGGACTTTCAGTAGAAGCATACATATGAAAGTAAAAACAGAGTAAGATAGCAATTTGAACACAAGCATCTTGATCTCCAAATCCCAGCAGTAAGAATTGGTGTAAAAATCCTGCATCAGCACTGGAAGCTACAGAAGGACAACATCTCTACCTGCCCGGAGCTTTGAAGACTTTCTGCTGCATAGAGAGTAAGGGGGCGGGGGAGCGGCATGGAAAGTAAATACTACGGGCTTTATTCCCGATTCCCTTTCAAAGGAAATGAAGGTGTGGGGAAGCTCCTGTGATGGCCCCTGTTTAGAGGGCCCGGCCTAAGAGGCACACTTGAAGCCCTGAGCATGCAGAGGATTCTTCCTGCAAGGGCTGGATGATGTTAACATAGCACTGTCCGAAGAGGCCAGAGATGGTTTATCCCAGGTAAAAGGACAAAAAGGGGCAGATTAGGAAGAGCCACAGTATTTCCCTAAAATGGATGATGACCTGGCAAAAGCAGACCCAGGATGCTGGTTCCCACAACTAGTTTCACCAAAGAAGTAACTGGACACATGAATTTCACCCACTACGAACCTATTCCTCTGTATTCTATTTGAGCTTCTGTGCGTCCGATATGCAACACCAAGTTACCCTCAAGAACTTTCTTTCTGGGGCAACTGGGTGGCTCAGTCAGTTAAGAGTCTGACTTTGGCTCAGGTCATGATTTCACAGTTCATGGGTTCAAGCCCTGTGCTGGGCTCTGCGCTGACAGTGGGGAGCCTAATTAGGATTCTCTCTCTCCCTCTTTCTCTTTGCCCCTTCCTCTCTTTCTCAAAATAAATAAACTTAAAAAAAAAAAAAAGAACCTTCCTTTGTATCCTTAAAAAAATTTTTTTTTTTTTTTACTATTTATTTTTGAGAGGGAGAGAAACAGTGCAAACAGGGGAGGGGCAGAGAGAGAGAGAGGGAGACACAGAATCTGAAGCAGGCTCCATGCTCTGAGCTGTCAGCACAGAGCCCGATGCGGGGCTCGAACTCATGAACTGTGAGATCATGACCTGAGCCGAAGTCAGATGCTTAACCAACTGAGCCACCCAGGCGCCCCTCTTTGGATCCTTTTTTAAGATACTAATAGCTTTTAGTAGTAGTCAGGCAAAGTGGGTACAGATCTAAGCAGAACCTATAGACACTGATCTTGGGCAAATGTCGGGCCCTGATACACTAACCCATTTAAGCAAGCAGCAGCGATGGGCAATTATCTGCCCCGCCGTAAGACATGGCCTGATCCACAAATATATTCCATAACATAAGATGAAGGGAATAACTGCACTCAAGGGAGAGCACACATATGTAAATTCATGACAGGAAACAGAATTGTACGCTTGATAGCAACTGCCCTGAGAATACAACAATATTCAAGAAAAGAGGATAATATGTGAGATGACAGTTTACGATGAAAGGCCAAGTCTAAAACATGATATTAGCAATCTCATAATCCCATGAAAATTTTCTTAAAGCAGTTTTGTTTAAAAGTTGACGAGAAAAAGAAATGAGGGCGTATCCGTAACGGCCCTCTAAATATAGACGAAATAGATATAATGTAAAGGTGGAATTTCGATTTAGTGGATGGTTTAGATCATAAATGGTGCTGGCATGACTGGCTGTCCATCTGGAAGAAAAAGACTCAGACCTCACATTGGACTCAACAAAGAAAGGTAGATCAAATATCTGAGACAGAGAGAGACAGAGAGAGACAGAGAGAGACAGAGAGAGAGGGAAAGAAACAGGTGAAGGAAATGTTATAGGCTATTTGTGTAAGATTAGGGTAGGGGAAATCTTTTTTTGTTTAATGTTTATTTTATTTTTGAGAAAGAGAGAGAGAGACAGAGCATGAGTGGGAGTCAGGGGGCAGAGAGAGGGAGACACAGAATCGGAAGCAGGCTCCAGGCTCCGAGCTGTCAGCAAGGAGCCCAATGCGGGGCTTGAACTCACAGACGGTGAGATCGTGACCTGAGCCGAAGTCGGACACTTAACTGACTGAGCCCCCCAGGCGCCCCTAGGGTAGAGGACAAAACAAAACAAAACAAACCCAGAAACAGTAAAAGAAAATACTAACAGATTAGACCATGTAACAATACAAAAATTTCCCTGATAAAGATGGCAAAGCCAAAAGACCCATAATATACTGGAATAAATACGCATCCCTAATAAAATGCTAATTTATAAATGGGGAAGACAAAAACAATCAGCTCAGTGAAAAAATAAGCAAACTAAGCAATTCTCAAAAAGATAAAACTCAAATGGTAAACATATAAAGATGCTTGGGAAAATGTAAATTTAAAGTACTAATGAGATAGCATTTTTTGTTTATCCTATTGGCAAAAATTAAGATTGGTATTTATCTGCAGCTGCTAAGGCTGTGCATGAACAGGCACTCTCATCAAGAATAAAAGGTCACAAGTCTTAGGTAAGTAATCTGGAAAATCTATTAAAATAAAAAACATGCAAATCCTCCAGTATATCAATCATACGTTTATAAACCCATCCTATGAAAATAAAAACACAGATCTATAAGGCTATGTGAATAAGGACTGCTATTATGCTATTATCGGGAAAGTAAAAAAACCAGGAAATATAACCTTGATGTTCACTGATATGACAATATTTGAATGTTCTAGGGCACATTCATCCTCTGGGACACCAGGCAGCTCTGAAAATGAGTTAAATTCATATATGTCGACCTGGAAGGATGCCCATGGTACAGGGTTAAGTGAAATGTGAAAATGCGGAGTATTGTATAGAATATAATGCCATTTTTATAAAAAAATTAAAACAAGCCTTATATATTTTAATGAGTAGAGGGAAAGGGAAAGAAAAATAGACAAACTGTGAACACTGATTACCTTACAGAGTGGTACTAGAAAGGGGAAAATATATATATATATATACATATATAATTTTTTTTTTGACAGAGAGAAGGCATAGTGAGCAAGGCGCAGAGAGAGAGAGAGAGAGAGAGAGAGAATCCCAGAAGGGGCGGGGGGGGGGGGAGAAAGAGGCGGGGGGAGAGAGAAGCAGGACTCATGTTTACCTGA
>CM053565.1:9165183-9178515 GCA_028646485.1 Cryptoprocta ferox
TTAATGACTGAGCCACCAAGGCACCCCAGGGAAAAGATTATTATTTTTCATTATACATTTCCATTTTGTTACCTAGATATCTAAATATTCATAATTAAGAAGAAATCCAGTATATCCAATCACCAAGTGACCTATTTATTTTTACATTTCAACAAGTCAAATCTAGACTTCAAATTCCACGTACTAGATTTTTTTTGAAATGCTGGCGTTGTGCTTCGACGGTTTATGCAAAATCAGTATTTTTGCCCCTTGCCCTCGTGTTCTGATAAAGAAATCGCTTTTAAAAATTGCAATCATTATTTACAATCAGCCTCCCACCAACAAATCTGTCCCGAAAGCCCAGCCTGCTTCTAGCTCAGATTCTAGTTATTGGACGCGGCTTTAAAGACCTGAAACTCTGTGCGCTTAGAAAAGGGAGCACAGGATGACATGAAGGCCCTGCGAAAACCTGGCAGTGATTACAAATCAGGCAACAGCGTCTGCTGAATAATAACGAATTTATTTAGCACTTCATAAATGCTTGCATATAAAAATATTCAACGGTACCCAGAATAAAGGCATATCGAAATACGGGGTACAAATATAGCTGTGCATCTGAAGTTGAGGTTATGTTCTTACTGTTCCTGTTGAAAAAAACCTGGCAAGTGAATTTCATAGCATTCCAGGAAATTCTCGATTTGAGGTAAAGGTCTCCCAGTATATAAACTGGACAAGGCCAGCGAGAATCTAAACTATCTTTATGGAAAAGGCATCAGACTCTCTTCTGTCACTAAGCTAAATTTTTCTAGAGATTCTGGGCTCTCCAGTTGGGACACGCCAGCCCATCCTCCTGAGTTAGAGAGCGTTCCTGCCCCTGTACCAGACGGGGACTCTGGTCTGGTCCTGTGGACACACAGCTAGGACCCAGAACTGTCCGTGAGGGGCACGGGAGGCCGTGTCTGACGGCGGCTGCCGAATTAGTGAGGGTCTTCACAAACTTTGTTTAACATCACACTCTGGATTCTGGATCACATTCAATCACACGCTTCCGGATTCAAAGTCTTTCAGTTTCCGAGTTTTTATTCCTGAGGCATCTGTTGTTGATCGATTTTTAGTCAGATTCCAACAGGCACTGTCACCACAGAAAAGTACTGCTTCAACTACACCCTTTATTATCAGCCAAACATCTGTGTTGAGCCCAAAAGAGATTTGGGAAATCAACCCCAAACTCCACGGTGGTTTATGTCAGATGAGGCAATCAAGTCAGACCCCAGCCTGAAAGGGCTTGATCGAGACTTGATATAAAGGAAGCGGAACTTGCTGGCTTCTTCAGAATGAGACCTGATGACACAGACGGCTTCCTACTTTGCCTTCAGTAGTGTTAATTCCAAGATGATCAGATACCATTTTCAAGAGGAAGCACAGAAATAAACTCCAGAAGGTCGAGCACAAGCACCGGCTGCATTTTCCATTTGCTCCGCCTCTGCTCCCTTGGAACGCCCTAGCTGCACGTAAAAAAATTAGTTTCACAACATGCTTGTGCTTTGTTTTTTTTTTTTCTTTTTTTTCTTTTTCTTTTTTTTTTTTTCCCCAGAACAACTTCATCTTAGGCTCCAAATAAAAGACTTCTGGATCTTCTGAGAAAAAAAGAAAGGGGAAAAAAAAAGGAGGGAAGGATCATTCATCTTTGATCGTGCACAATGAGTGGATTCCAAAATGCGGAAAAAAGGTAGAGACTTGATCACAATGACTCAGTGTGAAACAGTGGGTGTTATAAGGAGACAATCTGGCTCTTTGTAAAGAGGTCATTTCTCCTCTACATTATTCCCCCTTTCATATAGAAATGGCTGTAGTTTCCCATCATGGCAAGGGCTGGGCTGTCTTTCTTCCAGCAAATGCTCTGCTAGCTGACAGAGACCACGGAGCTGTGGAAATAGAAATGGAGGGGAAAGGCTGGTAAAGGAGTTCCTTGAGGCAACATGCTCTCAGGCTACAAACAGAGGAGGGAGCAGCTGACACTGGCCCACAGGGAAATGTGAGTAATCTAGAACAGGGCCAACATGTTTTAATTCCTGCGCCTCTAACATTTTTGGAAGTCAACGGTCTTCAGACAGAGAACATGCCAGAGACTTCAAAAACACCACCAGCCTCCTCTCACTAGACCTTCCCCAACAGGCAGCTGTGTTGCGGAAGTAGAGACCGCCAGGAGGCACAAAATCAGGCCCCTCTGTAATTTACAGAGTGGTTCGTCCTTTCCTCTACTGTCTTACAGTCAAGGCCAAAAATAAAAAAGGATTTCTTTTATTATTAAGGCATAAAAGTCCTAAAGATCTAGCGAATGTTCATATCCACACTTTTCAAAGCAACTTGATAAAGATGGGGGTTAGCGGGGTGGACGCCTGGGTGGGTCAGTAACTTAAGCATCCAGCTTTGGCTCAGGTCATGATCTCATGGTTTGTGAGTTCGAGCCCCGCGTCGGGCTCTGTGCTGACAGCTCAGAGCCTGGAGCCTGCTTCAGATTCTGCCTCCCTCTCCCTCTGCCCCTCCCCCACTCGCTCACTCTATCTCTAACAAAAATAAATAAACATTACATAAAAAAGATGGGGGTTAGGGATGCAGACACCGCTCTTTAGGACTCTAGGCTGTGTATCCAAAGCCACAAATGCAAATTCCAGCCATGAAAACAACGAGGAGTGGAAGGGTTGTGCTGGGATCCCCGAGGGCCAGTTTGCACATCGAGGGCCACAAGTGCCACAGGCCCCTGACAGTCCCAGGTGCTCAGAACCTGCCGAGGAACCCCCATGAGAACGGGTCACCCTTCTGGCGGGGCCAGGGAGGCTGTGTCAAAGTAGCGCCAACAAGAGAACCGGAGAAGATCTCTCAGAGACCCGAGCTCTCTGCTCTTCAGGGATAATAGCCCCAGGGACCCCCCCTTCCCCGCCCCCGAGCAGCGGGGACACGTTACAGCGGTGGGAACACAGAGGGCGGCACAGGCACGCGACGGACGCTAGGGCAGGAAACACTGTGCACATACAGAGTCTGGCGGTGATAATATGCCACCAGCATGGTGCTCGCGGCAGAGGTGACAACGCAAGAGCCAGTGAGCAGTACAAGCTAGACGCGTTCAGAATCTCAGCCATTCTGTTTAGAAATCACTGCGGTTCATGAGGGACAGATGTTTAGTGTTTTTAACGGTCTTCTTTTTAAGATGTCGTCCATGGATGCTTACTGGGGTCATATGATACATATATAGTAAAAACCGAGTCAGTCACCCTAAAAATAATGGCCTTTACTGTTTCAGAGTAAGAGAAAAAAAAAAGTATAGGTCTTTCACTGTTGTTCTTGGAGAAGCCTGTGTCACACACTGCTCGTCAACAATGTCCCTTCATTAAAAAGGCTGTGTGGCCCATCAAGTCACTACATGGGGCTGAGTGTGTGTTCTCTGTATCTGGAGGCCAGGCCCAGGTCTCGACTTTTCCGGAAAAAGGCATGATGTTTTAATTTCGATGAAAGTTTTAATTTTAATGTCTTGCTCTTAATGACTCAAAGCTGGAAGAGGCCAGAGTTGGAAAAGTTATTCATGTATCCTTTCATCGTTAACTTACGAATGTCCGGCAAAACAGATCACTTCCAGGCCCCTAAGAACTACCCTGCCTTGTACAGCGGCGCCTGGGGGGCTCAGTTGGTGAAGCATCCGGCTCTTGACTTTGGCTCAGGTCATGATCTCACGGTTCGTGGGTTCGAATCCCACATTGGGCTCTGCGCCGGCAGCACGGAGCCTGCTTGGGATTCCCTCTCTCCTTCTCTCTCTGCCCCTCCTCACTCATGCTGTCTCTGTCTCACACTAAAAAAAAAAACAAAAAAAAAAAAACAAAAAAAAAAGACCTACATTGGCTTGTAGTTTCTGGAAGTGAAAGGGGAGGCCCACAGCCCAGCTAAAATGTGGAGATGTCACTATGCTTGGGAGGTTCCCAGGACTGCACTGGGCAGATGGCACTGTTCGTACATGAGCTCCTGCCCCCCCATCAGGAAAGGGCCAGCTGACCAACTAGTCTCAGAGAACACGAGAGCTCACGGGGGCCTTAACTCACAAGCCACGCTTATCTCCTGCTTTGAGGGATGGACAAGCTCGGTCTGGGAAGGAAACCTTGCCAAGTTAGTGGCAAAGACAAGACTAGAGCCTCGTTCCTATCTATCTTCACATCGGTTTATTCGGACTCCAGAATCAAAATACCTTCAAAAACATAATAGGACTGAAGATTGCTAATGAACTGATTTTTAGAATGATTGAAAATACTGGGTTAAATAATGTTCCACTTTGTGTTTGCTCCTGAGTTCTTGGTCATAAAGGCTAACTTGTATCCACACCCAGGCCCTTCCTTTGCCCACCTACCAGCCTCATTATATCCCCTCAAATGCCCATATATGCAAAATGAGAATGCGAATCAGTTAATCCCATGGTAGGACAGAGGTGCTTTTCAGACGCTCTTACCTTCTCTCGGCTGTACTTGCGAGGACCTCATCAGAGAATTTGCTGCAAGTTCTTTGGCTGTGGCTTAAACCGAGAACGACTTTTGAGTTCTCATTAGGTGACTAGCAAAGTCAAATCGAGTTTCAGTCAAGAACCCATTCAGCCAAGATGCAAGCACTAGGTCACCTCAGGACCTTTGAGGGTGTGAGCTGGTTTCAAGTCTTGCTCATGGGGGAGGTTCAGGAAGTGGCTGGGCCGTCAGCAACAACCTTTCAAAGAGTTAACTCTCTGGAAGGGCCAGTCTGCAGAATCCAATAAGAAAGCAGTGCCGGCCACTGTCTGAGGCCTGCCCTACACAATGACAGGCAAGAAGGATGCTGACGCCTGCAGGGTTTCAGTGATGTGCCATGTTCTGGGCTGGTGGCAGCTCTGCAATTTTGAAATGTTTTGTGATAGGGGATCAAACTGCTAGATCTGGGTGGGAGGCTTGCAAATCACTAGAAAATCGAAACACATACATGTATTGTCTATAAAAAAAAAAAAAAGGGACCCTAAGTCCGAAGATGTAGGATATCATATATGGATCCTAAATTGTCAGGACACATGCAAAGATTTCTTATGATATCAGAGTTCAAGTTGTACCATCTGGGCTGTGTCTCAGAATCTATGTAAGAAATGCAGCAGCTCATGCAGTTCCTTATTTAGGGCCACTACATAAACCCAGGACGCCAGTCTTAGCATCTGCCTTTAAGATAACGTATGTATGAAGCAATGCAAGTTATGCTCTGGTTCCTCTTCCAAAGACACACGTTGTAAAAGCAAGACAAATGGACAAATAAACGGAAGCACAAAAGCAGGCTAGGGGACCTCACGATCATGTCAACAGTATCAAGTCTAGCCTTCCTATTCTCCTTCCTTAAGGTGACATTCACACGCCTGGGGGCCGTGGGATAGAAGTGTGACTATAAAATAATCACCTTGATTTTCAAGCATGAATCATGGAACGAGCTACACACGTTGTCCCTGCATCCTCCTCTACAGTCTGTTGTATGTAAAAGTCATCAACAAAGGAAGGAGGGAGACTGACTGAGGCAACTTTGGGAAGAGAATCAAAATGGAATTCTGAGAAAAAAATCTACTTTTTCCCATGTCATGAAATTCATGATACATGTCATCAAATTCATGATAATACATCAGACCCAAAGGCTCAGAATTCAGCCAGTGAACAATCCTCTAGATCCCAGAAAACGTGTAAGAGCAGCTGCGCCAATCAGCATTCAGGACCCACTAAATCTGATTCTAAAATGCTACAGCTTGTATTGCAAAGGCATCTCGAAATTCCAAATGGTTTCCTAATATCCACGAGTCCCAAAGTTAGGGACGTTTACGCCTGACTGGGGAAAGGTTAAAGCCTTTAGTAAAAGCCTAAGGTACTGTTTGTAACCTTCTTTGTAAACTGTTTAAATTTTAAATGATACTTAACCTTGAACTCACTTTAGGAATACCTTCCTCTAAGCATCGCACTTAAGGAGAGCTTTCTGGGGCGTCACGCTCTGTGACTTCCCTCCCTTGGCACGGAAAAGGGAAGTCACGTATCTGCCAGATGTTGCGCTTGCCATGCTCATCCTTTCTAATAAAGCGGGTTATTTCAGCAGCCCACAGGCGTTGCCAAGGGGGAAGCACGTCCCTGGGCCGTGAGGAATGAGTCCCTTATCAGGTGGCAATTCCCTGGGGGAGTGATCCAGCCTTTCCCACGGCATGAGAGCGACCCACGCCAGGTGTTGCCACAGCTCGCTGAAGTGTGCACTGCCCTACGCTCACCAGCACTGAGATTTAAGGGGCATCCTAGACAGCTTTCTAATTTTCAAATGGAGGACACTTGGCTAGAACTTTCGTACGTATGTGAGCCAAGAGTTTTCCACCGCCTTGGGCCAGAGCATGGGCAGTGACAGGACCCCGGATGGACCATTCCTAGGTTGTGTCGTGGTGGCGGTCACGGGGGAGTGCGCTTAGAAAAGGAATCAACGTTACACAGACATCAAAGCGCCACATCTCCAGACGGCGGAGGCTCATGCATGGCGATTAAGTGAGAAGCCAAGCACTCTGTGGGCGCCCACCAGACTCACAAACGTGTGGCTCCGCCGTGACCAACCTGCCATGGCCCTGCATGTCCCCCAGCTCCTTCTGCAGCCTTGCGTTCTTCTCCTCCTCCTCCAGCAACCTCCGCTTCACGGTGCGGAGCTCCTGCTGAGCCTCGCACTTGATGTCATTGGCCACCACCACCGCGGTCTGCAGGTCCGCCTGGAACCGCCTCCACTCCTCCGTCTCCTCCTGAAAGGGATCCATACCCGCGTCACCTGCCGGCCGGGCCTGGCACGTGGGGCCCCAGGGCCCCCCATGTCAGCCACCGAGAAGGACTGGCCAGGCAGCGTGGAGCACCGCGTCGATGCTGCCTCACTAGCGGGGAAGATGCTCAGCACAGGTGGGAAGCCACCCTTTCGTGTTATCAGAGCGCTCCCTCCTGCGACCGAAAGCTGGCTTTAACTGTGCTCCCTGCCAATGCTAACCGGTGGTGCCAGGGCCTGTGCCATGGGAAGGTGCTCCAGGGATGCAGGCTGGGAGAGTCATTAGGATAGTTTTCAAAGGTTTCCAAAGCAGAAGCGGGGATCCTCTCAGTAAAATGGTGGAGACAGCTCCACATCCCCTGCTGGAGCCACAGCTCACCTTTATCTGCTTAGTCAGCGTCTTTAGCTGCCTTTCCAGGTCTGACTTCTGTTCCTCCAGCTTCATCACGTTGCCTGGAAATGAACAGGTCAGAGAGTTGGGAAAGGTGCAAGACCCTTGGGAGAAAGCAAGCTAGGTAGCAAGGGAGCAGCTCCCGATTTAAAAATCCATCCATTCTGCTATAATTTCCATCCTCAGCACCCCGAAAACTGGCAGCTAGAAACCGGAGGATCTTTCGACACAGAAAACGGCATGGTTTGGGAAGTAAGTGGTGTTCCGTTAGGTTAGACTGTCGGATGACAGGTGGGAAACCCATGCAGCGCTCTGGGAAGATCTAAACAGCCACTCACATTTATTACACTCACTCTCGGCCACCCTGACAGTTGCACACTGTCTTGCTGAATGTCCTGTATTGCTGTGAGGCCGAGGGCTTCTGTTTAACAGAGGATGTGACTGGTTACTACTCTGGTGATTTTTAGATCAGTTGCCTCGGAATCGCCTCGGGAGCCCCAGGCTCTGACCCACAGAAAAGGAATGCCTGGGGGTGGGGGAGACAGGATCTGGGATGGGTGTATTTTAACAGCTCCAAAGGTGACCTGAGCGCTCTCCCTAATTAAGAACATCCTCAGTCCTTTCCCCTCTCTGCCTCCGATTCTTCCATGTTGCTACTGGACTCATTTCAATTTAAGTCTGATCATGTCCATTACCCAGTTAAAATTCTTCAACGGTTCTTCATGATTCATTCCAGGGCAGTAGTTGTCTATTAAAGACATGAGTCAGAATTATCAGAGAGGTTTCAAAAAGAATCAACAACACATGGTCAGGCCCCACCTGGGCCATTCTAATGCAGCATGTGGGGCCTCAGAATCTGTGGTTGGGGTCAATGTTACAGAATAAGAAAACGCTCCTTAACTTCTTTTTTATTTTTCTGTCCATTTCTCTCAAGGATCTTATAGAGGGGAGTGACTGGTCTCAGGCTGGATTTGTGTATTGCTGGGTCTCCCAGTGAAGAGACATTTTAGGAATATCTTAATATCCTGAACTGAAGTTTAAAAGCTTCTCAAGGGGAACCTGGGTGGCTCAATCGGTTAAGCATCTGACTTCAGCTCAGGTCATAATCTCATGGTTCATGAGTTCGAGCTCTGCATCAGGCTCTGTGCTGACAGCTCAGAGCCTGGAGCCTGCTTAGGATGCTGTGTCTTTCTCTCTCTCTCTCTCTCTGCCCCTCCCCTACTCATGTGCGCTCTCTCTCTCTCTCTCTCTCTAAAATAGATAAACATTAAAAAAAATTTTTTTAGGGGCACCTGGGTGGCTCAGTCGGTTGAGTGTCCAACTTTAGTTCAGGTCATGATCTCACGGTCCATGGGTTAGAGCCCCGCGTCGGGATCTGTGCTGACAGCTCAGAGCCTGAAGCCGGTTTCAAATTCTGTGTCTCCCTCTCTCTCTGCCCCTCTCCCAGTCGCGCTCTGTCTCTATCTCTCAAAAATGAATAACTGTTAAAAAAAAAAATTCTCTTCTTCTCAAAAGACACACAGTCGGTGTTATTTTCAGTCTTGGGTATGTTTTGATCCAACCCCAGGGAGTGGCCTGACATCTGCTTGGAACATTAATTATATGCTGGCTTTCTTGGTGGGTCTGTGCTGACTTTTAAGGATTTGGGGACCACATGAGCAAACTCTCAAGGGCAATGTATCACAAAAACAAAATAAAACCAGACTTCTCTTCCTTGACTTTAGGCTCTTCAAGCACAGTGCTGTGTTTGGAAATACACATGGACAAGGCGGAGGGGTCTGGTCCTAATCTCAAGCATGACTACCGAGAATGGTCTGAATGGTGTGGACACTGAATGCTAACGTTCTGTAGCTGTGCTGCATGGCACGTCCAATGAAGGATGGAACCTGGGAGCTAACCAATCAATCACAGCGTAGACAATACAGCCTGCCCTCTTCATTTGTGGCAGTTACGTAAAAATGCCATGCACGCAGAATTAGCGAATACTAAACTATTGGTCCTACGGGGAATATGGGGTTGGGTTCCCACGAGCCTCTGATCACATGTTTATCAAAGGAAACGCTACTTGTGTTACACAGGTTTGTCTGCCAATGTCCTTTAAAAACAAGCCCATCCCATCAATGCTGCAAACCTGCTCACCCACAGAACCCTTTTCCTATAAAACACTCAGAGGTATTTTTAAAATTCTTCTGGGGGCTCCTTGGTGACTCAGGCGGTTGAGCCTCCGACTCTTGATTTCAACTCAGGTCATGATCTCACGATTCATGGGTTCAAACCCGCATCAGGCTCTGTGCTGACCATTTGGAGCCTGCTTGGAATTCTCTCATTCTCCCTCTCTCTCTGCCCCTCCTCCACTCATGCTCTCTCTCTCCAAAATAAATAAACTTAAAACAAAATTCTTCAGCACCTCCTGAACCTGCCTCAGCTGCAAGTTTTTAACTTTTCTCATGCTGTGTGGCCTTTTGAGCCTTGAGAGTCAGCCAGCACTAGCTGAGAAGGGTTTTAACACTTTCCTGGCCCTGAGAAACATCATCGTAAGTTTCTTTGGTTTTCGGTTTCACAACAATGCAGTCCGCTACATTTTTTTTTAACGAATCTGCAAATCTAGCTGCTTTTTCATCTTTTCCACAGCTTCATCTGTGATTTTACTTCAGCCTAGTCCAGACCAGTCTCATATACAGGTTGGTGAATTTCCTGTTCTTTTCTCTGGAAGTTCTCGTTAACATGGAACTCACAGCCACCAGCACTAAAACTCGCGCTTGAACAAAGCGTGTCTAATACACATATTTTTTCCGTAAGGCACATCACAGCTTTCCTGCTGCAGGGACCCTAGAGCGCATTTTGGGACTACACTTGGGGTCTGCTCTCAATAGTGAAATCACCAACAAAAAGCACAAAAATGCAAAAAAAAAAAAAAAAAGGCACTGAAAAACCACAGAAAAGAGATTTGCTGGTGGTAGAAGAGCTGAAACAAGATGGCGGAGGGTCACCTTGTTCACAGTGAGCTGGGAATGCACTTTGGGAGACTAATATTTTTCACCGCTCACTCTTGCGCATGTCTTTGAATGGGAGTCTGGGGTTACAAATTTTGGCAAGGAGGTAAATTCCCATATATGGACTCCACGAATAATGAGGATGGACTGTACGCGTTGGGGAACTTTGCAGGCAACCAGCTATGCTATTGTTAGCAATGGCCAGTGTCACAAAAAGCTCTGTGCATTAGTTCTCTTGTTTCAAAAGCAAAAGACACTAGGGGGTGCCTGGGTGGCTCAGTCAGTTCAGCATTGGACTTCGGCTCAGGTCATGGTCTGGCTGTTTGTGAGTTCGAGCCCCGTGTCGGGCTCTGTGCTGACAGCTCACAGCCGGAGGTTCCTTCAGATTCTGTGTCTCTCTCTGTCTCTGTCCCTCTCCCGCTCACATTCTGTCTCTCTCTCTCAAAAATAAACATTAAAAAAAATTTTTAAAAAAAAACCACACTAGATGTGATCATTTTGATAAAGCTTATTTGGACAAGGCAGGCAATGTTTAACCCCTTTTAAAGTCTTTCCCTATTCAGAGCAAACAATGAGTGCATAAAGAAGCCATATATTGGAGCCTCTTCAGTAACAAAGTGGCCAACATCCAGAAGTTACCTGATATCCTACCTTCAATGGGACACATGCTAGAACTGTTTTCTCCCCAAGCCTAAGAGCACACACTGTTCAAACCCATCTGCCCATCTGTCACCCATCTTCCCATCCATCAGACCCAAAAGACAATGCTCTGGGAATGCCTGATGAGCGCGGTCAGCAGTGCGGCACCCACAGGACACCTAGCACTCCCAAATGGGTTTGCTCTTTTTTACAATCATCCCATGCTGTTGACTCATCGTTCAATGATTATTTCTTTGACACCACCCAGTTTTCCAGTTAAAGGGGTTAAAGTACTCTGCCTTTTTTGGCTGCCATTCTTCCTAAGGGACCACAGACTACACACAAGGAAGCCTTTTCAAAAAATAATTCTCATGGGCCCTCCCGGCACTCAGCTCGCACCCTGCTCGCTCCTGGTCTGCCCGCGACCAGGGTGTGATTTCACTCACTTTCTAGCTCACTGATGAGTTGGTTGTTATGCAGCTTGACAGCCCGATGCTGTTCCACCTGATCTTCCAGTTCAAATATGGTTTCCTTCATGTCTTTAATCTCGGCATCACTCTCTGATGCTTTCTCTTGCAGTTTCAGGCTGGTTCTGCTCAGCTGTTCTGCCTGACGATCACATATCTCCTTCAAGTAAGAATAATCCTTTTCCACCTAGAATGAAAGGAGGGTTTCCTGGTCAGCGTCACAGGAAGAAGTTTCCCACACATCAGCCTCAGGCTCATCCAAGCACAGGACGGGGAGCTCTGGGCATGCGCTGTACCTGACCTCGCTTCTGTATTCTTGGCTTCAGAAACAGCCAAGGCTATAAATATAGAGAAACGTGATGTCTGCAAAAGGCCAAACGGGGCGGAGACTGTGTCACTTCCTACAGTCATAAAGAAAGCTGCAGGGACCTAAGTGCCCTTCTGTCCTACAGCTGGGTGAAACGGCGCCAGTCCGGGAGGCCCTGGTACTGCACCGGAAGAGCGAGCCTCCCCGCATCTGCTGTGGAACAGCGTCCTCTGCTGGTGAGCCGGGAACAATGCCCCCGGGACCTGACATTGCCCCGCCGACTCCAAATCGCTTCAGCCGTAAGGTACTTGCGGTCTCGGTGTTTCTTTAGAGAAATAGGACATTAATGTGATGGAGAACTCCAGCGCCAGGCACAGAACATGAACATGCACACACAGAAAAGAGGCACGTGACAGGCACTCATTTTACCTTTTCAGTTCTTCATTATTAAACATTTCGAATGCGCAGCAAAGCCCCCGACGTGACAAGATAACCGTGCCCCCAGACGTAACGATGATTAAATTTTGCCATGTTTGCTAAATATTTTTGCTTTAACAAGATTTAGCGAAGCCCCAACCTTCTCTCCCACCCCAGAAAATAATTCCCATTATCCTAAAATTGGAGTGCGCTTGTTCCGAATGGTTTTTCACTTTTACTATATACGAATGTGCCCATAATACGGAGTATTATGTACATAGTTCTGCCGTAAAATTTTTATACAAGTCATATGATACTATATTATGCTTTTGTAGTGTATAGTGTTACACTGCATTGTGTTATATGGCAATATGCCTTTGTCCTGTATAATACTGTACTTGTTATGCTGTTGCAAAACTTGTTTTTAACCATGGTTTTGACATGTATCCACACTGATATCTACAATGCTGTCATTACTTTAAATGTTTCATAGTCTGTCTATAGTCCTTTAAATAATGTTGCAAAATAGCTATACATTTATCTATTAATATAAGCTTGGTACCTAATAGATTTCTTCCCAGATTTGGAGGAATCTCCATATATAGTAACATTTTTTTTTACCATTGCATTTAATGGGTAAAACCTTCTGGCTGTAGGGGCGCCTGGGTGGCTCAGTTGGTTAGGCATCTGACTCTTGATTTTGGCTCAGATCATGATCTCACGGTTCGTGAGCTCGAGCCCCATGCTGGGCTCTGTGCTGACAGTGCTGAGCCTATTAGGATTCTTTCCTTCCTTCTTTTTCTCTGCCCCTCCCCAGCTCATGTTCTCTCTCTCTCAAAATCAATCAATAAACATGAAAAAAAAAAAAAACCTTCTGAGTGTAAGTTCTAGGCAGGCAGAGACCCTGTCCGCTTTCTTCACCATTAGAACACACTGGAGGCACCAAGTGGAAACCTGATGGATGAACAGACAGGCACTGGACAGCAATACTGCACCTGTTTTTCAATTGGGACGTTGTGATAAGGAATAAAGAAAGAAAGGAGGAAGGGAGAGAGGGAGGGCATAAGGAGGGAACCAGCATGGGAAAGAACCAGAGCACATTGCCTACCTCAAGGGTGAGCTCTGTTCTCTGAAACCTGTGTTTCAGGTATAAAGGTGTGTGGCTGGATGCTGCAATAGAAAATACATCATTGTAGCCACTGTGGCATATCGAGACGGCCGGCCTAGAGCCAGACCGACAGAGCCGAAGTCCCAACTCTGCCCAAGTAAGTCCTGGGTTGTCTTCTTTTTTTTATTTTAATGTGTGTGTGTGTGTGTGTGTGT
>CM053565.1:9179015-9268025 GCA_028646485.1 Cryptoprocta ferox
CCCAGGAATGCGAAGATGACTTAACACTCAAATGCCTCTGAAAATCTGTCATTCAGGGGCGCCTGGGTGGCTCAGTTGGTTAAGCGTCTGACTTCGGCTCAGGTCATGATCTCCCAGTTCTTGGGTTTGAGTACCATGTCGGGCTCTGTACTGACAGCTCAGAGCCTGGAGCCTGCTTCTGATTCTGTGTCTCCCTCTCTCTCTGCCCCTCCCCTGCTCACACTCTGTCTCTCTCTCTGTGTCAAAAATAAATAAATATTAAAAAATTTAAAAAAAATGTTTAAAACATTTTTTTAAAAACAAAATCTGTTGTTCTAATTCACCTTTTAACTTGTTAACAAGTTAAAAGAGAAAATCCATCATGATTATATAAAAACTACTCTAAGATCAGATCAGAGAGATTTTAAGACTACATAGACGTAGAAAAATTCAATCTCCATCCTTTAAAAAAAAAAAGCAAGCAAAACAGTTCTTAGCAAAATACGCATATGACTCAATAAAAGGTACACAAGTGCCTTACAACAGCCATGCTTGATAACAAAATGTTGAAGACACTCCCTTTAAATCAGGAACAAGGCCAAGATCCCCCACTCTGCCCCCGCACCAACCAAACTTCCATTCTTCACTGTACAATGAAGAGGGGCCTGCCCAAGGTCACAGAATTAACCATCAGCTAAGTTAGGAGGACCCAAGCTTTCCACCTACCAATCCATCACTTCATAGCATTCTGGTTTTGTACTAAAAGTGCTCCTCTGGGGAGCCTGGGTGGCTCAGTTGGTTAGGCGTCCAGCTTCAGCTCAGGTCATGATCTCACGGTTCAGGAGTTCGAGCCCCGCGTCAGGCTCTGTGCTGACAGCTCAGAGCCTGGAGCCTGCTTCAGATTCTGTGTCTCCCTCTCTCTCTCTGACCCTCCCCTGCTCGCACTGTCTCTGTCTCTCAAAAATAAATAGAAAACATTAAAAAAAAAAAAAGTGCTCCTCTGTCCTTCAGGCCTGAGTCCCTTACAACTTATCACTTGAATTCATGGTTGCTGGTAGATCAGGTGATTTTCTGCATTGGGGTTACAATAAGCTTTCAGTCAGCCCAGAAAGTCTGGGTTTTACCTTTTCAAAGATAACAGGAAAAGCATAGGTAACAAGTCTACTGCGATTATAAGTCAATGCCCCTGGGCACTAATGCAGCACAAAAATCAAAGGATCTCGAGATGTATCAAAGCAACTCTAGGTGACCTGGTGCTTCACACAGACTCTCACCTCAAAATACCAGCAAGAGTCTCTTCATCCTGCTGACAAATTTTTGAAAACTCTAATCAGCAAGTACTATAAAGGGAATACATGAATAACATAATTAACAGTTGATTTAAAATATATATGTTATACCTTGTACTCCATAGAGAATGCAAACATTTTTTCTTTTTCTCCAAATTAGACTTAGTTGGTCCCAGAAAATTCTAAATTTTATTGTCCTTGTGGAGCCAAAGCTATAATCAAGGGCAAATTCATACCTTTAACTGCTTTCATTATTAACCAAGAAATGACAGACTTAAACACAGAATTTTACTCAAAAAACTAAGAGGAAACCAAGGAAATACAGATGAGCAGGATAAAAGGATTAATAAAGATAAAAGCAGAAATAAATTAATCAAATAAATTATTATAGAACCATAAAAGAATCCAGCTGGTCTTTGTATTCAAGGATTCAAGGAATGTGGAGTGATGTGATATACTCTATCCTTCTGAATAAGAAGATTAAATATTTTACTTATGCTGATACAGGTTTGTATGCATGCCCAAACGTGCATAAACTGGGAAAACGTCCAAAAAGACATACAGCAAATTGTTAACAGTGTTTTTCTCCAAGTGACAGGATTGAAGGTAATATTAATTTTTCTCTTTATAGGTTTCCGTATTTTCTAAACATAAGTTTGTTTAGAATTTATAAATTCTAACTTACAAATACATAATTTCATGGTCAGAAAAAGTTGAGCTACTGCTTTGAGATACCAAATTATTTCTTGGTGACACATATATTTAATGTAATGTCAATCGAAGTATTAAAGAGATAGGCAAAGGACGGGGGGGGCATTTCAAGAAGGTCACCTGGGAGATGATGCATTTTGCAACAGAGTGATGGAGGGGAACTGATTCCAGACACTAAAAGTTAATGTAAAGCTACAATTACCAACTTAAACTTCAAATGGGCACCTGGTGAGTACCTTCTAATGGAATTACTTCCATACTTTCAACAAAATGCTATCAATTTAGAACATTGACAATGATAAAAAAAAAAAAAACAACTAACATTACCTACCAGATTATCTATCAGACAACCCAAGCCAGAACCAAGTTGCAGCAAACTAATCTGCTTTTATTTTTTTTAATGTTTATTTATTTTTGAGAGAGAGAGAGAGAGAAAGAAAGAGAGAGAACAAACAGGGGAGGATCAGAGAGATAGGGAGACACAGAATCTGAAGCAGGCTCCAGGCTCTGAGCTGTCAGCACAGAGCCTGACGCGGGGCTCGAACCCACAGCCTGTGAGATCACGACCTAAGCCGAAGTCGGAAGCTTAACCAGCTGAGCCACCCACGTGCCCTGTAACAGACTAATCTTAAGGCAGATGAAGCAGTAGAGAAGTCCCCTTGGGAGCTCACGGCACAACTTTTTTTTTTTTAATGTTTATTTATTTTGAGGGAGAGAGAGAGCTCGTGGGGTGAAGGGGCAGAGAGAGGGGGAGAGAGAGAATCCCAAGCAGGGTCTATCCTCACGACTGTGAGATCAGGTCCTGAGCTGAAATCAAGAGTCGGATGCTTAACTGACTGAGCCACCCAGGGGGCCTACAACTAGTTTCTTAAAACAGTAATGACCCTACACTAACTAAGGTGGGAAGTGATTTCAACCTCTCTCACCACCAGACCCCTGACATCACAGATCCAGAGCTTGGAGGAAATAGGAACTGGGAAGCCACCTGCCTACGCCTTTCCCACACTGCTCTGTGAGCAGGCAGAATACTATAGAATTACCAGCAATTTTATCATATAACAAAGTTCTAGACCGATGAAAGGATTATTTTTAAAAATGAAAAAGTGATCATTTATTTGATTGTGGGTTGGGTAAGATCTTTCCCAGTGAAGAAGGGGAGGAAAGAAGAGCCAATGAAGACCAGATCTGGACGGCCTAGCAACTGGACACCAAGCACTGGGCAAGGGCTCAGGGAAGCAGGCACTCTTGTGGACCTGCCGGTGGGAACAAACACAAGTAACACTTCTGGGGGGGCAAAGTGGCTGAATGTATTGAGTGTCCTTATTAAAATGGTCACATTCTGACACAGTAAGTCAGTGTTTAGGAATTTTTCCTAAGGAAATAACCAGACAGATATTTTAAAAATGTATTTACAATATCAAAAGACTGGAAGAGAACATAAATTCTCAACAAACAGGTGACCGCTAAAGTATTAATGAGACATTTATATAATAGGATACAGACCGGTCTGGCCTTAATACCATGTTTCAAAGAATAACGATGAGAATATGCTAACAAAATATTAAATTAAAAGGGGTGCCTGGTTGGCTCAGTTAAGCGTCCAACTCTTGATTTTGGCTAAGGTCAGGATCTCACGGTTTGTGAGCTCGAGCCCCGTATCGGGCTCTGTGCTGACAGTATGAAGCCTACTTGGGATTCTGTCTCCCTCTCTCTCTCTGCCCCTTCCCCGCTTCCTCTCTTTTTCTCTCAAAAAATAAATAAAACTAAACTTTAAAAAATTAAATTAAAAAAGAGTATGTACAGGATGAGTCTAAAAAATTTTTTTTTAATTTATGGGACACACACACATCTGAAAGGAAACACCAAAACAGTGGTTATATTATTACTGGGGAGGGAAATTAGGGATGATTTTAATCTCCTGTTACTAGCAGCCCAAAGCATCTTAACTGATAAACCTGGATAACCCTCTCTCATTCTGAGCCAGTAAGATTCAGCTTACTTGCCACCTCTTTCAGGAAGCCCTCCAGCACTACCTTCCTTTCTCCCATATTATTCTAGGTGTTCCTCCTTGGAACTGGACTGTGAACTGTCCTCTATGATCCTCTTTATCCCTGCATCGCACTCACTGATCGGATTCACTATCTCCCTGCTACACTTTGAACTTATAGTCAGAAAGGGGGTGTTTCATTTTTGTATCCCCAGTCTATCTGCAATGGAACAGATTTTCAAGCCAGAAAGCTGGATTCATGAATGAAATTGGCTGAGCCAAGGAGTCTCTCTGCTCTGTGACTCTCAAGGTCAAGAAGGGGAATGCTAAGAAGGATGAGCAAATACGGGAAAGGGCTATCTCCTTACCTTGGCCAGTAGGCTCGAAACATGTTTAATTTCACCATGGGCCTTTAGCAGTTCTTGCTTGAGCTCGGTGCAAGACAGTTCCAGCTGATCCTTCTCAGCTCGAGCGACTCTCAACATCTCTTGAACTTCACGCACCTCTGCCGTCTGCCCCACAGGACTGGCGTCCATCGCTTTCTGCTTCTCACTCTCCAAATGCGCCTTCAAAGACCCATTTTCAATCTGCAGCCCTTCCAGAGTCGCTTTGCACTCTTCCAGGGTTTGGGCCATCACACCGTTATTATGCCGTTCCAGCTCCAGAACCCCGTTCAGCTTTTCGTTTTCTTCCTTGAGGTGTTTGATCACTTCCAGAGCTCCTTGGTTCTCTTCCTCCACCTTCCGGAGGCTACAGGTCAGCTGCTGCTGGATGTTAAGCAGCTTCTCTCTTTCAAATCGGCCCTGGTCAAGAATTTCCGCACACTTCTGCTCCAGCTCCAGGATTTTCCCTTCTTGAACGCTGGGCTCCTCGGTCTTTACTCGCTCCTGCAGGAGGTTTATCAGCTTCTCATTCTCCTGACTTAGCTGCTCGGCCCTCTCTCGATGCTGGTGGAAAGAAGTCTCTAGAATCGTCTTCTCGTCCACCAGTTTCTCGTTTTCGGCCGTCAGCTCCTGGACCATCTGTTGCTGGTCTGACAATTCCTGCAAAGTCGCCTGGAGCTCCTCGGCCGTGCTGTGGTGGTTTTCCTCCATCTTCTGGATCTTCTCCGTGAGCGAAGCCAGGGACAGCTCGCTCACGTTGTTAGGGGAGCTGCCTGTGGTCGAGCACTTGGAGCTCTTAAAGGGGTTGCTGGTGGAGGACAGGGGTCTGGAGGGCGTGTCTGCTGTGATGTGCTCGAAATCCGAGGCATCTGGGGACAAAGAAGCTTTGGTGACATCGCTGCTTGAAGAGCCTGACGGCCGCAGTGCATTTTCGTGGATGGGGTGCCTATACGCATCGATTTCTCCTGGCAGCTGATTTCCGGGTGGGCTTCCGAAGCTGGACTCCTGGGTTAAGGACGTCGGGCAGCTGCTCTCCCCGGTGGGACTGGCACCTCCCTCTGAATTTGGGGAATGCTCCAGATAAGTCAGTTTCTCCCTCAAGGCCCGGTTTTCCTCCACCAGATCAGCGAGCTCCTTCTCAAAATTCCTGTTCTTCTCCTCAAGAACTCTTACCAAGGGCTCCGAGTTGCCTGGGGAGACGGGCGTTCCATCTGCGTTTGCCTCGGGAGGGTCACTTCCTTCATTGCTCGGAGCCCTTTTCTCCTTACACCTCTTCAGTTCGCTTCGGAGCCTGTTGATTTCGCTGTCTTTCTCTTTGGCTTCTGCCAGGAGTTCCCGAACCTGGGCCTCGAGCACCGCCTTTTCCCCGCCTTCATTCTCTGGCTTGGATCTTGCAGACGTGGCCCTCAGGGGCTTCGTCGGGGTGGGTGTGCTGGAAGATGTGGGACTGGACACTGACTTCCTGGGATTGGAGGGACCGCGCGGCACAGTTCTCTCTCTGGAGACGGTTACCGAAAGTTCTCGAGGAGCTGGGATGCCTGTCCGTTTGGCTGTTGTCACAGCCCCTAAGGACAGAAGTAGACACGAATGAAACAATGCAAGCGCTTTTATCAATGAAACCCAAGTGACTTCAACTCACGTCAGACAGTGAACAGAATGGCTATTGCCCTTCCTTCATTTCCGCTCCCCCTCTAGAAACCTAACTGGGCCTGACTGGGGTTTCTGTACCTCCTCCCACAGCCCTAGTCTTTGGGGGAAACTGACTCCAAGCCTGAGCTCCTCCACTTAGTCTCTCATCCCAGCCACGGTTGCTGGTCAAGGCCTGGGAACGCCCCTCAACTGAGGTCAACAGAACACCAGGAGAGATCTTCTGGTGAGTTTCTAAAACCTTACTGCACATGAGTAAGGGACCACAGAAGTTTGCAAATGGCCTATCATCCCAAGAGGAAGGTGAGAGCACAGCAGAATGAAGGAAAGCCAATTCACAGTAGCTTGGTGGAGTTGCTCCATCAGGCAGCCCTGGAGCTTAGCCTGTAGCTAAGCTGGCCTTCCAATTACACAAGCCAATAAATACCCTTCACACAAGTCCTCTTGAATTGGGTTTTCTGTAACCTGCAACTTAATGCATTGGAACTATAACCTTGGCAACTAAACAACAGCCTTTTGACGAAATGCAAGTTCACACTGTGCATTTAACAATTTTTAAAAATATTTTTAAATTTTTATTTTTGAGAGAGACAGTGCGAGCAGGGGAGGAACAGAGAGGGAGACACAGAACCCGAAGTAGGCCTCCAGCCTCCGAGCTGTCAGCACAGAGCCTGATGTGGGGCTCAAATTCACGAACCATGACATTGTGACTTGAGCCAAAGTTGGACACTGAAACGACTGAGCCACCCAGGTGCCCCATGACAGACAGAGAATCTCAAGCACGCTCCCCACTCAGCACGGAGCTGGACATGGAGCTTGAACTCACAAACTGCGAGTTCATGACCTGAGCGTAAGTCAGATGCTTAACCAACTGAGCCACCCAGGTGCCCCTTGATAATCATTTTTTAAAAAAATGTCATCAACATTTGTGAATGAGTACAAATTTGATTAAGAAATCACAAGACACAAATTATACCAAAGAAAGACTAATCTAGTCCAATGACATAGTGCTTTTAACACAAGCAGAAACGGCGTGCTTATTTGTATTCAGAGAAACAAGAATAAATGGAATTAGGATGCATTACGTGTGTCTATGGTATGATTTTAGATGCTAAAGGGATTCATGTAATAATGGAAATGACACAGAATTTAGAGTATTTATAATGGGAAATGTAAGGGGAGGAATTATTTTCTATTTTCATCTATACTACATTGTGGACAATGTTAAAAAAATTCTAGGGGTGCAAACCCCAACATCAATCTCCTATATGGCTCTACAAATGAAACCCACCTCAGAGGTTTAAGTGCAAATGAAAATTCTGGACCTATTTTCCAAACTCAAAGACCACTTGATGAATCAAGGCTGACTGCTGTAACTTCAACTCTGTGCCTTGGGTTGAAGGTCCTCAGTGAGAAAGGACCCTAGAAGGTGTCACCAATCCCTAGGCCTCTACAAGGTAGGAAGCAGTGGGGGAACGCCCCCCACCCCCACCCCAGAGCAGCAGCAGCCCCAGTCGACTAAGACAGAAGCAAAGCCCGATGTGGTAGCTCTGAGTCCACTGCCAGGGCTGCCACAAGGAACACCCGCAGGTATGAACATGCTGAAATTGGAGGTGATGACTTGAAGGCCAATGGCATTCAGAGCTGTGTCTAACAGTTGAGTGCTTTTAAAATTTGACGTAATAAAGCTTAAGCTGTCATACTAATATACAGAAAAACTATGTGATTTTTAAAGTTTATTTATTTATTTGGAGAGAAAGAGAGAGTGAGTGAGCGACCACAAGCAGGGGAGGGGCAGAGGGAGAGAGGGAGGGAGAGAATCCCAAGCAGGCTCCACACTGGCAGTGTGGGGCCTGAACTCACGAACCGTGAGATCATGACCTAAGCCAAAATCAAGAATCAGACGCTTAACCAACTGAGCCACCCAGGTGCCCCCAAACTATGTTGTTGGTTTTTTTTAATTTTTAATGTTTATTTTTGAGACAGAAAGAGAGAGACAGAATGAGACAGAGCATGAGTGAGGAAGGCACAGAGAGAGAAGGAGACACAGATCCAAAGCAGGCTCCAGGCTCTGAGCTGTCAGCACAGAGCCCAACATGGGGCTCAATCCCACCCACCATGAGATCATGACCTGAGCCGAAGCTAGACGCTTAACCAACTGAGCCACCCAGGTGTCCCGAAACTGTTTTTTTTTAAATTAATTTTTTCAAATTAAGTTACTGGAAAGCTAAGAGTACTACAATACACAGTTTAATGCTTTCAGGCGTCTTCCTTGCATCATACTTAATGAAGAAAACACTCGATGAAGACAAGATTTATTTAATTATTCTCGTAAAATGAAGATTGCAATCGCTAAGCAATAAACCGTGGTCGTAATGCTGGTTCTCCAGAATGAAGTAATCCTGGCAAGGGCCATGATGAAAACGGAAGGTAACTCAAGTTCAAGGCAGATGGGAGAGTCCAGCGCTGGTTATCACACAGCCACAGGCCATTCCTAACACAGCCACTGAAATGAAGGCTCCTTTTCAACCATTCGTTGGGTTTGAGGATGGGCAGGACTCAAACAGAACCGCGGGTCAGCTCTGTCATCCTTTCCAGCTGAAGTGAATTCCTTCCTTCTGCTGCCAAATCTTAGCCTACTCTCCCACATAGGTGTTGCTACTTGCACATTACCTACACTACTAGGAATTTTTTTTACATCAATGTACGTTTGTGAAATATATCCACTTGTATATCATGAAATACACAATCCAGTTGTGTTTGTTATGACATCTGGGTTTTTTTTTTCCTGTTCTGACACTTGATCAAGACTGATCTACACATCCTGGACCCCTGAATGAAGCACACCACCGGACACATATACCATGGCAAGGGTGACAGCAGAGGCGGCGCGAAGCCTGGGGTTGACAGAATAGGGACGGCCTAGCTGGCACTCTTAACTTCTTTGGTCTTTTCCCCATCCTCACATTGGACCATCACTTATTCCTACTGAAGCTGGCTGTCTAACTGCATGAAGTTAATAAAAGCAAGTGCCACCTCATAATTGGGAAGACTAACATGATTTTAAAAAAAACATGTTTGGAGGGCCCTTGGGTGGCTCACTTATTAACCATCTGACTTTGGCTCAGGTAATGATCTCACAGTTTGTGAGTTCGAGTCCCACATCGTGTGAGCTCGAGCCCAGCTTCAGGTGAGCCCTGCTTCTCTCTCTCTCTGCCTCTCATGGGATTCTCTCTCTCTCTCCCTCTCTCTCTGCCCCTCACTCACTTGCACCCTCTCTCTCTCAAAAAATAAATGTTTGGAGATGCCTGGGTGGCTCACTCAGTTAAGTGTCCACCTCTTGATTTTGGCTCAGGTTATGATCTCATGGTTGTGATATTGAGCCCTGCATAGGGCTCCATGCTGAGCGTTAAGCTTGCTTGGGATTCTCTCTCTCCCTCTCTCTCTGCCCCTCCCTTGCTCATGAACTCTCTCTCTCTCAAAATAAGTGAACTTAAAAAAATGTCTGGTATGTTATCTAAAAAAAGTTTTTTTAAATATCATATATTTGAGAGAGAGAGCAAGTGTGTACACAAGCAGGGAAGGGCCAGAGAGAAGGAGAGACAGAATCTGAAGCAGGATCCACACCGTCAGCACAGAGCCCGATGCAGGGCTTGAACTCACGAACCATAAGATCATGACCTAAGCTGAGATCAAGGGTCAGATGCTTAACTGACTGCGCCACCCAGGTGCCCCTAATAGGCTGTATTTTTAAAATGCCAAATGAAAAATTATATTGTGACAGATCACAGGTGCATGAAACTCTGTATTCATAGACACCCACACAAGAAGGGTACCTGGAATATTGAAAACAGTTGAATATTAAGCTCCTTGGACTGTGAGTAATTTTCCTGTTTCTTTTGTACAGTTATATTTATGTAATAAATTTAAAAAGCAGAAGGGGAAAATCCTATCATAACAATATACAGAGACATAAGGGGGTAGGAAACATAAATCGCTTCAGAGAATTAAAAGCATGTTTCAAACAACAATAGCACAACAATTTAAATCAGAGATCAGATGCTTGTCTTAAACAGTGATTCTCATAAGCTGAAAATAAAATATTTTCAGTCCCCTCTTAATTTCCTTGTCTTACCCTAAGAATGCTACTTGGATTGTTCTTCGGTAGGTAGGTCTTCTCTCTACTATGCACTGACAAAGGAAATGGTGACATTCTGAAATAAATTACTAAACTTTCATTTTTTCAACAAGAATTCACAGACCTGTCCTGTGGGAGAGACAGGCGGGAGAAAGAAATAAAGTTCACCATCTTCACCTACCACATAACTGCTGCCTTGCCTCTGAAACACAAGAGAACCTACTCCTTCGGTCTCTAAGAATCTAAACTGCGAGGATATTTTTTACTCTCACCATTCATAACAATTTTTCTCAAAAAGTTCCAATAATGTATTTATTGTCAAATCTAATTTCCCCCCTCAATCTCCATCCTTCTCAACCTTCGGTTCCCTTCATTCTCCTTATCCACACCTCTTTATCCCCCAGTTGAGGAACCTGAAAAACATTTAAAATGTCCTCTCCCCTTTCTTTTGGTAACCAACCGGTCGGTCACTAAAACTGGCTATTTTTGGAAATGTTTCCATATTTTTTCTTTGTTTTCCTTTTGGTAGGGATCCAGTCCAGGTCCTTAAGAATGTTCCATCTAAATTTCTGAAATGTTCCCACAGGTCTTCTTGATTACAGCCTCTCTCAGCCCGGAGACATAATGGACCAATATCCCTTAAATATCCTGCTCACTGTTCTGTTCCAGAATCTGTAGGCATTCCTGCCTGCTTCCTCATGATGATGCTGAACTTCTTCCCTGGGCTTTCCGGGTCAGGCATAATCTCATCCTAATCAACAATCGACATATCCAACATTTTCACTTTGGGTTTGTTTTTTTTTTTCTCTGCAACAAATGTATTTAACCCATTCAACATCCTCATGTACCTATGACTTGTTGAAATGGCATTTCCTTTCCATCCTTCTGATGGGCATTTAAACATGTTTAACTCTCTTCAATTAAAAAAAAAAATCTGGGGGCGCCTGGCTGGCTCAGTAGGTGGAGCGTGTGACTCTGGACCTTGGGTTTCTGAGTTTGAGCCCCGTGTTGGGTCTAGAGATTACTTAAAAATAAAATCTTAAAAAATAAAATCTGGAGCCTACATCTTCCTCCAGCTAATACCTGATTTCTCTCTTCCCCTCACAGCAGAATCCTCCCAAGAGGCCTGTCCACGGGTTGTCTTCACTTCTTCCCGTCATTCACTCCTCTCCCCACTGCCATTACTTCAACCAAAACCCTGTCTGCTCAGGCCGTCCACGACCTCCAAGTGGGCCAACACAACAGAGATCTTCAATCCTCTCAGCAGGGCTGGAACAATTCCTTTTATTTAAAAATGAATGAATGAATGAATGAATTTTGAGAGAGAGAGAGAGAGAGAGAGAGAGAGAGAATCCCAAGCAGGCTCCACAACATCAGTGCAGAGCCGGGCACGGGGCTTGAACCCACGAACCACGAGATCATGACCTGAGCCGAAGTCAGACACTTAACCGGCTGAGCCACCCAGGCGCCCCTGGAATAACTCCTTCCTTTCTGAACCACGCCTCCAACGAACCACTCTCCTGGTTTTTCTCTTAGCTCAGCAGCTGTCCTCTGTCTCTCTCCTTTGCTGACTCCTCCCTCTCTCTCTGCTTCTACTTGTTAGAATCTTCAGTCCTGGGCCTTTTTTCCTCTCTTATTACAAATTATCTTCCTTGTGATTCTACTCCATCTCATGATCTTAAAATACCACCTATATACTGATGATGCCCCAATTAACTCTCTTTAAACAGACCTCTCATCTGAGCAACAGATCTGAATATCAACTACTTACTTGCAAAGTATAATCAAATTACAACAAAAGTACCTCAAGAGATTAAAGGCATAAAGGTAGGCTAAGAAAGAGTGGACAGAATGTGCAAAAGGCCTGGAATGCAGGAAGCCCTGGCAAGGAGGGGGCCGACAGGGAGGAAGAAGGCACATTTCTAGAGGGTGCTCAAAGAAGGCCTCACAGACACGGCCTGAGATTCAAGGTGATACACACCCATTAAAACAAGGCCAGGATGCTTGGAAGAAAGAACAAGATAGCACAAGAAAAAACTCTCAAAAATTTTAAATATATGTATCAAATGAAAAGCTTCAATAGAAGGGATGGAATGCAAAATCAAGGACCTCTTCTGATACGTAACAAGATTTTAATAGAAAAGGTAAACACTCAGGGCCAATCCAGAAGATCAAATAGTCAATTAAGAGAAGATCTAGAAATACTGACCAGTGGAAACAGAGTGAAAGAAATGACCAAAAAACTGACACAAGAGAATCCTCCAAAGCTGAAGAACATGTCTCCAGAACTCGTGTCTGGCAGAATGAATGAAACAAGACCCACGTGAAGATATACCTTTTATAAAGTTTCAGAACACCATGAATGCCTCTAAGTTAGGGGCAGGGGTGTGACCATGAGATTGGCCATCATCGATCTTTATAGCAGTACTGATTTCTCAAAGGCAATGAAGCAAACACCTTCAAAGTTCTGAGGGAAAATGATTTTCAACCTAGAACTCTATATCTGACCCTAACTATAAGCCAATCGCAGAGGCAGACAATAAAACATATTGTCAAACATACAGAGACTCAGAAAAAAACTAAACTGCCAACATCCTTTCTAAGTAAGTTATTTGAAGATGTGTTCCAGGAAAATGAGGGGAGTAAACCAAAGAGAAAGAGGATGAGTGATCCTGGGAGATCAATGGTTCTATTAGAGGAAACCAGTCAAGGGAAGTCTCAAGATGATACCCGTGGAGCAAGTCTGGAGAACAAATCCAAACTGGGCCAAGAGGACAAAGTGCCTCCCAAGGGCAAGGGACGTTTCTCTAAAAGAACATCTGTTGGATGAAGAGCATGAAAAAAAATGAGGATATAATAAAAATAGTGAAAGGTTCTCAAAAAATTAAAAATAGAATGACCCTATGACCCAGCAATTACACTACTAGGTATTTATCCAAAGAACACAAAAATGCTGATTCAAGGGGGCACATGCACCCCAGTGTTTATAGCAGCACCATCGACAATAGCCAAAGTATAGAAAGAGCCCAAATGTCCATTTGCCCATTGACTGATGGATAAAGAAAATGTCACACACACACACACACACACACACACACACACACACAGGAATATTACTTGGCGATCAAAAAGAATGAAATCTTGCCATTTGCAACAATGTGGATGGAACTAGAATGTATTATGTTAAGTGAAGTCAGTCAGAGAAAGATAAATATCATATGATATCACTCATATGTGGAATTTAAGAAACAAAACAGATGAACATAGGGGGAGGGAAGGAAAAATATGATAAAAACAGAGAGGGAGACAAAGCATAAGAGACTCTTAAATACAGAGAACAAATTGAGAGTTGCCAGTGGGGTGTTGGGGGGGATGGGCTAAATGGGCAACGGGCATTAAGGAGGACACTTGTTGGGATGAGCACTGGGTGATATATGAAGTGTTGAAGCACTATACTGGACACCTGAAACTAATATAGCACTGTCTATTAACTAAACGGAATTAAAATAATCACTTAAAAAAAACAGGGAAAAAACCAGAAATTTCATAAAAACAGGAAGTTGCATAGAAAGGTCACAAAATCATAACACACAACTTTACTCTGCAGGGAATATATATATATATATACCGATTACAATTACACCGATACTATTTAAACCGATCTATAGACCAAGTATGCAAGACTATTTTATAGAACATTCGGATATTATCCCAGCTAGCAAATAAAGTCAAAATACATTAGGGAACTGCAAATTAAAACAACTCTGGAGGGGTGCCCGGGTGGCTCAGTCGGTTGAGCGTCCAACTTCGGCTCAGGTCATGATCTCATGGCTCGTGAGTTCGAGCCCCGCATTGGGCTCTGTGCTGACAGCTCAGAGCCTGAAACCTGACTCGGATTCTGTGTCTCCCTCTCTCTCTCTGTCTGCCCCTCCCCTGCCTGCTCGTGCGCACGTGCGTGTGCACACTCTCTCTCACTCTCTCTCTCAAAAATAAATTAAAACACTAAAAAAAAAACTACTACGAGATATCACTACACACCTACGAAAATGGCTTAAATCCCAAACACTGAAACACTGACACCACCACATGCTGACAAGGATGTGGAACAGGAACACTCACTCATTGCTGACAGAAATGCAAAATGGCGCAGTTTGGCAGTGAAGAGTTTGGCAGTCCCTTACAAAACTAAACACACTCTTGCCATGATTCAGCTATCGCACCCCTTGGTATTTATTCAAAGGAGTTGAAAAGTGATGTCTACACACAAACCTGCACAAAGATGTTCAGAGCAGCTTTATTCATGACTGCCAAAACATGGAAGCAGCCAAGATGTCCTTCAGGAAGTGAACGGATAAACCCTGATACATCCAGGCAATGGAGTATTATTCAGTGCTACAAAGAAATGAGCTACGAAGCCATGAAAAGACAGGGAGGAACCTTAAATACAGATCACTGGGTGGAAGAAGCCATTATGAGAAGGCTACATACTGTAGCATTTCAACCACAGAACATTCTAGAAGAGGCAAAATTATGGGGAGAGTAGAAAGATCAGTGGTTGCCAGGGGGTGGGTGGAGGGTAGAACAAACAAGCAGAGCACAGAGGATTTTTAGGGCAGTGAAACTATTCCATTTGACACTATAACGGGTGGATACCTTTGTCCGAACCCAAAGAACGTGAACCCTAATGTGAACCATGGACTCTGGGTGATCGTCATGTGTCAGTGTAGGTCCATCAGTTGTAACAAATGGACCACTGTAGTGAGGGATGTTGGTGGTGAGAGGAGCCCTGCACACTTTTGGGGGGAGGGGCAGGGGTTACAAGGGTAGGTGCACTGTACCTTCTCAATTTTGCTGTGCCCAAAACTGCTGTGAAAGTCTACTTAAAAAAAAAGCAGCTTAGCAGTTTAAGCAAGTGTAAGCGGTTAACTTCAAGAAGTGGGATTAGAAAGGGGAAGGTGTAGGGCAACAGCAGTTTTGTTCTCCAGGATAAGGGCCCTGTCCTATTTCATTTTCTAAGCTGTGCCTCTACCACGTCGATAACCAGAGTGAGTGCTGGTGGAGGCAGCACGGAAGGAGGTAATCAGGAGTCCGTTGGTTTTACAGGCGGTGCTGTTCCTTTGGACTCGGAACAAGTGAGATAAAAAAAGTCTGAGGCGACTCAGCAAAGCAGAAGCAGGGCCACAAGGAACTGAGGGCTGTTATCAGATCTCAGGCCCCACCTTGCCTGTGGCGGAAGGGAATTCTTCCCTAGCTCCACCGCCCCCTGGGGAGTCTCCGTGCAGTGTTTTCTAGAGATGCGCACACCTCACATTAAAGTTAATGTAGGGGCACCTGGGGGGCTCAGTCGGTTAAGCGTCCGACTTCAGCTCAGGTCACGGTCTCACAGCTCACGGGTTCGAGCCCCGCATCGGGCTCTGTGCTGACAGCTCAGAGCCTGGAGCCTGCTTCGGATTCTGTGTCTCCTTCTCTCTCTGCCCTTCCCCCACTCGTGCTGTCTGTCTCCCTCCAAAAAGTAAATAAACATTTAAAAAAATAATAAAGTTAATGGAAACTCCTTGGCAGTCCAAACAGAGAAAAGCGCTCAAACGAATCCTATGCGTACCAATGAACCAAATCATTTGCGCCTTTTGCTTTCTTCGCTAAAACCAAACAGTCGGGTCCACATTTAGAGATTGGTTTTTTTGTAGCAGGATAAAAGTTTTGTCTGGTCTTTTGTTTTTTGTTTTTTTTTTTTTTTTTGCAGGATGCCACATTCATCTTGCTCACACTCCACTGGCTCAGCAGCTTGGGTTAGAGTTGAAAACACTTGTAAATCCACGTCCTTCGCAGGGCCCCTGAGTGGCTCTTTCGGTTAACTATGAGGTTGAGCCCCACATTGGGCTCTGTGCTGACAGCTGGGAGCCTGAAGCCTACTTTTGGGTTCTGTGTCTCCTTCTCTCTCTGCCCCTCATCTCTCCCTCTCTCAAAAATAAACAAACATTTAAAAAACATTTTCTTAAATCTGCATCCTTCTCTTTCCCAATAGTCCCAGTGTTCCATGGCCACCATGAACGGTGCTCTAGACAGGGAGGGCGTCTGAACAAAAGACCCCTAACACCCGGAAGGGGGTCTGGCCTAGGGAGGGCGCAGCGACCAGTCTGTGCTGGGCTAAAGGCAGGATCAGGCGGGAGACAAAGCGGCAGTGTTACGAGAAGAGATAATAGCATGATCTATGCGGCTTCTTGCAGGGGGGGGGGGCCCACACTGCTGGCAGTCACCTCCAGGAGAAGCCAAAATGCAAAACGGCTCTGGGAGGGCAGCTCCCAACACGCCAGTTGAAAAGCGCAAAGCAGGCAGGGGACGTCTCGTTTCCATTGAAACTGAAGTGGCCGGAGGAACGGCTGGCCCCCCATTTCACTCTGCATGCTGGGCTGGCCTCCTAGCCCATCGTGGCCAGATGAAATCCTCATTACCTCACTCCTCTGCATGGGAGGTGCGCCTCCAGGGTCTCTGGGCAGCAAACAGGAAAGGAGAGGGGGCTGAGGGTGGTGGAGCTTTAGTGAATTCGAAGATCTGCCTCTCCGTGTGTAGCCTGCCCTTCAGTAGAGATGAGTGAGAAAAGATGGACTTTCCGATTTGTGAGTCTTTTTTTTCTTTAATTTTTAAAAAATGTTTTATTTATTTTTGAGAGAGAGAGAGAGAGAGAGAGAGAGAGAGAAAGCGTGAGCAGGGGAAGGGCAGAGAGAGAGAGGGAGACACAGAATCCAAAGCAGGCCAAGCTGTCAACACAAGCAGAGCCCAACGTGGGGCTCGAACTCATGAACCGTGAGATCATGACCTGAACTGAAGTCAGGTGTTTAACTGACTGAGCCATCCAGGTGCCCCCCAATTTGTAAGTCTTGATGCAACTGAGAAGGACCCACTCTAGATCACGATTTAGCTCTGACTCCCTAACTTTATACACTTTGCTCAGTGATAGCTCCATCTCATAGCAGCCACCGAGAAACTTCCAAATTCCACCACTTTTAGGAACCAAATTCACCTGAATGTGCAATTACAGAAATAAGAAAATCGGGGGGGGGGGGGGAGCGTGCTGAAATAGGTTTATCTGGATTAACATCACTTTTTTCTGTTCTGTTTTCTTAAACCACACATAGGTCAAAATATAGAACTTTAAAGAGTTGACCACAATATTTATTTTTTTGATGTTTATTTATTTTGAGAGAAAGAGGGAGAGTGGGGGTGGGGCACAGAGCCCCACGCGGAGCTCAGACTCATGAACCATGAGATCCTGACCTGGGCAGAAATCAAGAGTCAGACGCTTAACCGACTGAGCCACCCATGTGCCCTTGACTGCATTCTCTAAATTGAGAGTTCACAATGTAGGCAATGATAATACAGTTCGTGTTTGAACTGCTTTGGTTTTCAAAGCGTTTTCACACACATTAATTTGAGGTTCACAAAAATCATTTGGCAAAGTGCTGTTATCTTCATTTTATGGATAAGGACACGGACTGTCTGAGGAGGCTTCGCAGTTTGCACAAGGGTCTCACAGTAAGTATGTCTTCTGATACTTAAGGAAGCACAAAAGTGTATCATTTCCAAACTGGAAGAAACAGAGAAACCTTGTAGCCTGATCTTTCATACAAAGTAGTATCGACAGCATCCAACCTCCGTTGCTATTTACCAAACTGTCATGTGCCAGCTATTAAAGATTGCCAGCGAACGAGAAGCCAGCACTGGATAGCCCCTTCCACTGCTGGGGGCTCAAACGGCTGGACAATCCTTCTTTATATGGGGCTGAATTCAATCTTCGTTAACATAGCACATGTCGGTTCCAGTTCTGAAACAACCTGGAACCACAAAGAACAGAATTATTGCTTCTTCCACATGACATCTGAATATGTGAGGGCAGCTTTGTTTCTCCTTGGTTTTCCATTCTTGAAGCAAAGCATTCCTAACCCTTCCCACCAGGCCTCATGGGACCCGGGGTCATTCATGGGCGGGGGGGACTGCCGGGAGAGCCTCTGATTTAGCAACATCCCTCCGAAATGTTACCCAGAATCTCAAAAATGCTGCAGATGTGGTCACTACGAGTTAGGAATCTTCTAGTCACAAGAGGACACCCAGCTCAAGCCTGAAACAATGAAATGAGTTTTTAGCTTATGTAATTGGAACTCTACGGGCAAGTGTGACTTGAGGTCCAGCATGACTGAAATATGTTTTCAGGGTCCGTGGCTCTCCCTCCATCACACCTGTGTTCCTCCACAGGCTACCTCCATCAGCGATTTGCCTTGCCTCACGTGATGCCTGGACAGTTCCAGGCCTCACACCTGCACACCATCAATTCCAGAGAATGGTGCTAAGACTCTTCCGGAGGCCCTAACAAATGTCTCCTTGCATCTCATTCAGCCTAGGTCACTACTGGCCTTGACTCAGGAAGGTCAAGGAGATATGCTGATTCATTGGAAGCAGGGGTCAAGTGGTGAATTATCCAGGGAGAAATCCTGACAGAAGAGGGAAGCAGATGCTGGGAACAACCCTCAAAGACGTGCTCACGACCTGGTCTGACCGATGCCGAGGCTGGTCCCTGGTGGCACACGACACTGGTGTAGTAATACGATACATAGAATATGGCGTAGTACACCAGTTTATAACCAACAAAAAGGCTTCAGACCCAGCAAGGGATATTAGGCAACAATTAAAACTAAACATTATTCGGTGCCTGGGTGGCTCAGTTAAGTGTCTGACTTCGGCTCATGATCTTGCAGCTCGTGAGTTGGAGCCCCACGTCAGGCTCTGTGCTGACAGCTCGGAGCCTGGAGCCTGCTTTGGATTCTGTGTCTCCCTCTCTCTCTGCCCCTCCCCTGCTCGCACTCTGTCTCTCTCTCAAAAATAAATAATAAACTTTAAAAAAAATGTTAATGAAAATTATGCATACTGTTTAGCAAGTTACCACTGTTTTAGGACAAAGCCTCCCCTTAACTTCATAGGTAGAAAGAACTATTTTATTTTTTAAATGTTTATTTTTGAGAGAGAAAGAACGAGCCGGGGAGGGACAGCGAGAGGGGGATGGAGGATCCAAAGCAGGCTCTGAACTGACAGCAGTGAGCCCGATGCGGGGCTCGAACTCAAGAACTGTGAGATCATGACCTGAGCTGAAGTCAGACACTCAGCCAACTGAGCCACCCCGGCACCCCTAGAAAGAACCATTTTATTTTGCAGGTGAAGAATTTGGCCAGGCAGTTCTGACTTGGCTGCTCTCGGGAGGCTGCAGTAACTGGGAGACTCGCTGGGCCAGACGTGCCAGCTGGCCGCTCACGTGGCAGACAGGACGACCAATGCCGTCACAGGACAGCTGAGCTGCACTGTCGGTCAGAGCACTGTGGAGTGGCCTCTCCAGCAGGGCGGGGTAGGGGGTGTCTCAGGGTGGCTGGGCTTGTCACAGAATGGCTCAGGACTCTGGATGTGAGTGTTTCTGCATACATGGGTCACCACATGGCCTCTTCTAAGCCAGCCGTGGCAGTCACACGGGTCACTGCTGTCATACTCCACTGGCTGAAGCAGTCCTGGGCCTGCCCAGATTCAAGGGTCACATGCCTTGACAGCGTGAGTGGCAAAGTCACCCTGCGCAAACGCACACGGGCTGGCAGGCAGAGGCGGAGCCACGTCTGGGAAACACCATTCGTCACGCCTCACTAGGCTGACAACACAGTTTTATCTCACGAACCCATTAACTTCGTGCCTCTACTTCCCAAACTGATGTTCTCATTGTTGAAATGACTAGACATGGTAGCCAATGTTCGTTCCAGTGACAAGTTGCCCGTTCCAAATTCACACTGAAGACAGTGGGAAAATCCACTCTCTGGTAAGTACAAGACTCGGTGTTTTGCACATTTCGGGTAAGCTGGTCCCATGTCTTCCCTAGTAAAGGCATGATTAAGAAATATGTCGTGGGGGCGCCTGGGTGGCTCGGTTAAGCCTCTGACTCTTGAT
The DNA here is from genome assembly GCA_028646485.1 of Cryptoprocta ferox. Classification (NCBI taxonomy): domain Eukaryota; kingdom Metazoa; phylum Chordata; class Mammalia; order Carnivora; family Eupleridae; genus Cryptoprocta; species Cryptoprocta ferox. The sequence goes on from CM053565.1 coordinate 9,199,125, forward strand.
TTTGGCCCAGGTCAGGATCTCACATTCACGAAATTGAGCCCCATAGTGGGCTCTGCACTGACAGCATGGAGCCTGCTTGAGATTCTCTCCCTCCCTCTCTCTCTGCCCCTCTCTGGCTGGCTCTCTCTCTCTCTCTCTTAAAATAAACAAACTTAAAAAAAAAAGAAATATGTTTTGGCTTCACCATTTGTTCAAAATCAGCCTCTAAGAGCAATGAAAATATGTATAGCGTTTCACCACAAAAAGAATATAATGAATCTCCCTTACCCTGGACTTACTTTATTAATATTTTTAAAGAAAACAGAAACAGCCTTCTGCTATGCACACCTTATTCTGCACCAAATACTTTACATATATTGTATTAGTTCATTTAAATCTTTTGTAGCAGGAACTGCTTTTATATATATCCCTCACAGGAAATGGAGGCATAGGTGGGTCTGGATAACTTGCCCAAGGTTACAACAGCTTAAGTGGGGATTCGAACCCAGGAAACGTGGGCTCCAAAGTTCTTACTCTTAGTCACCAAACTCTCCCCTCTGGCATACAGAAATAATAATGCTCTAAAACTGAAATAATCAAAATCCCCTATTTTCCTGAGATATCAAAATGAAATATGAGATATGGAAAGAATGTGTTCTTCCACACTGACACAGGCCTATTAGTTTTTTGTTTGGGATCATGACATATGCATATATGACATAAAGCTGTTAGCATTTCTTTGTGAATTCTACATTATCACTAGAAGGCATTTACAGCCTTCCAGGACAGTGGAAATAAAGCTAACTTGTTCTCTTTAATAATATAGTATTTCATAGGAATGACGAACTACAATTTATTCAACCAGTTCCTGCTGAGGAACATTCAGATTGTTCCTAGATTTGGGCCACTACAAAAAAAAAAAAAAAAAAAAAAAAAACAAAAACAAGTGGGGCGCCTGGGTGGCTCAGTCGGTTAAGTATCCGACTTTGGCTCAGATCATGATCTCGCAGTTCGTGGATTCGAGCCCTGCGTCGGGCTCTGTGCTGACAGCTCAGAGCAGGGAGCCTGCTTCTGATTCTGTGTCTCCCTCTCTCTCTGCCCCTCCCCAACTCACGCTCTGTCTCTCTCAAAAATAAAAACATCCAAAATTTTTTTTAAAAAAAGGACTGCAATTAACAACCTTTTTCTGCATTCACTACATATTTAAGTACTGGTGCTTTTATTTCTAGAGGACAGAACCCCCCAAGACCGGATCTCGTTGTCAAAAGAACATACAACTTTCAATCTCAATAGCTGTTGCTGGGTTGCCTTCCAAAAAGATTACAACCATTCACACTGCCACCAACAATGCACAGGGATAATTTCTTCTTTATGCCCTGATCAGTGCTGGAAATTATTATTCTTTTGATGGGCGAAAAATGATTTCTCCTGACTTCCATTTCCCTGATTAAAATTGATGTTCAATATCTTTGTTTCCTCTTTTTCTTTCCTTTCCTTTTTTTTTTTTTCTTGGTTTTGTTTTGCCCTGAGTTGCTTATCACACTATTGCCAACTGACCTGTACCACCGCCTCCTTAGGTATTTAGTCTACCCTTATCTGTTTATAGGTGTGCCTCACAGATTCAGGATATTTTGCAATGTTTTCCCCAGATTATCCCGTATGTCTAAGCAGAGGTTGGATATGCCTCAGTATTTCTTCTCTTTTCCTTTCTCAACAACATGAGTTTTTTAGGGGCACATGGTTCCAGAATAGGGACATTCCCCAGCCTGTGTGGATGGGTAACTAAGTTCTGGCCAACTAGATGCAGTATTTTCTGGAAGCTTTCCTTACCAGGCAGTGCTCACCCCTTTCCTCCATTCTTATCATGCTATTATTGCTGCTTGAAATGCAAAAGTCATGTTTGGGACGTGAGGTCAGGATCGCACCTAGTGGAGCCAGAGGTCAGCAAGAACCAAGGCCAAGTACCTTTGAGCCCCATGCCAGCCTGGACCACGTACCCAGACTCAAAAAAAATTTTTTTTTAATGTTATTTATTTTTGAGAGAGAGAGAGAGAGAGAGAACGAGTAGGGGAGGGACAGAGAGAGAGAAAGACACAGAATCTGAAGCAGGCTCCCTGCTCTGAGCTGTCAGCACAGAGCCCGATGCAGGGCTCGAACTCACAAACTGCGAGATCATGACCTGAGCTGAAGTCGGATGCTTAACCGACTGACCACCCAGGTGCCCCATGTACCCAGACTTACGTGACAGATGAATTCAGGTCTTCTTTAAGCCACTACTATCTGGAGGATTTTGTCACTTGCAGCCCAATTTAACACTAACAGAGAGAACAGACCCTGAATATAAGGTTATGATCATTTCCCAAAACAGTAAAAAACAAAAACAAAATAAAAACCTCTTGACCAACTTGAGTAAGCTTTTATTGCTACAGTCAAATCCCTACTTTAATTTATACATTATTCATTTATATTTAGTATGTAATATATATTACATATTATACATAAATATGTACTTCAATAAATTGTATGTTTATTACATGTTAATAATAATGTCTTATTGCATTATATATTGCATTACATAATGCATATTAATATATTAAATTTATATCTATATATCCATATTTAAAAATCACATTACACAAAATATATTCACTTAGAAATATTGATCCCAGGGGCGTCTGGGGGGCTCAGTTTAAAATGTTCATATTTAAAATCACATTGCATTAAATACATTCATTTAGAAATATTGATCTCAGGGGCACCTGGGAGGCTCAGTGGGTTAAGCGTTCGACTCTTGGTTTCAGCTCAGATCATGATGTCAGGGTTTGTGAGATGGAGCCCCGCGTCGGGCTGTGTGCTGACAGCACAGAACCTGCTTGGGATTCTGTCTCTCCCTCTCTCTCTCTGCCCCTACCCTGCTCTCTCTCTTTCTCTCTCTCAGAATAAATATACTTAAAAACTTTTTTTTCATTTTAAAAAAAGAATTGTTGATCCCACACTTGGATTCAAGAAAACTGGTATCCAGATTTGTCACGTGCACGCTCTCCCCCACCGCCTTCATCAATATCACGGCTACTTTTAAGCCATCTGCTTTTTTTACGTGACCAGAGAGCCATCTAAGCTGTTTGAGTTTTGGCGCTTTTGAATCCATGGACTGCATCGTGCTGCCAAGGAAAATTTCACACCAAGTCGCAAAAGCATATTTACATGGTATGATGTCAATTTCTTGTAAAAAATGCTTCCGGTGGGTACCTATGTGTGATCCCTACAACACACCCACTTGCTCCACTGTCATATAATCTTTCAGCCTCAATTTTAACAACACAGAATACTTGTAACTATGAGGTTATACTCTGTAGAATAAATACCAAATTTGTTTTAAATTTGTCTCCCTTTTGGGGCGCCTGGGTGGCTCAGTTGGTTAAACATCCGACCTCGGCTCCAGTCATGATCTCACGGTTTGTGAGTCCAAGCCCCACGTCGGGCTCCGTGCTGACAGCTCAGAGCCTGGAGCCTGCTTTGGATTGTGTGTCCCTCTCTCTCTGCCCCTCCCTGACTCGCACTCTGTCTCTCTCTCTCTCAAAAATAAATAAACATAAAAAAAATTTTTTTTAATAAATTTGTCTCCTTTTTTCTAAACCAACTCTGTCAGGTGGCCTCCATAAAACTCTAAAATTAAAACTGAGGTTATTTTAGTCTGTCTTCCCTGAGTCTTACTTTGTTATTCAGAATAAAGTAATTAAGAACATACTGCCTTGGTTAAAAATGACACTTTGTGAGGCCTGAATGTAAGGAGCTTCCTTTTTTCCCTTGAAGAAAGAATTCTGGGGAGAAGTTAGTCTCATATCCAAGCATATTAATTTGAGACAGATTAATAAATTTATGACCTTAAATCTGCTCGTTCTGGAAAGCAGTAGCTTCTCCATTATTTCAAGCCCTGTTCTATGAACCACAGTGAGATTTAATACCTTCTACCTTATGTCCTAGAAGAATCTAGGTAAAATTATTCCAAAATATTTTATGGTACCTGTGAACTGGAATTTTTTTTCAATTTCCACTGTTACGCAGTTATGGCTAGTATAGAAAAAAAAAAGCTTATATTCTTTCTATATTTATCTCATATACAGTCACTTACCAATACCCTTATTCTTGGGTCTAATTTTTCTTTTCAATATTTAAGCCAAAAGATGTTTTGTCTTATTGCACTAATACCAAAATGATGTTAAATAATAATGATAATACTTCAAATTTCATATTTTTTCCACGAATAATTGTGTACATTTATATTTTGAGGGAAATTCATCCATTTCCTCCAGTTTTTTTAATGTATTGGTATTCACTGAATTTTTCATCTTTCATACCTTTAACAATAGACTCTTACCCATTTTTAATGTTTTTCCTCTCCTTTTCTTTAATCAGAAATAATTTCCGTTGTTTGCCTTTTCAAAGAACTAGTGTTTGGTTTTTGATTTATCTTCTTTATGGTTTTATGTCTTCTATTTCATTCCTTCCAGCCTTCATCATTAATTTATTTCTCTTTCTTTTGTTTTCTTCCTGGTTTCATAGGTTGAATATTCCACTCCTACATTTTCAGTCTTTTTTTCTCTTATGGTAATGAAAGCATCTGTGATCGTACATTTTCCTCTGAGTTCAGCTTCTGTTCCATTCCATCTACTTTGCTACAAACTCTCCTTCCTTTGTGTATTTCTACATTATTTACAATTTGTTTTGACTCTCTGTTGGTGCAGAGATTATTTAAACATGGGGTCCCTGAATTCCGAAGTAGTGTTTTTAAATAATTGTCTTTTTGACCATTCAGTTCATTGGATTAAGATGACGAATTACTGCATATAGTCAGAATTTTTATATTTTGCTTTTCATTTCCTATAACAAAGTACGTGATCAACTTCTGTAAATACTTCCTAGATCTAGAGAATGTGTATTTCCTGTTCTATAAATTTGTTGAATCTTTTATTTATAACCTCTATATTTTTGCTTTTTTTGTTTGTTTCAGAGGTTGGAAACCAGCAGCCTGCAAGCTACAGATATGTTTCATTCGGCTGGCAAGGTGCTTTAAAATGTATGAATGTCAATGCCTTTAGGCAAGGCATGCATTCTCTACTTCACTGTACAATTCCCATCTTCTCTGCAGTCTTACACCTAATAATTCACATATTCATGCTGCCCACATGGTCCCTGTGGGCATCCAAGTTGGCAATCTAGTTTCCCTGGCCCGTCAAATTAGAAAAGACACATAATTAACATCTCCTAGTATCAATATGTTTTTTAAAATATTAAATTCTTCTTTTATTCCCAATTTTTGTTCTATGTATTTTGTTGCTTAAAGGTTAAAAACAGTTGCATATTTTTGGTTTTTATCAGTATATAATATCCCTCTTTGTCCTGTTCAATGCTTCTGTTCTTACCTTCTGCTTTGTCTGACACTAATATTGCTCGTATTTGTTTTTTAATAGGTGAATTTAGCTGAAGAATATTTATTGTGGGGCTTTTATTTGACTTTGATTCTACTTCACTTTGTTTACTGTTTATTAGCTCTTGTTTCACCCTTTTTCCTTCCCCCCACCTTTGCTGATTTGATATTGCTTCTCTTTATTCCTTTCTGACCTGCTCACCCCTCATTATCATCCTCAATCCCGATTATTTTGGGAATAGTGTGCATTTCTATTCTGTTTGCGGTTATAGGCCATTCGTAACAGTCTTAACCAAACCTTCATCAAAATTAAATAACTATGTCCCCCAATTCCTTACCAACAAAGATGAGATTCATCTTAGAGTAATTTTCCATACAAATGCCTTGAATGCTCCCACCTGCAATCATGGATTCTGCTAAGATAGTCTAGAATTTTTAGTTCTGGGCTATTTCCTTGATTTTCTCTGAAAGTCTGATCCTTCTTTTTCAAAAGTTCCACTTTACGGTTACATTATGAATTTTCAGCTAAGTTAGCATCCTCGATTTATATACACAATGTTTCATGCTACAAGACTCTTGTGTGAGAAACTACTGCTTCTTACATTCTTGGTCTTCCTCTAGCTTGATGTTTCTAGTTGATCCAATTACCAGTCTCTAACTGGTCATTTGAATGTTTGCTCAAGTAGGGTATATAAATCCTTCATGTCTAAAAATATCCTTTTTCACTTTGATTCATAAGTGTTATCTTGGCAGGAGAATTTAAATCTGGCTTTCTTTCTGAGTACCTGCCTTTTCAACCTTTCTTTCCTATGCTTGGGGACTTGCCCACTTTATTAGTCTCGGTTGAAGGCAGCGTCCACCTCCCACTGAATAAACTGGAAACACCAGCTGTTTGCTTTTTCAGCCCCCCTTTGCAGCTTAGGTGTGCCCTTGACTCTGACAGTGTTTACACCTGCCCTAGACTTTGGCTCGGCAACTAATGCCACAAAGCAAGGACTATGAGAAGAAATGCTCGCTGGCAACTCTGGTGGCTGCAGCAAGATGAAGATCCTGGCAAGCGGTGGCCCAGGTGCTGGCTGTGGGCTCCAGCGCCAGCAGGTCTGGTGCAAACTGCATTTTCTGTGCTCACGCACAGAGCAGCAGCATCCAGCCTGAGCCAATTCTGCGTGAGATTTTAGGCACCGTTCCTTGGCTGCACAGTCTCCACGGCTCATTCTCCAGCCCTCTGACAATTCCACAGCAACTCAATATCCATTAAAAAATGATTTTTTTCTTCCTAAATCAACCCAAATCAGCTTCTGTGGCCTGTAGGTAAGGACCCAGGATAACATGGCTGGGTACAGAAGACTTACAGCTCTTTGGGGTCAACAGTCCCAACAGACACTATCCTAGCTTCTAGTGAGCATTCCAACACCATCCTAATTCTCTTCAAAACTGACCTATCTTCCTGTCTAAAAATTGGTAGGCTTTTTATTTTTTTTAAGTTTATTTATTTTGGGAGAGAGAGCAAACGAGCAGGGGAGGGGCAGAGAGAGAGGGAAAGAGAGAATCCCAAGCACATGCCGTCAGTACAAAGCCCCATGTGGGGCTTGAACCCATGAACTGTGAGGTCATGACCCAAGCCAAAGTTGGATGCTCAACCGACTGAGCCACCCAGGCGCCCAGGTATGATTTTTATCTTCATTGCTGCAGTTAAGCAATTAAATTATGCCTTTTTCCAGACTTATAGGAATCCTTTTTAATTTGAAGCCCAAAATTTTCTTCAGCTTAGGTTTTCTCCTTTTATTTGTCAGGTCTTCTCCATCTGTTCCTTTCCTGTCTTTCCTACACGGGTCTCGCAAACATGTTACCTATTCCACCTCATGATATTGGTATCTTTGTGACAAGATGCTCCTTCCAGAAAACGAATTCAATTCTCAATGGGGCCATTACCCTTTGTATTTCATCTAGTATAAGTTTCGAATCAGGAAAAAAACTCTTTGAGTTACTACTTTTTTTCTGTTCAATGCTTTCTTCTGTCTCTGTTTTTTTTTTTTAATTTTTTAAATGTTTATTTATTTTTGAGAGAGAATGAGAGAGAGAGAACAAGCAGGGGAGGGGCAGAGAGGGAGACACAGAATCCGAAGCAGGCTCCAGGCTCTGTGCTGACAGAGCCCGACGCGTGGCTTGAACCCACAAACCATGAGCCAAACCATGATCGAAGTTGGATACTTAACTGACTGAGCCACCTAGGTGCTCCTTTTCTGCCTCTTTGATTTAGCTTTGCTCATTCAGAATGTTCAGCTTAGCTCTCCATTTCAAGTTATTAAGTCCCGCTGAAAGTGGACCATACTTTTGCTTTGCCAAATCTGGGTTTGGCCCTCGGCACCGACACATCAATGCTTCTCCAACAGTGGCAGATCATCGCGCAGGGGACATGGGGGTTTTCATTCTAGAACCCAGCAGTGTGGACTGGCACACTGGGACCTCTCCCACATAGCCATGGGGAACGCTTCTGTCTGATCTCACACTTCTGAGAGTAAACCCAGGAGAAGCACTCCTTGCCAACCGCTAGCTCCTCAGATGTGCAGGGCCCGAGGCCCCTTCAAGGACTAAATGCAGGAAGGGGAAAAGAGAGAGAGCTGCTAACACCTGCACACTGTCACTCTTACTGTGCCGAAAACCTTTCTGCTGTAAGCAGCGGCCGAAAGATGGGACCAGGCCTGAGCTACACTATCCATATACACCCAGACTCCTGAGCCAAGGTATGCCAGAGCAGGGCAAGATGGGGAGTGACTGACTCTGCTCTTGTCTTTCGGCGCCCTTTCCATAATCCGCTTCTAAAGCTTCAAATAGTCATTACACGTGAGCCATTCCTAAATATTAATCTCCAGCTATAAGATTTCACCATCTGTTTACTCTCTCCATCACTATGCCCTGGCATGAATGTAGTTCAGATTATTTGCATTTAACAAACCTTTCCTAGACATCTTGTAAGTGCCGAGCCCAGGGGTGGAGTCACTGATGTATGTGACAGCTACATAAGGAGATGGTTGCAATACGGCACAGCAAACAGAGTAAAAACAGCAAAATGGGAGACCTGGGGAGCACCGAAGGACACCGGGGCCAGCCCAGAGGGTCAGGGAAGGTGGTCAAGGAAGGGATCACAACTAAGCCGTGGCTTGAGGGGAGCCCAGCAAGAGTGGTGAGAACAGGTGATTTCGACAGAGTTGAGGGAACTGTGGACAAAGAAAGTGGAGCAGACAGATGAAGCCACAAACCCACTAAACAACATGTAATCAAACAAAAGAGGAAAAGAACATTGCTAAAATTAGGGAGGGGCTAATCTTGCTTGCCCCATAATCTTGAAAAGCGTTACCCTGAGAGAGAAGAGTTAAGAGGATAAAATTCAGAAAATCCAGAAAGACTGAGGGCAGCAAGATAAAAGCAAATGAGAAGAATTGTAAAAAACCTATCTTCTTGCTATCCACTCCTTCTACGGGAGCAGAAGCTTCCTGGGGGTGGGAGGTTAGGTATTTATTTAGTCAAAGGAAAGAATACAGACCATCTCCATTGACCAGCAACCACGTTCCCTAAATACAAATTAATAGCAGCTTTACAGAAGGGAACAGAACCATTCAGATGTTCCTGTTGGCTAAAACTCAAAATTTCTTTTTTTTTTTAAAGTTTATTTATTTAGAGAGAGAGAGACAGAGTGAGTGGGGGTGTGGGAGGCAGAGAGAGGGAGAGAGAGAATCCCAAGCAGGCTCTGTGCTGCCAGAGCAGAGCCTGATGTGGGGCTTGAATCCACAAAACCATGAGATCATGACCTGAGCAGAAACCAAGGGTCAATGCTTAATCAAGTGAGCCACCCAGGCGCCCCTAAAACTCTAAATTTCTAAAAGTGAATTCTTTAGGCTGCCTCTCTAATTATCCTCCTGACCTTCCTGGTCTCACTCAGGATCTCTCAGAGGTCTCTCTTGGGTGGGTGGGTGTGTGTGTGTGTGTCTCACTTAGTGATACCACCATTTCCCCAATCATCCAATCTTAATATATTGACTTTAGTTCATTTCTCCCTTTAAAGAGAGAAAGTTAAAAATTTTACTAGAGTGGGGGTGCCTGGCTGGCTCAGTCAGTAGAGAATATAACTCTCGATCTCAGGGTCATGAGTTCAAGCTCCATGTCGGGCATGGAGCCTACTTAAAAAAATTTTTTTTAATTTACTAGGCAATATAAAAGATAATGAATGAAGACATCACACTCCTAGAAGGAAAGGCTCAATACTGAAAAATGTGTACATTCCATTCCCTAAAGTAATGCGATTTCATCAAATTTCATGACTAGGTGTTTTTTTGAAGCCAGATAAAGTGAGTTAAATACTTATTTGAAAGAATAAATAGGAAAAAATACTAAAAAAAAAATACATACAATGAAGAGAACTTGATTTACCAGATACTAAAATATTACATGTCCACTAAAGTTAAAATCATGTAATCAATGAAGTAGGATATAGAGAACAGCAAATATATCCAAGGATATATAAGTATCTAGCAGAAGATTAACAAATAGCAAATTCAAATCAATGAGAAAAAGAAATCTTGCTCAGTAAATGCTACTGGATTAATTGCCAAATATTTTAAAAACACTTTTAAGTCATAGACCAAAGAACATTCCAAATGGATTAAATACATAAATATTATAAAATGGAATGTGAAACCCAAAAACATCTGACCTTTGGGTGCTATAAATCTTTCCAAGCCTAGAAATAATGTAAGAAATCACAATGGAAAAAATAAATCTGCGTCATTACAGTTTTAGACTTCTATATTTAAAAAAACAACATAATAATCAACATACTACCAAAAAAAAAAAACAAAACTCTGCAGAAATTATCTGCAAAAAAATAACAGAAATGGATTGACAGTGTTAACATACCACAGAATAAATAAGAGTAACATTAAAAACCCCACTGGAACACTGAGAAAAGTTAGAAATAGACAAATCCCAGGGAAAAAATGGCCAATATATATATGAAATTCTGGAGACCTGCAAATTAAAACAATGAAGTTTTTTTTTTTTTTTTTTTTTTTGGCCTAACAAATTAGGGAGAATTCTTCAGGATCATAATAATGCTGGAAAGGCTGCCATGAGACCAACACTTTCCTACACAGCTCTATGTATTTTATAACACAGAAATACATCTCATGAAGTTTATAACCGATCTTATATATTCTGGCCAAGTAAATATTTATGTAAGAATTAGTCTAGGGACACCTGGCTGGGTGGCTCAGTAGGTTAAGTGTCCGACTCTTGATTTCAGCTCAGGTCATGATCTCGCGGTTCATGAGTTTGAGTCCTGCATCAGGCTCCATGCTGATAGTGTGGAGCCTGCTTGGGATTCTCTCTACCTCGCTCTCGCTGCCCCTCCCCTACTCATGCGCACGTGCGCACTCTCTCTCTCTCTCTCTCTCAAAATAAACAAATAAAACTTAAAAGAATTTAATCTAAAGATACAGTCAGTAAAAACTTAAACACAGACTTATGTATCAGAATTATTTAAAAGAGAAAAATACTGCATCCAACAATAGGAGGATTAAATAAATTATGGTAGTTGATCCCTTTTAAAATTAAAAAAAAAACAAATTTAATAAAAAGGGCCTTCCCTTTTAAAATTAAAAAGAAAATGATGGGAGTAGAATACAATATCACCGTGGAATAATAGAATATTATGGAGATGTTAAAAATATTGGGGAACATTTAGTGAGATGAAGAAATTTTATGATACACTGTTAAAGTCAAGATATGAATTGGAACATCCAATACGATTTAACTCTGTGAAAGTGTGAAAGTGTGTTTTATACACGCACACGCATGTATAAAAAATGCTGGGTAGGAGCGCCTGGTGGTTCAGTCAATTAAGCATCCAATTTAGGCTCACGGTTGGTGAGTTCAAGCCCCGCACTGTGTTCTCTGTGTCGGCATGGAGCCCACCTCGGATCCTCCGTCTCCTTCACTCTCTGCCCCTTTCCGACTCCCTCTCTCTCAAAAATAAACAAACATTAAAAATTTCTAATAAAAAAAAAAAGGCTCAATAACCACACCAGAAAGAAACGTCAAGGGACATTATTATCTCTGAGCAGCAGGGTTATGAATGATTTTTATTTTCTGGATACGTTCTTTAGTTTCATTTTCTATAAAGTGAGATCCATTACTTACATAATCAGGTAAAATATTCATATTTAAAAACAAACACCAGAACAGCTCCACTAGTTCCCCTCCCTTCAGGGGGTACATTCCAGACCCATAATCACGGCACACTCTAGATCTACCACCCTACACATTTCTTTGCCTGCCACCCCTCCTTAATGTTCTGGCAACATCCAAAGATCTAACTAGCCCCCCAAATTATTGGATTCTGTCACAACTCCATTTCTTGGCATGTGCTAGCTCCTCTGCCTAAGAGCCCTCCCAGTCCCTAGCAAAGGCTTCTTCAAGCCTTAAGATTCAGCTCAAACGTCCCTCTTCTGTGAAACCTTTCTCAGGGTCCCCAGGAAGAAATACTGCTTCCTGGTCTGAGTTCCACACCCCTTAAAGCACCATTGTGAGGGGGGTGTGCTCTAGTTACGTTTCTTACATACCTTCCTCCCTGTGGCAGGCTCAGTGATGCCCCCAGTGATGCCCACATCCTCATCCCCAGAACCTATGAATGCATTACATGGCAGAGGGACTCTGCAGGTGTGACTAAGTGAAGGCTCTTGACTTGAGGAGATGATCCTGGATTATCTGGCGGGCTCAGTATAATCACATGCGTCTTATGAGAGGGAGGCAGGCGGGTCAAAGGCAGGAAAAGGAGATGCGAGGATGGAGCCAGGGGTTGTAGCAATGAACTGTGAAATATGGCGGGAGGTGGCAAGTAGCCTTGAAGTTGGAAAAGGGAAAGAAATAAGTTTGCCCTGAAGTCTCCAGAAGGAACACGGCCTTGGCCACACCTTCATTCTAGACTTCTAACTTCCAGAACTCTAAGAAAACAAATGTGTGTTGCTTTAAACCAGGATGTTTGTGGTAACTTGTTACAGCAGCAACAGGAAACTAATACAATCCCTGAGTATCCCCAAAGCGCCTTGGGGCAGGCCCAGGAGAGGGGGAGAGTGGGGCCCGGAGTTGGGGAAAGGAAGCACTCTTGTCAACACCTGGTGACAAATGAAACATTATCTACCTCAAGGAAAACCACTTGAAATGGCAGGAGGAGGAAGAAAAAAAAGCATGGGTTAACATTTATTGAGGCATTAAGATTTACTGTTAATTTATTTGTTAATATTTATTAACATTTTTTGAAAAGTCATTACCTTCCAGGCATTGTTCTAAGGATGTTACACTGTCCTGAGCACTCCTTTAAGGAAGTGCTATTATTCCCACTTTACAGAGGAGGGAAACAAAGCAAAGGATTAAGACACTAGCCCAGGATCCCAGAGCCAATAAGATCCCACAGCTAGTAAATCAGGGAAGCCAGGATAAGAATGCAGGAACTCTGGCTCCAGGGCCCATGCTGTTAAATATTAAGAAGAAAAACCTTACACACGTTGAGGGATTTGCAGGAATTTGTACATTTACATAAGCCAAGAGGACTAAATGCGTTTGAAATCAGGCTGAATTTATTAAAGGAATATTCTCTATTCGATGTGCCACGTTCTGTGTGGTTCTGTTTTCTACACTGATTCACACACATCTGGATTCAAACCCAGATATGAGGCAGAAGGGGACGTTTAAAGGCTGTAGGAATGTCACCCCAAAGCTTATAAATTCCAACCAACCCACCCTCCCACCTCTGTCCTGCAGAGGCCCAGAGAAAGCTCCTTCCACAGGGCCAGTGTGGTCAACACACCTTTAGAAGGTCTCCCATCCATGCTCAGGAAGACCTGAAAGCAAAAGGCCTTCATGAGAAGGGAGGAATCGGCATAGGAAAAGATTGCTTTCATGTGCAAAATACTGATGTCCACTAATACTGAACCACAGGAAATCCAAGCACTGAATTAGAAGACCAACGAAGGAAATTCATCCAGAATTCTGAAAAAAAGGAAAAAGAGATGCACAGAAGATTTTTGAAAATTAAGAGACTTGAAGGAAGATAGGAAAGACCGCCAGCACGACAGGAAAGCAGGGCGGCAAGAAGAAAGAATGAAGAGGGAACCCCACCCCTACCCCACCCAGGAGACACACTGCAAACATCTGTATCCAAAGCACCCAGGCCGGCCTCGAGCCCGTGTTCTCCGGCCAGTGGCTGGAGGTAAGGAGTTCTGACAGTCTGAGGATGGGGTCAGGGGCAGGAGCTCAGCCACAACTAATCCCAGGGGGCAGGGGGCAGGGGGCGGGGGGGAGGAGGGGCGCTCAATCCTGCTCTGGGGTTCCCAGGGAACGGGTCACTCCAAACACTTCACTCTGAAGGGACGCTCCACTGACAGCTGGCGAAGGGAGCAGAAGAACGCAGGGGCTGGTCAAGGCCGTCAAGAGGTTCTGGAAGAACAACCCATTTCCCTTCAGTGCTCACACTGACTCCTGAGACCACGTACTTAGGATCCCCACCCCCACCCTGCACAGACCTCTTCTCCAAACTGGAGGACTGGAGGACTGGTGTCCTACAACTCAACTGTGACACTAACCACTTACAGTTAGTGCAGACCCCACAGGTTAGGGACTTAGTCCCATAGGACTGTCCCCACTTCAGGTGCCAGTCCGTGCCTGTCACCTGCACTTCTGACCCACCAGCTGCAAAGTGGTGGTTTCTACTCCCTCTGCCTCAGGGAGGATAATTTGCTGTAATGACTCCTACAACTCAGGAGGCAGTTTGCTTCCTAGATCACCAGTTTATTGCAAAGGACACAACTCGGAATGGCCAGTTTGTCCAGATGGAAAAGATGCAGAGGGCAAGGTGTGGGGTGAGCATGGGGCTGCCCCGCCCTCTTCCGGTGTGCTACCTGCCCATAACCTTGATGTGCCCAGCAGCCTGGAAGCTCTCCAAATCCCACTGCTTAGAACTGTTATTGCAGTGCCATTAAGTAGGCATGACTGGTTAGTCCACTGGCCACTGGTGGTTAAACTCGATCTCCAAACCCCACTGGGGAGGGTGGGGGGGGTGAAGGTTCCAGCCCTCTCATCACGTGGTTGGTTCCTCAGGCAACCAGCCCCATCCTCCAAGAGTCACCACAATTAGCATAAACTCGAGTGCGGTTGAAAAGGGGCTTATTATGAATAACAAAAGATGCTCCTCTCGAAAATTCCAAGGGTTTTAGAGAGCTCTGTGCCTGGAGCCCGGGACCAGATGTGTATTTTTTTAATCCTATCGTGAGGCCCCTCTCACCCTCCACTCTGCAGGGCCAGCAGTGACCCAGCCTCCCACCTAGCCACAGGCGAAAGGCAGGTGTCTGCGGGGCACTGGCTAGATGTCATGGGGAAACAGGCCCAGGCGAGGGCGAGGGCGAGGGCGGCCGAAAGGACTGTACGGGAGTGAGTCAGGCCCGTCCGTGTGCAGGCAGAACCTGTGGTCAGCCGTGAAGCCAACTCCCTGAGAGTGAACTTTTTAAGGAAGAAACTAGTGGGTGAATGTTTTTGTTTTTTTGTTTCTTGGGGGGTTTTTGTTTGTTTGTTTTGTTTTGTTTGTTTGTTTTTTGGCTTTCAGGCTATCACAACGTCCCCGCCAGGGCAGAATTCACAAAGGAAATGAAAGACTGCTAGAAAAGGCAAGGCAACAGGTTCTCCCCCGAAGCCTTCCCGTGGGTGATGGGAGGAAGGTACAAAGGTCTGACCACATGGTCTCAATCTGGGATGACCCTGGAGGATCATCCCAGCTCCTGGTCCTGAAGACTGAGACAGCAGTGATGACCGTATCACATTTCACCTTCTCTCTCTGCCTGATCCTGTTTCCTTCACCGCCCCCTCACCCTAGATACTATCTCCACGGGCGCCCCCCACAAACTTTCTACACACGAATCTCCGTCTCAAGGTGGATTTCCCGGTAAGCAACCAGGCTTATCCTTTACAAGCTCACTATACATGTGTAGTATATGAACTTAATTATTTCAACTTAATCTTAAAAAGATCTTTATTTTAATTCAGTCTTATTTCATTTTAGAAATTAGACATTTTTTTTTTTAATCAAAGGTCAAAAATTCAGCTGCCTGTGGAGCCAGAGCGGTAAGTAAATGTCTGTGAAAGGCAAAGGAGAGAACCAAATACATGGGTAGGAAATGTGACGTGTGGGGAGCTCAGACCCCATGAAAACATTCTTACTCAAAGATATTGCAGAACAAATGAGGTTGGCCAACATGTGTCCTCTGGACTGTCCAGTTTACAAAGACGTATGACATACTCGGCGTCATTTCGCACTCAGCTTTGTCCATTCACCCGTCAGACGTTTCTCATCCTTGGCTCTAACCCTGACGATTACAGTCTGAATGGCCCACGTGCTTACTATCTGATGATCAAATCACTCTACTTGCTGAAACACTCCTCCACGTTAGGTGGCTAAGCCACAGGAAGGTGACCTCATGATGTCTGTCACAGTATTAGGCAGGGGTGTTCACAGAAGGTCTAACCGTGATCATTTGTGAGCCCAGATTAATTTTGCTAAATTTAGCTTTTCAAGCACTGCTCCTGGCAAGTATACAATTAAGCACAGCATTTTTATAGGTAAAAGCGACCACTGTGCTGTTAAGGATAATACAATCAACTCAGGATTACACAAATATTTTAAAAGTCTGGAGAGATGCTTTTTGGGGAATAATGGTCAAAGCCGACCATTTCACCTAAATATGAAATGAAACAGAAACCTTTAGGTCAGTTACCAGTCTGCGTTCTTTTCATGCTAGGGCAAAGGCTAGACTTGTATTTGAGTTATTGTTTCCCTTTGTTTCACCGAGTATCTTATGCACCCTTATTTGGAAGTTTTCCTTTCTGGCCTGTGAAAAATAGTACTCTGTAGACTTTCAAAATGCTTTCTAGTCTGGCTGCCACGTATGACGAAATCATACAGTTCTAAAAGGTGGAAAAGAACATCGTAGATAGAGCTCAAGCCCTTTCACAGACATGAAAACCCATCAAGGTCAAAAAAGGAGAGACGAGCCTGAAGGTGTGTCTCTGAATCCACTGTTTTGTCTAATACTCCAACCCATCACCTAGAGAAAATGGAGTTTGTTTATTTCACGTAATCCATTTATAACCAAGCCTCACCAGAAGTCTCTTGTGGTACCGGTCCCTTCAAGGCTAATCGCACACGGCCTCGTTTCTGAAACACTCAAATCTGACTCTTATAGCCTTGAGGAGTAGAGGACATTAAAATTCCTCTAGGGGACACAATCACATTCGTGAAGCTTCCCACAAATCTTGGTCCACAGCACGTGCCCACCTTCTGTCCTTCCTTTCTCCCCTGTGCACCTCACTCTCCTCTGCGTGCCCCCTCTTCACCTCCCCTTCCCCTTGCACATCCCTCCCCTGCACCTCACCTTCTCCAGCATATCCCTCTCAGCACCCAGTGCCTCTTCTCTCACTTCCTCCCAGCCTGGCCCTGCAGCTGAAAGAAGCCTAAATTTATCTACTTCTCACAAACCCCTGGCTCAGCCCAATCAAGCCCTGGGGGCCAGTTAGCAACCAGGGCAAACAAAGGATCTTGTCCAGCTGCGGAGAAGGGAAGCCTACCAGGTGCGGAAAGGTCTACCTAAGGAGGTGACATCTGGGCTGAGAAAGCCTGAAAGGATGAGAAGTAGGATGAAGGTAAAATTTATCTTGCAAATGGCATTTTTGAGAATAAAAATAATATGTGTAAACTGACCCGCAACAGGTGTTAACTGGGACTCTTCCTGGGCAAATGGGACTTATGGTCAACCTATGGAGGAGTCAGTGGACAAGTTCTGTGAGAGGAGCATCGGGGAACAGGGCAAGGAGAGGGGCGCGGTGTGGTTCGAGGAAGGCCTGTGCATCTCAGGGGAGGGCTAAGGCAAGGGGACGGCATGTGACCACACAAGTGTGCAAGACTAATACTTTATGTCACTAGGACTCCACTGTACAGCTGGAGATACTCAGCTCCGGGAGATGCTGTCCTCAACCAGGAACAGAGAGGTCTCCGCAGAAGCTAAAACTGTCTGTGCCCTAAACTTCACACCTTTTTATTATCAGCAGAAGCCCTTCTGGTTTAGACACAGTTCTGGCTGTTCTAGTTACTGGTTTCCAAGCACCTGGGGACAGATGAATGAGGAGGGTCCAGAATGCTGACAAGCATGTGACCATACTGCGGACAGACCACAGTCATTGAGAAGCCCCCAGGACCCCCAGAGTCCAGGCTGGGAACTGACACTGTGATGACATGAGTAACAGGAAATAGTAAAGGAAAAGGAGGATATCCGTAATACCTCAAGGACTATCTTGTATCTAAAATAGTTGGCATAAGGGGCACCTGGGTGGCTCAGTTGGTTGGGCGGCCGACTTCGGCCCAGGTCACGATCTCATGGTTCGTGGGTTCGAGCCACGCGTCGGGCTCTGTGCTGACAGCTCAGAGCCTGGAGCCTGTTTCTGATTCTGTGTCTCCCTCTTTCTCTGACCCTCCCCCGCTCACACTCTGTGTCTCTCTCGCAAAAATAAATAAACATTAAAAAAAATTTTTTTTAATAAAATAAAATAGTTGGCATAAGGCTCTGGATACCAGAATTTATGATAAAGAAGAGGACATTTTAACATACAGTTTCCATGAAAATGTAACCACTGCTCCAATTACTGTTGTCTCCTTGATTTTCATTCTTTCTTCTTCTGTAATCAACTATAATTACTGATTGAAAATCCTCACCAAGGCATAAAGCAAAAAGGAGAATGCCACAGATTAGCCTGTCAGGGAAGGTGTGAGGGGCACATGGACACACGGACACATGCATGCAATCAGCACACGCACACAAACATAACCCGCAAAGAGAGACTGTTTCACTACGTCTTTGGTCCGCCATATAACTAACTACACGTAACGTTGGCGCACTGGAAAGGAAGCAGAAGAGACCAAAATGTAACTTATAAACAGATAATTTTCATAATAGTTCTAGGACCACTATGAATAGACTCCTTGTTTATCTGCTAATAAATCAGAAGGTTAGACTGCCGATAATTTAACCTTCCAAGATTTTGTTTTTTTAATTTGGCAGCTGGTAGACAGAAAAGTAGGAGCAATTAGAGGAAGAAAAATGAATTCTCTGGCAGATAAAACAAAGGGGATTTTTCAAGGGCTTGGGAGGCTGTTGGCACGGGTCCTTCATCAGATAGGGTTTCAGGTCAAAATGTATGACTTTACCTTTCCAGGTTTATCATAACCCCTAATCTTAACACTTACCCATAATTAGGTTCAATGGGGAACAAGGAGCTGGAAAGGGGAGGAGCGTAAAGAAGTGAAGGGAAAAAAGACTAATTTTTCCAAAGTAACGAAGCAGAGGTTAAAAACAGCGAAGGGGGCAGAAGGTCACTGGTGGGAGTGTATTCACAAATAGGCAGGAGTTCTGAAAAGCCCAAGGGACACGGAGCCAGTGGCCTGTTGGGCCTCTGACGGGGGTGGCTGCCCGTGCCAGGCCCCCGGGGAGTCGCTGGCCCAGGATATCTGGGTTATCTTTGTAGTGGTGTGGAACGTGGAAAATCTCTTTCTGTGAAACAAGCTTTTCTGAAGTTCATACCAGTAAATGATTTTTTTTTTAAATCCCGGTTTTGAATATGTGGCCAACCACACCGATTTTAAAACATAAAGCCTACCTTCTCCTGAGAATTACAAAATTTCCAGTAAGTACAAGGGGCGGCTGCCATCAACTGAGTGGTGCTAGGGCCTCTGGGGAGTGGTGGGGGCCGTGGAGACGAGTGGGGCAAGGAAGTGTTCTCAGGCAGTTCTCCGTCAGCTGCAGGAGAACAAACCGTCCTGCAACGTGGGAGGGGGGGCACCAGAGGGCATCAAAGACCGAGAAGTGGGCAGGCTGCCTGGGGAAGTGGCAGCATGGGTGAGGCCAGGCCAATGCGACGGGTCTGGTAAGAGTACGGTCCCAAGGCACGTGCTTTGTCATGGGAGGGCGACATCTGCACGAGGATATGCAGAAGCTTCCAGTTGCTCAGCGTTCACGACGCTTCTAGGATAGGA
Source organism: Cryptoprocta ferox (assembly GCA_028646485.1). Classification (NCBI taxonomy): domain Eukaryota; kingdom Metazoa; phylum Chordata; class Mammalia; order Carnivora; family Eupleridae; genus Cryptoprocta; species Cryptoprocta ferox. The sequence goes on from CM053565.1 coordinate 9,218,657, forward strand.
CCACACAGGCTGGCCTTGGCCTGACCCGAGCCACAGCAAACGTTTTAAGAAAGTAAAAGAGAGTTCAACCGGCTAGAAGGCTCATTCCTAAAGCACATCCGGGTGACATGCTCAACAGGGAAAACCCCAGTCTCTTCCACCCACAAAATACCTGACTTAGAAAGTTTAAAAGTCAAAAAAACCATAGGGACACCCAGCTGGCTCAGTCAGTATCTAAGGGTCGTGAGTACGAGCCCCATGGTGGGCGTAGACCTGACTGAAAAGTCAAAAAACATAAAATCATAGGACATTAAAGTTACCAGAAACTTCAGAGCTAACCTTGCACACACACCCTTTTACCCATATAAGGCAACAAGGAACCAATAAAAACTTACGCTAATTCAGCTTTCATGTTTAAAAAAAACAAACAAAAAACCCAAAAGGAGTATTAAGGAAAATCTGACCTGAAATGGGATTCTAAGGTGAAATTTTTTTTAAGTTTATTTATTTATTTTCAGAGAGAGAGAGAGAAAGTGAGCTTGAGTGCAAGTGGGGGTGGGGTAGAGAGAGGGGAAAGAGAGAGAGAGACAGAGACAGAGAGAGAATTCCAAGCAGGCTCCTCGCCGTCAGAAGGAAGCAGATTTGGGGCTTGAACTCACAAATTGCGCGATCACGACCTAAGCTGAAATCAAGAGTTAGTCGCTTAACCAGCTGAGCCACTCAGACTCCCCAGGGAAACATTTTTAAATCCATGAAATGATTATGTCTAACAAGAAAAATCATAACATCAAGATGAATGCCGAAAACGCATTTTACAAAATTCAGCAATGATTTCTGATTTTAAAACCCATAATATATGAAGAATAATACCTCCAATTAACAGAGGACATTTGTGTCATCATCACTAGGATCTAACTCTCTAAGAGTTTATTGTTTACCACAGAGGCCTTGTACATTCCTTATTTCTCCCCCAGATTTTATATACTTTGCTCATACTGGAATATGACCTTCTAATAAACCACTATTTCTAGTTATTATTAGCATAAAGAAAGCTACTGTTATACACCTACATACACACACTGCATGTATATGCATATTCATACATATATATTGTATATATAACAAAAATATATATAATATAAAAAATTATATATATATATATACATGCGTGCATTTCCTATTTATTTAATTCTCATTCATTCTAATAGTTTTTCAGTTAATCTTCCTGGCTATTCTAGCAAGAAAATTATAGGACCTACAAATAATGCTAATTTTGTCTCATTTTCAATAAATATTATTTTTAAACATCTTACTGCTTTGGCTAGACTATCTGAAAACAATGTCCTGTATGGGCACCACTGTTATTTTCCTGACCTTTGCAGGAATGTTTTTAGTTTCCTGTTAAGCATGGTGTGTGCAGCTTTCAGACCATTTTATTTATTATCTTAAGAAAGGATCCATTCATTCCTATTAAATGTTTCTAAGGTCGATGTTAAATTTTATTAAATGTATTATTGATATGAAGACAAAATATTTTTTTCTTTAAATTCACTGTTGGTGTAAATTTATAGAATACTATTATTGCATTCTTGGAACGAACCAGAGTTTTAGAGCAGTATAATATTTTCTAAATATATGGTTGGATTAAATTTCGCTTATATTTCGGTTAGGACTTGTATATCAACATTAGTAAAAATGTACCCCGGCTTTCTCGGCCAGCTCTATCTGTGAAAGGTTTTCGCATCAGGAATAGCATTAATAGTATCAGTACTACTTTTGTGAAAATAAATTGGAATGCTTTCCATCTTTTACATACTTCAGAATATCTTCCAAGTTTCTATTATTTGGGCATTACCTTCACAATTCTGACTATATTTGTACTTACTTGTCTTATTGTATATTTAATATTTTTTTGCATTAACTTAATATTGACTCACTGTTTCTTTTTGCCCAACCTCATCCTAAGCAACATGTATTTGATGTACTAGTTGTAGTTTTTCTAACACATTTTAAATTAATTATTAAAATAAGAAATAGTCATCTGTATATACCTCAAATCATTACCCCTGTACCCTCTATAATATGGTAATCTTTGGGAAACAAGGCACTAGATGACTTTAAATATCATGGAAATGATATTTTTCTTGCCATTTGAAGAACTTTACCTATTTAACCATCTGGGTTCAGGATTGCTTTTGGAGCTTTTAAGTTAATTTGTGATGTCTTCCAAAATTACTCTTCTGTCCAAGTGTTTCATTTCTTCAGGAACTGGTATTGTAGTTCCATTTTCAAGTTCATCAAAATTTTATATTTTTATTCTATTTTTTTAAATCACATCTTTGATTATGTGCATTTTAAATGCAAATTTTGGGTATTTCTGTTCTCTTTTTTTCTTAGTCTAACTACAGTTCTCTATACTTCATTGGGGGTTTTTTTTTGTCTTTTTTTGTTTGTTTTCTCTACTTCATTGTTTTAACAAAGAACATACTCTTACATTTTTAACTTAAGGTGTTCTTTTTCTTTTTTGTTCATTCATATCCATTTATTCAACAAATATTTACCACGTGCCAAGCATGTATCAGGTAATGTACTAGGAGCTGAGACTAAGAGAAGGGTGGAAACATGGGGCACTTGGGTGGCTCAGGTGGTTAAGCGTCCAACTCTTGATTTTGGCTCAGGTCACGAACTCAGCGTTCATGATTTCAAGCCCCGCATTGTGCTCTGCGCTGACAGCATGGATCCTCCTTGAGATTCTGTCTCCTTCTCTCTCTGCCTCTCCCGTGCTTGTTCTTCTATCTTTCTCAAAAATAAATAAAAATTAAAAACGTTAAAAAAGAAAAAAGAAGAAAAAGAGGGTGAAACAGCCACAGTTATAATCTGCTTCATTAATTTCTGCCTTTTCAAAAAATACCTTCCTGTTTTCCCAGATTTCTTTTCTTGTTTATTTCCTAATTTTCTGAGTATAGTAATTAACTTATTTTCATTGTTTCTTTTCGACATCAAAAAATTTCAGAGGAATGAACTTGCTTATTTGTAACTTGATGAAGCACTTCATAATCATTTTTTAATCAACTGTAGTTCTCAGTTCTTACTTGGGTCAAACTTTACCAAGTGGATTAAGTTTTTTTTTAAATTCCAACTTTTATTATCTCCAGTTTTATCACATTATGATAATCTAGTGCATAAAACTTCCTTAAGAGACTGTAATGAGTCTTTCTTTATGGAACAGGACAGATCAATGTTTTAACCGTTCTGTGAACAGTTTAGAAAAACTGTGTAAGACACATTGTTGAATTCTCCCATTCTTACTTGTGAGTCTTCTAATGCATTTCTGCAGGAGTCACTTCCAAGGTTTGCTGGTTAATGGGCTGGATTTTGTAAATGCTCCTTTTTCTTCTTCAATACAGAAGGTCCTGTCTAATTTAAGGTACCTTGTGGTGCATGTGGAGGGTAGGGGAGGGAACTCTTTATCTGATACTATTGCTTCAGTAGAATGACTCTGTAAGTCAGACAAAGCCATAGAGATAGCCACAGTTAAATCACATTTTGTATTACTATCAAGAAAGATACTGGCCTTAAGAGACAGAAAGTTTAAGAAAAGCAGGTAGTGTCCTATCAAGTCACAAGTCTTTGGAGTCAGAGGGGAAATATTTATATCTAAATACCAAAGAAGTACAAACGCTAATTAAGCGATGTGACCATTTGAACAGAGGTCTCAGGCTCCCAATTTGGAGCTGTAAGAATTAAGGAAAACATAATTTAAATCTAAGCTTGTTTGTCATAATGGGCATTATGATCACCCCCTTCTTCAAGTTTTGAAATCATTGTGCAGAGAGACTACAAAGATCTTGAACCTAGACTTCTACACCCAGAAAAACTATCAGTAAAGATGAGGGTAAAACAACAGATGTCCTCACATAAGGGTTGAGAAAGCCTATCATGCATAGACTGTCTTTGTACATGCTCAGACCAAATACACTCCAACCACAGCAAAAGGGGCTCCCATGGGTATTTGGAGTCCAGGGTAAGAATCCTGTCCTTGAACCTGCCAGAGGCCTCTGTTGCTTAAAAGCCTCACCTGGGATGAAATTCCTGTATTATTTGTAACAAAATACTTAGGTAAACTAACCTTTTAATCCTAGAATGATTTAGAATTAAGTAGAAAAGTATTTAAAACAATTAAATGAGGGGCGCCTGGTTGGCTCAGTAGGTGAAGCATGTGGCTCTTGATCTCAGGATCATGAGTTCAAGCCCCTGGTTGGAGATGGAGCCTACTTAAAAAATAAAATAAAATAAAAATTAAATGAGTAGTAATTATGTAATTACATATGTGTATAAGCAGTGTTTTGTATTAAGAAATATCTGCAGTTTGAGATTCTATTTTTAATGTTTAGGGGAATTGGACCTATTAAGAGTTCAGATCAGCTTCATGATTCCAATCTAAAATGTGCAATTGAGCAATTAATTTGTAATTTTAATTTGAAGTGTTCATCTTACATATACACACATATACAGAGAGAATGTGTGTTCTGAAATATATAAGAGGAGTTAAGAATCACTATGTTTATAAATATAATTATTAAGTATATAAGACTTTAAAAAACTGGACTGGTTTATCAGACCTAACAGGAACCTAAATATATTAAATAAACACAATTTAAGATATTTTAAATTTATTACCACGTTTGTAATGGAAATGAACATTAAACAAAGATCCCCTTAAATAGTGATTATTAAATTTTACTGGATTTACACATAGAATAACAAGATGCTAACCTTGAAAGGTTAATTACTCACAAGTCTAACTGACTTAATTTTAAAAATCAAACTCTTAACTGAATATGCTTTTCTGCAGCATGTATATTTTGTTTTCTGTCTTAATCTAGAAGGGGTCCTTTTTTTTTTTAACAGAGATTTTCACCCATTCACATTTATTACAGTAATAGATATTTTTGATCTTATCTGTTTTTTCTGTGTATTATCACTGACCTTTGATATATATATCATTTTTAATCCTAAAAGAGCACATTTTCCAAAGTATGTCTCTCAGAACACTAGCTCCATTCTGAAATCCTTCCATGGTACAAAATATATCTGAGAAATCTTCTTATTCTGAGAATATTCTCTTCTCAGTGAATACTGTAAAAACTCTGATGAATCCTTGAAATCTAAAATTAATGCCAACAGAAGCCATTAGTTCATGTGGCTCAAGCCTTCCAACCAACTCTACTCCCCTCCCCCAAGCCCCAAACTGCTATGAATAAGATTAAGCAAATGACAAAAAATATTTTGGAAAGAGAAAATGGAATTTTAAAAGTCAATAGGAAACCTGTAAGAAAAAGATGAATATAGAGTGACAGAATATATAGCAGTTTGGGAACACAGAGGACCATAGGAAATACTCCAGCCACAGCAAAGGAATGCAAAAACAGAGAGATCAGCAAAGTAGCGGGCTAATCCAAGAATGAGACAGGACCAGGTGGTAACCAAGTCCAAACTAAAACATGCTTATCGGACACTTTCTATATGTGAGGCTGTTCTAACCCTTCACCTGTTTTAACAACAACCTTATGAGGTAGGTTATATTAGTAACTCCTTTTCTAGATGACAAAACTGAGGCTCAGAAAGCTTATATCGCTTGTCTAAAGTCTCAGAGTTGGAAGTGACAAAACTGCGATTTGCACAGTCTGGCTCCAGAGCCCAAAGTCTTAACCACCATGCTTCTCGTCTTCAAAAACAAAATAAATTCTGTATAATAATGGAAGTAAAATTGAGATGCTCCATAATAGGATAAAAGCATGTTAAGATCATTTTAAAAGTAAATAATTATAATACTTATACTACCTCCCTTCCAATCTTACTCCTTATTTTTCTTTTAAAGTTATGTCTTCGGCCACAGGTCACAAGTTAAGCAATAGAAGATTACATTCCTTTTCTATAAACCTAAATGCACTCCCTGGTTCTCCAGTAAATAATACATATGGGATCCTACTATGTTAAATACTGATTTGTTTTCAACTTTCAATCTACAGACAATGCACATGCAATTTAATAATACTAATTATGGAACAGAACATTCTAGCCACCTGAAAGGTTGAGAGGCAGACCAGGATAGGGTATGAAGGATAATGTGGAAAAGACAGATGAAATTTGAGGATGTTACACCCTCATTTACCTAGCCAAGGACACTGTTTAAAGTTGGTTAGTGAAGAAATACAGATGGAAGGAAGGAAGGAAGGAAGGAAGGAAGGAAGGAAGGAAGGAAGGAAGGAAAGAAGGGAAGGAAGATGGTAAACAAAAGATTTCCTTAGAATTCTAAAATTTTTTTTAGTTTATTCTTTGAGACAGAGCAAGCAGGAAAGGAGCAGAGAGAGAGAGGGAGAGAGAGAATCCCAAGCAGGCTCTGTACTGTCAGTGCAGAGCCTGATGCAACCATGACCTAAGCTGAAATCAAGAGTCAAATGTTAAACTGACTGAGCTACCCAGGTGCCCCAATTTCCTTAGAATTCTAAAGTGAAATACAGTAGAAGACTGTATATATTCCAAATATATTTGGATATATTCAAATATATTCCACTATATTCAGCTATATTCCACTCTTTCAATTTTTCTGATTAAATTTTTCTTTTTAACACCTATTTATCCTTTAGAGACAGAGAGAGACAGAACACGAGAAGGGGAAGGGCAGTGAGAGAGGGAGACACAGAATCCGAAGCAAGTTCCAGGATCTGAGCTGTCGGCACAGAGCCCAACGTGGGGCTTGAACCCATGAACTATGAGATCATGACGTGAGCCGATGTCGGCCACTTAACCAACTGAGCCACCCAGGCGCCCCCGATTAAATTTTTCTTAACATTGACACAAATGTGGTCGGGAGTGGATACCATGACTGGAAAGGCGCTAAGGATTAACGTTCATCGGCTTGAGTCTTTAACAATCGTCTAACTGCCCAGACTGCCCAGACTCACACTAGACTGTGATGTGAGGGAGAAATCAACTTTTACAGTCATAAGTGGCTATTTTGGGATTCATCTTTAACCAGTTAGCATTCACTGTAACTAATATAAAGTAGGACCTAAGCGAGTATGAGTAGTAACGTAGTAGTAGTAACATTTCATACTATTTGCATTTATTTAAACATATAAATGCAGGGCCACCTGGCTGGCTTGGTCGGATGAGCATGAGACTCTTGATCTTGGGGTTATGAGTTTGAGCCCCAAATTGGGTGTAGAGATTATTAAAAAAATTAAATAAACTTAAAATACATACATGCAAATTAAAAGTAAACAGCAAGCAAAAATCAGCTAGTAGGGAAACCAGGGAAAGCCTACTAAACTCACCTTTGACCAAGGCCTCCTTTAGCCTATCAGGTATCTTTGTGTGAATACAAAAAGGCAAAACTGAAAAACAGCACCCCTACCTCTGGACTGATACAACCCCACCTGGGCCCTCTCATCCCTTTATGTCCAGATGCCTTTGAACAGTGCACAACCAACACAACTATACCCAGTAGCCCTCTCTACAATACAGATCTGACAACCTGGCTGGAAAGTGAAGGACTGGGAACTGGGAACTGGGAACTTCTAGGAAGTAGGAGATGTGGTAATCAACATGTTCTCATTCTAGCTGCCCTCATTCATGGATATGTTCATGTCTTTTACTTGATCCATTTCTCCTGCCCATCCTGTAATACCACAATAAGTCACAATGAGTCACAGTAAGTCCAACTCGGAGGATCACAGACACCACAGAAGAGGAATCCTGCTGCTACCACGGCCAATCCCAGGGCTAGAAAAGAAGCTGTGCCCCAGAGAGGACAAGGTGCTTCCAACTGGAAGAGAGAAGACAGGGAGTTAATTTCAGCCCTTACAAGCCTAGGGTCTAAGATGGGGATCTACAATGGATATTTTATGTCATTTACTCTTTAAACAGACCCTCCCTGCCCAAGCAACTGAGGTTCCTGTGGAAGGCAGCCACGAATGTGCCACCTGGAAAGAATGTGGCGTTCGGCACGGGAACTGCAGTTAGCTGACACCTCCAGCGGTTAGTGCCACCAGGATTCCAGGATTCAACCTGGCTTTTGAGCTGAAGTTACCTTCTTGCCAGGCAGCCTCCAGCGGGGACTGACCACAGCAGGAACACCAGGGACTGGCCATTTCTGCCCAGTTGGAGACTCTCATGGGCAGTCTCTTCCGGAGCTCCCCCAGTCTGCTAGCCAGGACCTCGCCAGAGCTGTAGAGCTATCTGGGGCTCTCCGTGCCCAAACCTGCCACCCCCTCCTTTCCTTTCATACGTGCTGGATCTGCATCATGGTCTAAAACTCTCCCAGCCCAGTTCTGGCTTCCCACGCCTTTTGTGTTTGTCAGGTCTCTCATAAACTTCTTTCATTCCTAATTCTAGTTAACAATACTTTTTATTTTTTTATTTTTTTTTACATTTATTTATTTTTGAGAGGCAGATTGAGACAGAACGCTAGCGGGGTAGGGGCAGAGACAGAAGGAGACACAGAATCCGAAGCAGACTCCAGGCTCTGAGCTAGCTGTCAGCACAGAGCCCGACGCAGGGCTTGAACCCACCAACCGTGAGATCATGACCTGAGCTGAAGTCGGACACTCAACCGACTGAGCCACCCAGGCGCCCCTAGTTAACAATACTTTTTAAAGTAATCTCTATACCCAATGTGATGCTTGAACTCATGACCAAGAGATCAAGAGCAATGTACTCCTGGGACTGAGCCAACCAGGCGCCTCCCTCCCCTCCCCTCCTCCCCCCAATTCTTCTTAAATGTCTGCATCTCAAAGGACAAAAGTGACACAATACAAGAACTATGTAAAAAGCACACTTGGGTGTTGCTCTTCCCTTGTCCAGCCTTCCTGTTTCCCCCTTACCTCTACCACTCATCTCTGGGCCCCCTGCTGCGACGACCCATTGAGTCACTTGCTGGTTCTAGCCCAATACACCACAACTGCCACCAGGAAGCCCCGTCTCATCCTTGCCCTCCTGGTAAAGCAGGTTGAAGATACAGCAATGGCTGACAAAACTCAAATTTCCAAAGTTTTTTGATGCATTCTACAGCATTTCATCACCGTATTAAGAAACCAGTTAAAACTGGGGCGCCTGGGTGGCTCAGTGAGTTGAGCATCCGACTCTTGATTTCGGCTCAGGTCATGATTTCATGGTTCATGAGGGCGAGCCCCACATGGGACTCTGCACTAACAGTGCAGAGCCTACTTGGGATTCTCTCTCTCCCTGTCTCTTTGTCCTTCCCCTGCTCAAGTGAGTGTACACATTCTCTCTCTCTTTCAAAAAGAAATAAATAAACTTAAAAAAAAGTATTTAAAAAAAGATCATTTAAAATTATATTCACACTTTCAGTCACAGTAGTCCCTAAGATTTCCTAATTGGTTACCTTTATTTGCAGCAAATCAGTTCCCATTCTGAAATTATATTCATTCTTGAAAAATGCAATAAAATAAGTCACTGGCATAAAAGCAGCCTTTTCATCTCCTGTCCATTAGAATACTTTAAAAAGCAAAGTCACTTACAAATTGGAATCCAAAACACTCTTTTTTTAAGGTTTTTTTTTTTAAGTGTATTTTTATTTATTTTGAGAGAGAGAAAGAGAGCAAGCAGGGGAGGGGCAGAGAGAGGGAGACAGAATCCCAAGCAGGCTCCACACCGCCAGCACAGAGCCTGACGCAGGGCTCGAACCCACGAACTGTGAGGTCATGACCTGAGCTGAAGTCTGACGCTTAACCAACTGAGCCACCCAGGTGCCACGGTTCTACTTTTAAGTCATCTCCACACCCAGCGTGGGGCTCCAACTCACAACTCTAAGGTCAAGAGTCACATGCTTCATCAACTGAGCCAGGCAGGCGCCCTGGAACCCAAAGAACTCTTAAAAGCTCTAACAAGGCAGATGGGGGGGGGGGGTGTTTCTAGGCAATTTGACACAAAGGAAATGAGTTTTTACAATACCTGAGCAGCTGTGTATTAGGGAGAGGTGTTTTACCTAACAGTTTATCATAGGGCTGTTTATGACAAGGCATCATCTTGCAAATATTGGTTAGTCTGCCCAAAGAAGTTTGGATACAGGCCGGGTACTTTAGAGAGTTACCCCTATGTCATCTACACAGTAACCCCATCTCTGAATTTTTTCTACACGCTCTTCCGCGCGGCAAAGTTTTCCATCCCGCCTGTTGTACCAGACCAGTGAACCACAACTGCCGGGGGGGGGGGGTGTGCACCCCACCTGGACGCACCCCACCCGGGCCCAGTCCGGATGATGCGCCCTGAGTCTGCTTGGCCTCCCTTTCAAGACAGGCAGCTGAGGCACTGGGCGGAGAGTGAAGACCAATGGACAGAGGCTACGAAGACCCACGGTTGAATGACAGCCCTGCTCCCGATCCCAGGGCTGTCACTTACACAGGTCACTGCACCTCTCAAAGCCTCAATTTCCTCATTCAAATCCCAATTAAAAAATTACACCCTTGAGAAAATTCTTAAGAGTTCTGACTCTGTCACGGGGAACACAGACTCGCCACCTGCCATTCCAGGATTCCGGCATTAAGTGGACCATCTCTCCCCAATCAAGCAAGATGCAATTTTTTGAGGCGGAATTAAATTCCACTTCCTTCATGTTGACAGTATGGAAATGTTCTGATTTTGTTTTTAAACGCAACCCCGTGGTTACAGCATCTAAATCTGTGCCGGAGGCCAGGATGATGAACCAAAAGATGACAACTACAGACCAGCTGACTCTCCAACCAGGCTCGCTTAATTTCTTTGGAAATAAAAATTTGATAAGCCGCCGAAGTTTTTGGTATCCCAGAATAAGCACAGACTATTTTGGGCAAGAAACAGTCACAACCAAGCCTTTGGTCTGAGTATGAGTAACAGATCTGCTGACGGGTTGCCACCTTCCACGGGACTCCAGAAAGTGTGTGATATGCAAATGATGCACCGCAAAATGGACAATGAAGCAGAAAACACTGACAAGTCACACTTTTTCGTTGCAAATGCCCAGAAAGTCTGCAAGAACTGCCTCCACCCGCCGGATTCGAGACCCCGGCTGGGCGGCGGACACGAAGGGCAGGTCAGACTCCACCGCGAAATCTGGGCAGAACCTTTCCCCCCCAATCCCACCCCCGACCCCTCTCTCCACGGCCCGGCCTGCGTGCTCCGGGCCACGGAGACCCGCTCCCTCCCGCCCCACTCGCCGCGTCCGGGCGGACCCAGGGCTTCCAGGTACGTGTTTACGGTGAGTGGCATTTCCTTGTCGCGGAACAGGCACAGGTAATTTCACAACCCCACTAGCGCATTCCAAAGGCAAGAATCACATCCCGGGAACTTCACCTTTCCACTCGCCCCTTGAGCGCCCGCGGGCAGCGCGGCGGCCGAGGGCCCGAAAGGCGGGTGGGGGAAGGGCGCCGGGCCGGGGAGGGGGCGCGGCGCGACCCCCGCCAACTGCACAGACCTGGTTCGGGATCCTCGGGCCGACCCGAGTGGTTGCCCATGCTCGGCCGACTCGGGCAGCGGCCGGCGGGCCGGCCTCGGACACGGTGTCCGCCGTGCTGCAGGTCGCGCCGGCTCCGGCGGGCGAGGCAGCTGCGTCCGGCGGGTCCGCTCCAGTCAAAGAAAGGGCCGGGCGCCTTCCAGTTCCCGGCGGCCGCCGGCTGAGCCGCTCCTCGCCCGCGCGGGCGGGCCCCGCCCACCTCATCTGCATAGCTCCGTCTCGCAGGCCCGCCCACCGCCGCTCCAGGCGGCCCGTCCGGCGAGGCCCGCCCACCTCATCTGCATACTGCCCGCCTGCGTGTCGCTCTAGAGCATCCAAAGGGTGGGAGGGCCGCACCCGCAGACAGACTTCAGGCCTCTAGGGGCCGACGCTGAGCACTGCAGCTGGACAAGGTAGGCTGGAAAAACCCCATTGCGGGGAGGCTGAAGCCAAGTGCCGGGAGAAAGGCAAAATACTGCGCGTGAGAAATTAGATCGCATGTCGGGACAGGGAAACCAAGGGTTGGCACAGTACCGGCGCTTAGTGATTTCCTAGGTAAATGAATGAATGGACGCACAAGCAACTCTTGAGGAGGGCGTAAGAAAAATAACACGTTAACAGAGACTCGCCCGTTATCCAAGATGGTAAATACTACCGCAAATAACAAAAATGCATACTCATCCTTAGTGGTAACCTTTTTTGCTGCTATCAGAAATTACTATCTTCTGGAAATTACCCTGAACGACTTTCATAGTTAATCTGACAGCGAAAACACTTAGAAATAACTAAATCTTGCAGTGAAACCGATTTAGAACTAATAAAAAGATGAGTGGGACGACTGGTTCTGTCGCCTGCATTACTTGACCGCTATGGCCCATTCCCGGTTCTCATTTTACCTATCAACATTTTAGGTCACCACTGATCACTCACGACTCCTCAAAACAGGAGGAGGAGTTCAGACACCAGGACCCCACACTCTCCTGATTTTGTGCCCAAGTCTCCGGTTCTCTTCCCCATCCCGTTCTTTGGCTTCTCCCCATCTCCTTAATCTCTAGCACCTGGAGGCCCCATCATCTCTATCCACTCTCACTTGGCCGGTGTCACCAACTTTCGGCTTTTATTTTTTAATGTTTATTTATTTTATTTTGAGAAAGAGAGTGGGGGAGGAGGGGCGTCGAGAGAGAGGGAGAGAGAGAATCCCACATAGGTCTGCCCCACCAGGGCAGAGACCAAGGCAGGGCTTGATCTCCCCAATGGGAGTTCATGAGCTGAGCCATAATCCAGAGTCTAATGCTTAACGGACTCAGCCCCCCAGGTGACCCCCCAATTTGTGGCTTTTAAATACCACCTATATATCTTCAGCCTGTTACTCTCTTCTGTATTCCAGACTCATTTCACCAACTACCTTCTTGACACCTCCACTTAGTTGCCTTAAGAAGCATCTCCGGTTTAACTGGAAAAAAACCAAACTCTTGATTTTCTTTCATAGATGTCTCATATAGTCTTCCCCACCTCCATAAATAGAGTATGTCAGAATACATGTCATAAATGCCACCACGTCTCAGCACTTCTCACCACTCTCACTGCTACCATATGGTCCAAGCCATTGACCATCCTACCAGGATGACTGCAACTGCTTCCTAACCAGTCTCCCATCCCCTGTCCCTGGCCTCTTTATAGTTTGGCTTGGTGCTTCTAAAGCTTAGTTCAAATCATATCTCATCTCCACTTATAATGCTCCAATAGCTTTCTGTCTCACTTGGAGGAAAAGCCGACACTCTTACCCTGACCTCCACGGCCCTGAATAATCTTCCCCTCCTTTCATTAGTGGACTCACCTTCCCCCTCTCACACTGCTTTTGCTACAGTGACCTCCTCCTCACTGTTGCTCAAATAAGCCAATCATGCTCCCACCCCAGGGCCTTTGCACTTGCTGCTCCCTCTGCCTAGATTGCTCTTCCCTCACATTCTTACATTATTACAGACTATATGGTCCACTCTCTCTCACTTCCTAAGTCTCTGGTCAAATGTCATTCTATTAAGAGGGGCTTCTCTTGTCACTCCACATTAAATAGTAAGCCAGACCCTCAATGTACACACTTTCCTGCTTTGTTGGCCTCCATGACATATATCCCCATTCAGTGTACTATATATTTTCTTGTCTACTGGTTTATTTTCTCCCCACTAGATTACAAACTTCATAAAAACAGGGAATGAATGAATGACTTTATAGCCTGTGCCATAAACCAAGCAGCTCTTACATATTACTTCCTTTCAATAGAGGTGCCGTGAGTTGGTTTCTCCAACAAAACTGGTTTGTCAAAGACAGATGCCATAGTTGTATTTCTGTAACCTACAGAACTTAGTACGACACTGAGGACACAAAAACAAAAGTATTAAGGAAAAAAATCACATAGCATGATTTTAGAGCAGAAATGTATATGAAGTCAAGTTCAACCTCCGCCACCCCACTTTTTTAAAGGCAAAGAATAATCCCAGAAAAGATGGTTGACTTCCCAAAATATTTATGAAATGACAGACAAAGGCTGCAATTGTGAACACTGTAACAGTGACATAACTTCAATTTACAGAACAGTTACATCCTTATCCAGAGAGTTTTGAAAACTGATGAGTCATTTTATTAACCCCATAAAATGGTAAGCAATTAACCAACAACTAAACAAGACTCCAGTCCAAGATACCTCCTGAACTCCTGTGGCTCTCTTTTAACATCTAAAATATCTAGTCAGCTCCTGTATGTATTTTATCCCCTTAACTGTTTTCAGATCTTGCCTCCCTTTTGTCTTTGCTGGCATTGGTTGAATCCAGGCCTTTAACACCATACAAGGATGAATTCGCATTAGCTTCCAACTCACTTCTAATTCTGCTACTGCTCAAATTCCTCCTCCATTCAGCTTATCAGAAATGCAAATCCAACCCTAGCACACCTCTGTTTTTTTTTTTAAGTTTATTTATTTATTTATTTAGAGAGAGCATGGGCAGGGGAGGAGCAGAGAGAGAGAGAGAGAAAGAGAGAGAGAGAGAGAGAGAGAGAGAGAGAGAATCCCAAGCAGGCTCCACACCAACAGTGCAGAGCCCGATGCAGGGCTCTATCTCTCACACCATGAGATCATGACCTGAGCAGAAACCAAGAGTCGGATGCTTAGCCGACTAAGCCACGCAGGAGGCCCAGCATGCCTCTGTTTAAAAGTTCCCCACAGCACCCCTCCACCTTTAAGATAAAGGCCCCAGTGCTTCGGTACAGTGTACAAGGACCCTTCATAACCTTGCACCCCACCTCCACCCTCATTATTCTAGCCTCATCTTTCAAAAATACCGCCCTGCACTTTATATTCTGGCAACAAGATGCCAGTTGTGGTGCCCTGAACATACCCCATTATTTTGGGCCTCTATGCTTTGATATCTGCTATATTCGCTCTGATCTGACATTCTTCTATAAGCTGGCTGCCTGGCAAGTCCCTGTTCATCTTTTAAATTTTTGCTCAAGCTAAAGTCACTTCTTCCAGTGAGCCTGCCCATCCCGGCCAGAGTTAAATACTCTCTCCCTCATGAAACCTCTGCACCTTGTAAATGCTTGTATTTTCCCACAGAACCACCTCATTTCAACCATTCTCCTTTATACAATTTTAAACTCTTTGAGTGCAGGGATGCTGTCTTAATAATTTTTGTACTCCTAGTACCTAGTGTATAGCAGGTGAAGTAAAGCATATATTTATTTACTCTATAATTCAGTGTACATGCTAACTTCTCAAACAAAACAAAACAGCTCTGTGATGGTTACTTGAACTTCTGAAGGATTCTTTGCTATCCAGAGAAATCCCATGTAACTGAAATGAGAAAACTAAATATATAAAAGTCAAGTCTGCCCAAATTAATTTATGACTTTAACAAAATGCAAATTAATCATGAACATAATGTGTTTATTCCAAAGTTCACCTGGAAGAATGAATGCATTGGGCAACTAAGAAAATTTATAAGAGGAGGGCGCCTGGCCGGCTCAGTCAGTAGAGCACACGACTCTTGATCTCAGAGTTGTGAGTTCAAGACCCATGTTGAGTATAGAGATGATTTAAAAATAAAATCTTGAAAAAACAAAGAAATAAAATTTGTAAGAGGAAGAATAAAGAGGAGAGATTTACCTTATTAGAATTAAAAACATAAAATTACTGAGAAAAACAGTATGGTTACTGCAGAATGGAAATCCGCCCCCCCAAAAAAACTATTTAAAAGAATTTAACATCAAGTAGCACTTCAAATTAAGTGAGACCCATATCTTACCCTTTATGCCAAAAATAGAGTCCAAGTCAATATAAATTTAATTGTAAAATATGAAAATATAAAAGTCCCAGAAATAAGTGTGGATGAATATATTTATAATCTTGAAGGGTAAGAAATCTTTTCTTTTTTGTCCCACTTTTCATTTTGAACATTTTCAAAGTCATAGAAAAGTGTGAAGAGAACACTACACCTTTATATATTTATTACCTGCAATTACCAATTGTAGACATTCAACCACATTTGCTTTTTATCTCTGCCCCCTTCCATTTTTCTTTTCATTGCATCATTTGAAAGTATAGGACAGGCATCATGACACTTCACCCCTAAATACTTTCACTGTGGCATTCTCCTACAATAGTATTATCACATCTAAGAAAAATAATATTTTCAAAATATCATATAGTATATGGCCCATATCAAAATTTCCCCAAATGTCTCCAAAATCTTTGTATTTTTAAATACCAGTATCCAATCAATGTTAAGTACTGTGTAAAGAAGACACATCCTCAAATAACCTTGACCAATGAGTTTGAGATGCTGATAGAGGTTGCCCGAAAAAACCATCTTAAAAGGAGGGGCACCTGGGTGGCTCAGTCCATTAAACCTCCAACTTTAGCTCGGGTCATGATCTCTCAGTTCGTGAATTCGAGCCCTGCATCAGGCTTTGTGCTGACAGCTTAGAGCCTGGAGCCTGCTTCAGATTCTATGTCTCCCTTTCCCTCTGCCCCTCCCTCCCTCTCTCTCTTTCTCTCTCTCTCCCTCTCTCTCTCTTTCTTTCTCTCTCTGAAAAATAAACATTTTAAACAATTTTTTAAAGGAGGTAGAGA
Organism: Cryptoprocta ferox; assembly: GCA_028646485.1. Classification (NCBI taxonomy): domain Eukaryota; kingdom Metazoa; phylum Chordata; class Mammalia; order Carnivora; family Eupleridae; genus Cryptoprocta; species Cryptoprocta ferox. The sequence continues at coordinate 9,235,255 of CM053565.1, forward strand.
AATTGAACACACTCCCAGTAATTATTCCTGAGGGCACAATCTCACAAGTTTATGTATTAGACATCATTGTAAATGATACTTTTAAAGATAACTTTAAAAGCAGCATGGTGAGGGCAGGATGTGGCGATCACACACACAAGGGACAAATAAAATGCCAGACTGTGATGTGAATAGGATAAAACTTCCAATGGGCTCTGAGAATGCTTATCTCAAGCAACAGGTGGAAGTGGAGGTGATGTGCTCCCAAATTGGTGTTAAATAACCTCAAAAATTAATCTAGTGATGATGGATGATGCTGGGATCAAAGATGCCTGTGATACTTGTTTAAAAATAGAGCAACAGTGCAACATTAAATTACTATATTTTACATAGTGTGTGATTTCAAATGTAAAGGTGTGTCTCAGTAGTAAATACTGTATTTTCCTTTTTTCCGTTTTTTTTTTTTTTTGTAGGCTCCATGACCAACATGGGACTTGAACTCAGGACCCCGAAATCAAAAGTTGCATGCTCTACTGACTGAGCCATCCAGGTGCCCCCAAATTCTGTATTTTCTATTTCATCTATATTTGAAATGTTTATTTAAGGGAGACCAAAAAAAGAATTTTAGAAATAGTCATTGAGGGGTGCCTGGGTGGCTCAGTCTTAGGTTAAGCATTCGACTTCGGCTAAGGTCATAATCTCGTGGTCTGTGAGCTTGAGCCCCACGTCAGGCTCTGTGCTGACAGTTAGGAGCCTGGATCCTGCTTCAGATTCTGTGTCTTCCTCTCTCTGCCCTCCTCCCCTCTCTCCCTCCCTCTCTCTCTCTCTCTCTCTCAAAAATAAAGAAACATTAAAAAAATGTAAAAAAAAGAAAGAAAGAATCATTGAATACAAAGATCCCCTGATGTTCTGGCATGCACAATAAAATAATATGTACATGGGCCCATTTTTATTAAAAAATACTATATGATATTGTCCATATTAGTGCACATAGAAATAAGTTTGGACATGTATATAACCAGTTACTACCAATAAGTATATCTGAAAAAGATCTTTTTCCATGGCAAGTATCTCTAATGCCTTAACAATAAACATGTTACTTTAATATATGTTACTTTTATGATCAGAGCACACAAAAAGTAAAAGAACAAAGAGTGTGTATCCTTAAATCCAGCAAAATTTGTTTTCTAGGAATGTGTTCAAAAGAAATAATTGCAAATACCCATAAACATCTAGCTTCCAAGATAATGATTCTTTACCTTATTGAGAAATAATCACATGCCAGGGACTATTCTAAGTACTTTACATTAAAAAAAATTTTTTTTAACATTTATTTATTTTTGAGAGACAGAGAGATAGATCATGAGTAGGGGAGGGGCAGAGAGAGAGGGACACATAGAATCGGAAGCAGGCTCCAGGCTCTGAGCTGCCATCACAGAGCCCGACACAGGGCTCGAACCCACGAACTGTGAGATCATAACCTGAGCCAAAGTCGGACGCTCAACCGACTGAGCCACCCAGGCGCCCCTCTAAGTACTTTACATATTTTAACTTATTCATTCCCTACCAAAATCCAACAAGACAACGCTATTTTTTTTTTTTTTACCCCAATGAAAGATTAGAAAATGACCAAGAAGGTAAGTAACTTGACCAAGGCTACTTAGCTATAAAGTGGCAGAGGCAGGACTTGAACCTGTGTCGGGGGTACCCCAGACTGTCTCCAGGTTCGGAATTCACTAGGACTGGCAGGACTCAGCATGTAGTTGGGCTCATGGCCATGATTTGCTCCAGGGAGAGGATACAAAAAAACGGAAAGGACCCACAGGACAGGCTGAAGGAAACCAGATATAAGCTTCCAAACAGCGGAGTCATACAGAGGATGCCTAATTCCTGCAGCAACAAGTTGTGACCACACAAGTATGATGTTGTATTAGAGGGCAGTTCACTAGAGACTCCAGACCCGGGTTTTATTGGGGGCTGGTCACCTGCTGCCTAACACCTAACAAAACTCCAGACTTTCCGAAGGAAAGCAGGTGCTCAGCATAAACCACAGCGTTTGCACAGACAATTAAGGCCCAGGGTGCCAGGCTAGTCAGCTGGGATGCTGGAATCCAGCCTGAAATCCACGTTCCCAGAAACCAGCTGAGCGCCAACCTTGCAAGCTGCGTTTCTAAGGACAGCCATCCCAGCCCTGCTTCATTCCGCACAGTACCCCTTCCATTGAACCCCAGAGTCTGCGCTCTTAACAACTGTCCACTGCTTCCCTCCTGTCTGCAATAGCAAAAACCTGGGGAAAAAACCTTCTGAGTTGAGCATAAGCGGCCTAGTTAAATAAATGATGATACCAGCCGTATGATGACATCCTGCGCAGTCTCTAAAACAATGTGCTGACATGTTAAGTTATAGAGCTGAACAATATATATATTAAAACTATATTTCATAATTTTTTGGTACATAAACAAAAAAGATTTGGATACAAACACCCAGATAAACAGGAAAGGGTTTGGAAAATTATACCTCAAGCCTCTGATTAAGGGTGGCTCTATTTGAGTGGGTCTGATTTTTATGTCTTTTATGTCCTTTTTTTGCCTGTCCATATATTTTTAATTTTGTTCTAATGTACATATACCGCTTTTTTCTTCAGTAATTTCAAAATTCACTTTGAAAGAAATACACATGTTCTTGAAATTATTTTAGGGAAAATTGCTTATATTATCAAAAGATTCTTCCATTTCTAAAAGGATTCTTTAAATAATTATTAATCCAGCATACATACTTATTTGACATATACTCACTTCTTCCCCATAATGCTGTTAAGAATTTAGCTTAATCTGAAGGTGGTACTATATGACAGTTCATGTTTTCACTAAATACCAAAGTGTTGATCCACTATTTTTTAATAACATGATATCAAACTGTAATTTAACATTTACTACAAAAACTTCAGACAATCAAAATTAGAAAGAAATATTATAACAGTCCTCTATTTACCTAACAAACCAGTTTCAACAATTAGTAATTCATGTTCAATCTTGTTTCATCAACCATCATCCATTTCTCTCTCTATCCTCAGCTATTTTGAAACAAATTCCAGATATTCTATTTCATTGGTAAATATTTCAGTATATTTCTCTTGAAGTTTATTTTGAGAGATAGAAAGAAAATGAGCAGGGGAGAGGCAGGGAGAGAGAGAAAGAGGGGCTTGAACTGTGAGATCATGACCTGAACTAGAGTCAGATGCTCAACCAACTGAGCCACCCAGGTGCCCTTTGGATTTTTTAAAAGTCATGATTCTGACCACCACACTCCTATCAGAATGGTGAAAATCCAAAACACGGACGATATCGAGTGCTGGTGAGGATGTGGAGCAACAGGAATGCTCCTGGGCTTCGCTCTTGGGAATGCGCCTGGGAACCCAGTTCAGCAGTTTCTTACAAAGCTCAACATATCTTTACCACACAACCGGTCGATCATGCTCCTTGGCATTCACCCAAATGAGCTGGAAAGTTACGGTCTCACAAAGACCTGTCCACAAATGTTTCTGGCAGCTTTATTCACAATTGCCAACACTTGAAAGCAATCAAGATGTTGAATGGGTGAATGGACGAACAAAATGTGGTGCATCCAGACAATGGAATATTATTTGGTGCTAAAAAAGAAATGAGCTACTGAACTACAAACAGACATGGAGGGACCTTAAATGCACATTGTGAGTTCAAGAAGCCAGTCTGAAAAGGCTATTTACTATAGGATTCCAACTACATGACATTCTAGAAAAGGCAAGACTATAGAGACAGTAAAAAGATCAGTGGCTGCGAGATGTTTTGAAGGAGGGAGGGATCACTTTGGTGGAGCACAGGGTATATTTGAGGCAGTGAAACTACTCTGTATGATACATTGGTGGTGGATACACATCTCTATGCATTTTTCAAAACCCACGGAATACACAACACAAACTTTGAGCCCTAATAGAAACTCTGGACTCTTGTTAATAACAATGGATCTATATTGGTTCATCAGTTGTAGCAAATGCACTACATTAACACAAGCTATTAATGATGGGGATACCGGGGGTGGTGGTGAGGGGTATGTGGGAACTTTGTGTACTTTCCACTCGTTTTTCTATACACCTAAAACTGCTTTCAAAAAATATATTCCTTCAGGGGCACCTGGGTGCCTCAGTTGGTTAAGTATCTGACTTCAGCTCAGGTCATGATCTCACGGTTTGTGGGTTCGAGCCCTGTGTTGGGCTCTGTGCTGACAGCTCAGAGCCTGGAGCCTGCTTCAGATTCTGGTCTCCCTCTCTCTCTCTCTCTCTGTGCTCCTCCACTGCTCATGCTCTGTCTCTCTCTCTCTCTCTCTCTCTCTCTCTCTCAAAAATAAAACATTAAAAAAAGTTTAATATATTCCTTTAAAAAAAATCATGACCCAAATAAATACCTCAAACTCAAAGCAGCACCACAACACAAATCTAACAGTCACTGGGCTATCAGCACTATCAGCCATTTCCTACTTCTTTCTTGTTAAAGAACTCCCTAGACAGGATGCTGATGGAAGGTCACACTATTCTTAGCCCAGGAGAGAATCTTAATGACGCAGTCTAAAGCCAATCATGGTGATTCCATTTTCCTTGCTAGCACCTGGGTTAGGGATGCTATGTGACACGGGTCTGGCCAACATCATGAGGGGAGGTCTGCTGGTGGGGGAAGTTCTCTTGCCCTTAAAGGGACATACTGGAAGAGATGCCTCTTCTCTGCTGGACATAGTCCTCTCAGCTCAAGATCACCGGAACTGCAGCCACCATCTTGACTGGTAAGGGGAGCTAGCCAGAGGGCCGTGCCAACATGCTCAGGACCAGGAATATGGAAAGAACCTGGATCCCTGATGACATCATGGTCCCCTCAAACAACCTTTGTGTTGCCTACCTTTTCTTTCATTGTACAACATAGTATATACTTCCTTCGTGTGGAAGTCCAGTTGAATCAGATATGACTTGACCCTGTAGCTATTCTCTTTCTCCTCTTATAAGTAAAGGACTCTGGTTCAGGGAAATTAAGCTATCTTGCCCAAAAATATAGAGATTAAGAGTAAGGATCTGGAATGCGAGTCAGGCCTGTTGTCTCCAAAGCACTTGTGTTTTTCTGTCTGCATCTCTTTGCCTCCAGTAGAAGCTGGGCAGAGTCTTCAGAGAGGCGAGTATTTCAGGATTCAGAAAAGCAAATCATTTCATGCAATAAGTCATTATAAACTGTGACAGAAAATCTTGAAAATCCTTCTTGAATTATAGAAAACGCATGTTTATCCTCAACAGGGCATAACTTACATATAAATAACACTGCTACGATCTAAATGAAATAAGACTGAGATATGATAATTAGCACCATAAAACCCTGTACACAAAAATGCCCATTGTCTGTACTTGTCTCAGCCACTGACTCATGAGTGACCATGTTCAGGCCACCCTCTGAGCTTATGAGAGCTCTATTATCTACCCACCACCTTCCCTGGGAGCTTGGCATAAATATTTTAAAAAAAGTCATCGTTGGCCTTCAAGAATCTGAAGTTCATATTATGTGTGAAAGAAAGGCCTGGGCTGAAGACCTACCTATATATTTGCATAACCTAATGTTTCCCTCGGCTGCACAAGTCTAGGAGTAGAAATGGGGCCATGTGAACAGCACCGAATGGTATTGTTCTGGCTCTAGCCACTCACTATAAACTTGACCTTCATCCCCACTGCAAAGTTCCCTCCATTTGTTTCTGGGAGTCCCAGCAGTGTCGCAGCTTCCAAGTTCTCAAAGCAAGAGCTCAGTGCACTTATAGCATGTTCTCTGTATGTTCCCTCTTCTTCAGAACTCCCTTGAGAAGTCCAGCTCTCGCAGCCTATGCCTCTACCCTCCACTCTGATGCACGAGGAGCCTCGCCATCGCCCCTGCTCCTCGCTCTTGCTGTCTCGGTCATTGGAACTGCTCCACAGGCCAGGCCTGCCATCCACTCAATGCTGCGGTGGTGCCCAGGGCCTCTGTACTGCCTCATGTGGTCACAGGATGTCCCTGCCACAGGCCTCCTCTCAAGGACGCCCATGTCTAGCTTGGGTTTCCACAGCAGCCCAAGCTGCCTCCCTGGCTTGGTGACTGTGTCAGTAATTGTCTTGATAGCTGTATCAGTGCCAAGAGAGATGTTTGGAAAGAGAATCGCCATAGCTTAGCCCTGGTGGCTTCCGAGAGTTGGCATTCTGGATCATGCTTTTTTTAACTTTCTTTGTTCTTTTGAGATTGTGTTTTAAGCTATCAAGCATTCATAATTTCAGTAAAAACAATGTCATTTTTCTTATCGAAGACTATTCGTGACCAAAAATAATAATTTAAGCGATGTGCACTGTACTGAATATACTGGGAGATGAGATTGTCCATGCCTTAGAGGAGCTTAGATTGCTTTGTTCAATAAATAATAGCCAGGATCTGTTTTATACATCACACTATTCAAGCTTTCCATATTCCGATGGAGGGAGAAAACCTCAACTTTTTTTTTTTTTAAAGTAATCCCTATACCCAATGTGGGGCTCAAACTCATAACTTGAAGATCAAGAGTTGCATGCTCTTTGGACTGAGCCAGCCAGGTGCTCCAAAACCTCGACTTTCTTGGGGCACCTGGGTGGCTCAGTCAGTTGGGCATCTGACTCTTGATTTTGGCTCAGGTCATGATTTTATGATTTGTGAGTTCGAGCCCCACATTGGGCTCTGTGCTAACAGCACAGAGCCTGCTTGGGATTCCATCTCCTTCTCTCTCCTGCTTGCTTGCTTTCTATCTTTCTCTCAAAATAAATAAAAATAAACTAAAAAAAACCTCTACTTCCTTAATAACTCAAAGGCCAACTTGCTAAACAGAGGTTAGGTTCACACAAAGAAAACCAAGAATAATAACTTGAACATGGGAAGAGAGTCAATGAGGGAGTAACAAAAAGTTCCTCAGGCAGATAGCAGGTATATTGGTCTAAATCATCATTCCAGTGATGACAGGTGGTGAGAAAAATCAAGGAAGGATCTATGAGGAGAGAAAGCAGATTGTCTGGAACTGGGGATGAAACAGGGATTGACTGGGATGGCACAAGAGATCTCTTTGTGGTGACAGAAATGTTCTAAAACTTGGTTGTGGTGGATGGTTGTTAACTCAGTAAATTTATTAAAAATCAGTGGGCCGCACATTTTAAATAAGCCAATGTTATGACATGTAAAGTATACTTTAGTAAAACTGGGTTTTGGTCTTTTGGTCTTTTTTTTTTTTTTTTAAGTTGAAGGCGATAAATGGATGGGCCTTCAAGATTCTGTGTATTATTTCACACTAAAAAGAGCCAGGTCCTCACTCTGAATCAATTAGCATGACTGAAGCCTGAGGGGGTGCCTCGCCCCGCCAGGAATAGAGACTAGAAAGACACAGGCTTTGAAGAAGAGATAAAGGGAAAAAGAGTTCCACTCAAAGCAATGGAGAATTATTAGGCAGGAAAGACAAATAGGAGGCGGGACACAGCGAGCATCTTCCAGAAATACAAATACAGGGCTACAGACCATACTTGCAAGAGAAAAAGCACATCCCGCTGTGAGATCAAGAAAGGCTTTATGAAGGAGGTGCTCTTATGAGCTGTTCCTTTCACGATGAACAGCATTTCTGTCAATGTCCAGGGTGGCAGGAGGGGGCAGGGGGCAGGGGAGGGAGGCGCCTGGCATGGACATGCGCATCCTGGACAAGCGGGCCCCAGCAACAGGGCTGTGTCTTTGTTCATCAGAGTGAACAAAGGCTTGATTGTGAAAAAGTCCTGAATGTGTTCAGAGAATAAGCCACCGTGTGGCCTAGGACTGGAGCTCAGGGCATAAGCAGGGGACCAAGATAAGGCTGCCGCGGGATCATGCAGAATCAAAAGGTTTGCCCTTGGTTTCCTACACGGTGAGGAGGCCCAAAGGTGTATGAGCTTTCTGTCTGCTGAAGGCTCTGGTTTAGGAAGATTATTCCAGCAAGACAAAGCTTGCTCCCTTGTACACCCTGTACCTAACGTTTTACAGATAACCGATTCACCAAAATAACCAATGCACACCCTTTTAAATATATTTTTTATTACATTTATTTATTTTTGAGAGACAGAGTGACATAGTGTGAGTGGGGGAGGGGCAGAGAGAGAAGGAGACACAGAATGCGAAGCAGGCTCCAGGCTCTGAGCTGTCAGCACAGAGCCTGATGCGGGGCTTGAACCCACGAACCGTGAGATCATGACCTGAGCCGAAGTCGGACGCTTAACCAACTGAGCCACCCAGGCACCCAAAATGCACCTCCTTTTAATAAGACTTTACAACACCCTGGGCAAGATGAATACAGTTGGTTGGTGGGCTCGTCTCCAGAACATTGCACTTCTGTTCTCGCTGTGTGGGTTGTCTGCATACTAAGAGTCAGATGTATTTGTTCCAAACCTGTTTATGGTAGTTATACTAGTGATTTTATTTACGTAGCTTAACTATTATGGAAACCAATAAAATATGAGCACAGAGAGAGAGGCATTGTTTCTACAAAAGCCACATTGAATGCTTTGAAAAGACTCAATGAAGGTGAGCCCTTAAAAATCGCCTGAAACAACTGCAAACGATGAGGGGAACATTTGGAAACATGTAAAAGGATTCTACATACAGTTTTCTCCTGATGTGTCTAAGCTCTTGCTCTTGTTTAAAGAAACTAAAACCAAGGGGCGCCTGGGTGGCTTAGTCAGTTAAGCATCCGACTTCGGCTCAGGTCATTATCTCACAGTCCATGAGTTTGAGCCCTGCATCGGGCTCTGTGCTGACAGCTCGGAGTCTGGAGCCTGCTTCAGATTCCATGTCTCCCTCTCTCTCTGCCCCTTCCCTGCTCATGCTCTGTCTCTCTCTCCCTCCCTCAGAAATAAACATTATAAAGATGCTAAAACTGAAAATCATGGAAGAAGTATCACAAGTGCAAGAAGATGTGAAAGAGTTCCAACCGACAGGTCTGCTCTAAGAAAATGCCTTGGCTCTAGAGATCAGTGAATGGATACACACTTGTATGTTTGAGGCGAGGACAAAATGTTTAAAGTATGTAAGTTTCATTTTTTAGGATTCCCTGACTTAACCAACTTTGCCAATTAACTGACCCAAGCTGGGAGTCAAGGACAAGTTGCAGGACAAGAGGGTATGGAATAGGCATTAATAGCAGGGCAACCCCAGCCAGGAAGCCTTTGTGTTTTAGGTGAGAGACGATCTGCTGAGCCGGGCCAGGGGAGCCCAGAGGAAATGAAAAGAAGTGTGCAGAGCAGCTGGCAAAGATGATTCCACGCTCAAGGGAAGGAAACTAACAAAGACAACACGAGAACGTGTCTGGGTGACAGGGAAACAACGCTGCGCTAGGGCTCAGCCCAGATTTCTCGGGGAAGCAGTTAGGCAGCTCTGTAGAGACGGTGGTGAGTTTCATTTAGCAGAATGCAATGGGAACGCCATGTAAAATCAAGGAGAGAACGGAGACTCCCATTGTTCTGTTCATTGCTGCATCCCCAGAGCCTAGAAGGGGGCCTGGAACACAGCAGGTGCTCTAAATATTTGTTGAAGGAGTGAACGGATGGACACACATGCAGATGAACATCCATGAGACATTTTCAGCCGACAGCTGGAGGAGTATTTCTGGAATGCAGGGTGCAAGCTGGGGCAGAGATGCAGGCTTGGGAGTCATCAGGGACCTTATCTATCCTGTAACCCTAGGGCCTGGAATGGTTTCTCCCACGTGGAAGGAGACAGGAGGAAATATCTTAGTAAATGTCTTTGACCCTAATAGTAATCCCTTCAGGGTTGGAAAGGACTTTAATGAAGGTTCTAATCTGATCACCCTACAACATCTCCACTGGAGAATTGCTCCTTGTAGAATGAATACCTCTGTAGCAATAACAGGGAATTCTTTTATTTCCTGGGGCAACACACTTCTCCCCTATTAGAACATTCTTCCAGGGGTGACTGGGTGGCTCAGTCGGTTAAGTGTCTGACTCATGGTTTTGGCTCAACCGTGACTCATGATCTCACGGTTTGTGAGTTCAAGCCCCGCATCAGGCTCTGGGCTGGCAGCACAAAGCCTGCTTGGGATTCTATCTCCCTCTCTCCCTGCCCCTCCCCTACTTGCTCTCTATCTCTCTCTCTCAAAAATAAAGAACATAAACATTAAAAAAAAAAAAAAGAATATTCTTCCGTATATCAAATCAAAACCTGGCCCTAGTTTTACTGCTTGGAACCAAAAAGGAAAAGTTTAATTTTGACCAAAAAAGGAATTGGATGACAAAGTGCAAGTGATGATAACTTTAGAAGAAAAAAGTGTTGTCATCTTAAGAAAGCAAAGCTGAAGGGGTCTAGGAAAGAAGCCCTGGAGTCTAAGGCAGGTGGATTTTTTTTTTATTGCCATAATTCCTAAGTAGGAAATCCTGTTAGGGAAGATGGTCTGAGGTGGGGATATCCTATTTTATAAAAATATCTACATTTGAGGCTCTGCTCTTGGTTCCTTGTGGATGCCATTTCATCTCATCCTCCTGACTTCCAGAGATGGATCTTGTGATACAGATGAGGAGACACTCGGAGAGGCTAAGCACCTTGTCCACGGTCACACAAAGATGCTTCTCCAAGGCAGGGATCCTGAGCCCCAGTAAACCATGGAATCCAACTGTGGAAAGTACAGTTATTCACGACGTGCCCTGGCAAATGTGACGGCATGTACCAAACTGAAAAATAGGACACAGAGCCTTGGAGGAATATGAAGTTGGCAGAAACCTGTTTAAAAAAAAATGGTGTGGAAAGCCGATCCTGAAAAGGAACTGAGTTTGTTGCAAACGGTGAGGACAGAAGCCACCAGGCTGCTCTCGCAGCTCTGCCTCTATTTCTGTCTTCTCTCATGCACGCACACCCCCACAATGGTCTTTGCCCTGAAAAAGGTAGATGGAGCCTTAGCGAGAGGAAACTGACATCCACGGAGACCCCCTCGTGAGTTTACATGTCATGGCTTAGAGAAATTGCAACCCAAAATGCTGAGGTCACTCGTGAGAGAGGTCATGAGCTGCCACTGAGAGGAACAGAATGGTGCCAGAGAGATGCCAACCGGACCGAGGAGGCTCTCTGGTACAGAAGGGTCTTCCAACTGAATTCGCTGCTCAGAGAAGAAGCACAGGTGCAGAATGGCCGTGTCCGTGGGAGCCGCCATTTGTGTGCAGACAGGGGAGAGGGTGTGTGTTTGCTTCTGTGTACACCGGGTATCGGGTATCACTGGGAGGACACCAGAAATCCAGAGGATACCAGACCCTGGTGAGCAGGGCGGCGGGGCAACGGGTAAGAACCAAATTTCTCCCTGTGCCCTTTCCGCTTTGAACTGTGTGAACTGTACCTATTCAATAAGTAAGTAAATAACAATACACATTTCACCTGATGAACAGATTTGGTAGAATAGATTTTTTTAGACGGATGGTTTGTAAGGGTCTAAAGAGGAGATCCAGACAGGTACCTGGGTGGCTCAGTTGGTTGAGTGTCCGACTTCCACTCAGGTCATGATCTCATGGTTCATGGGTTCGAGCCCCACATCAGGCTCTTGTGCTGACAGCTCAGAGCCTGCTTTAGCTTCTGTGTCTCCCTCTCTCTCTCTGCCCCCCCCCCGCACAACTCGTGCTCTGTCTCTCCCTCTCAAAAATAAGTAAACATTAAAAAACAAAATTTAAAAAGGAGACCCAGAGGGGCACCTGGGTGGCTCAGTCAGTTGGGTATCTGACTACGGCTCAGGTTATGATCTCATGGTTCGTGAGTTCAAGCCCCGCTGTGATGACAGCTCAGAGCCTGGAGCCTGTTTCAGATTCTATCTCCCTCTCTCTCTGCCACTCCCCTGCTTGTGCTCTTTCTCTGTCTCAAAAAATAAATAAACATTAAAAAAAAAAAAAAAAGGAGATCCAGAGATCACCAGGTGCACGTATGGACTAACTAGGAAAACTCACTAAGAATAAGGCAAACTGCTCTAGGATTCTTTCCACTTGCTTCCTTTTCCTTTCCTTTTTTTTTTTTTTTTAAGTTTTAAAAACATTTTTAAGTAATCTCTCCACCCCACATGGGGCTTGAACTCGTGACCCTGAATCAAAGGTTGCATGCTCTTCCAACTGAGCCAGCCAGGTGCCCCTCCACTTGTTTTCATTTCAAAATCTACAGATTTGGCTACTGCCTATGGCAGGAGTGGTAGGCTGCTTTGCTTAAGGTCATACAGGTGGGGTGTGGTGGCAGGAAGGTCCCATGAGACTTTTCTTAGTCTTGTCGCTCCATTGACTGTCTTGTTTTCTGCTTCTCTGGCATCAACCTCACGTGTAGTTCCTGATGTAATACCCTGCACGTAGACTATCAAATATAGATTGATGTAATCAATTATAAATCTCTTGGCTTAATGTTCCAAAACTAATTCCCACAGCATAAAACCACCACAACTGGGCTGTCTTTTGGGATGGGTCAAATAAGGATAAATATCCCATCCAACAGTATTAAGAAAATTGGAGCAACATTCAGTTTGAGGGGGCGGGGTGGGGATCAGCAGTACACTACTCTGAAAACTGTACTATAATCGGCTTAGGAAAAATACTTTCCACAGTATTAGACTAATTTTTGATATGGAAATCAATACGTAAACAAAGACAATTCACCAGCAAGCTCAGTCATCCAAGCAAACTTTCAGAGAGAAAGAACAGAACACCGAAAATCTGCTGTGTGTTGGGAGCCAGGAAAAGCAGTGTAAGAGAGCAGATCTGATCATGTTTTCCACTGAGCAACTTGAACATTTCAGAAGGTCATGGCCAAGTTCAAGGACTGCAACTTTAATATTCCATGAATTCAGTGGAAAGACCTCCAGTTTCCCTTCCATCCAACATGATGATTGCACAGAGCCAGAAGAGCAGAACTTTCTTCTGGGACATAACACTTGCTCTAGAGGGGGACCCTATATTTCCTTCCCTTTTCTCCTCTTCCATAATGAAGGTGGGGGAATTGGTGCCAGGCCATGTCATTCTGACCATGAACCAGCTCGAACTAAAACAACAATGCCCATGATCACTCTCTCAGAAGAATGAATTAACGCATACATTTAGAAGAGGCAGCTGACCCTATTCAAGGACTTTAGTCACAGTGTTCTAACAGAAAGGGCAGTCACAGAGGAAAATGTCCTCATCTCCCACCTTGTGTGCTCCAGTCTTACAGTGCCTGAGTTCTGACAATGACCCCTGCGGTATTTATTCACTGCATCTTCTACCTGTCAGTTAACAGACAGTGATTAGTTATTACCATGAACATCCATCATTGACAACACAATATCCCCATCCTGAAGTTAACTGATGTATTATTGCTCCACCACGTAACCCAACCTTTCCTGGCACAGGCATCACTTGGTTTAAGTGCACTGAAACTTAACAGTAATGTGGTGTTTTTGATTAAATGCTGCGGAGAGAGTACACATTTATGAATTGTTTTAAGAGTAATAAAGTAATAAAGGAGAAATTAACCTATTGAGTGGTAGTCGGGTGTCTAGGCATATTACATTTGCTTTATGTAATGACTTTGTTGATTTTATAATATTGAATCCCTTGTTCTCTTCAGATTCCTAAAAGAGATTTTTTTTTAACGTTTCAGCCCCAGGAAGAGTTGTGTGTTTCATTAATAACTGTTTTCTTTTCATTTTGTCACCAGGAATCAGGCTTCTCCCTTTCTTCTGGCTTCTAAGAAACTTAACGCCAAACTAGCAGCCTCCCCGGAGGGTATTTGGGACAATCGTGTCATCCGCACACAGTGAGCTGTGTTGTGTAACCAGTCAGTTCATTTCCTCTAGGTTGTCAAATTCATGTGTGCAGTTATTGGTAGTGTCCCTTTGGGTCCTTCTGCAGTGTGCAGGGTTTGTAGTGATATCCTGTTTTGTTCCATATTGGTAATCTGTATTTCTTCTTTTTTTTCTTTGTCGGTCTTGATAGAGGTTTGTCAACTTTATTGATTGGTTTAAGTACCAGCTCTTTGTTTCTTTCATTTTTATCTATGGTTTTTCTGTTTCCAACTGTGTAGATATTTTTCTCTTATCTCCATTATTTATCTGTGAATTGAAGCTAACCATAGCTGTCTCAGAGACTTATGATATTTAAATGAAATGACATGTATGAGGACCTAGAGCAGAAGCTGAAACACATTTTTATAAACACATTTTTATAAAATGTGATTTCCCCCACCCCACACACACTTCCTTAATGGAATCTCTTACTTAGGAATTATGGCAGTTAAAAAAAGAATCTACTTATATGGAAACCAACTTGACAATAAAATATAAAAGAAAAATAAATAAACAAACAAACAAACAAGCAAATAAATAAATAAAATAAAAAAGAATCTACCTATGCCAGTGTCCGGAATACCTTGCTCAGAGTTTCAGGCTTTGCTTTCTTGAGATATGTTCTGTTTTTTCCTCAGAATTATACTTGACTTATATTATGCTCAGATTTCCATATACAGCTGACCTTCAAATAACATGGTTATACATTAGGGATGGAGTTAACAGCACCACCCCCTGCACATTTGAAATTCTGGATATAACTTTTTTTAAAGGGTCATATTAGGGACACCTGGGTGGCTCAGGTGGTTAAGCGTCTTACTTCATCTCAGGTCACAATCTCGCAGTTCATGGGTTTTAGCCCTGTGTCAGGCTCTGTGCTGACAGCTCAGAGCTGGAGCCTGCTTTGGATTCTGTGTCTTCCTCTCTCTCTGCACCTCCCCCGCTTGCACTCTGTCACTCACGCGCTCTCTCACTCTCTCTCTCTTAGATATATATAAATAAACATTAACAATTTTTTAAATAGTCAAATTAATTTTTATTTATTATTATTATTTTTAATGTTTATTTATTTTTGAGAGAGCATGAGTGCGAGTGGAAGAGGGGCACCGACAGAGGGAGACAGAGGATGCAAAGTGAGCTCCATGCTGACAGTACAGAGTCTGATATGGGGCTCGAACTCACTAACTGTGAGATCATGACCTGAGCCAAAGTTGAATGCTTAATCAATTGAGCCACCCAGGTGCCCCTGGGTATAACTTTTGACTCCCCCAAAACTTAACTACTGCTGTTGACCAGAAGCCTTGCTGATAACATAAACAATTAACACATATTTAGTAGGTTATATGTATTACATGCTGCATTCTTACAGTATAGGACGCTAGTGAAAAGAAAATGGTATGAAGGAAATCATAAGAGAAAATACATGTATAGTAGTGTACTGTATTTATGAAAAAAGTTTGCAAATAAGCGTATAGGCAGAGGTCAAACCCGTGTTGTTCAAGAGTCAACTGTACAGAAACTTAAGATTCCCAAAAAATCTAAATAAAAAACCTAGAACTAGTGAGTTCAGCAAGTTCACAATATACAAGATAAACACATGAAATCAATTGCACTTCATTATTCCAGCAATGAACACCAAAATTAAAAATACAGAAATGGAACATTTACAACTGCTAAAAAAAAAAATAGGGATGAATCTAACAAAACAGGTACAGGATTTACATGCTAAAAAGTACGAGATGCTGCCGAAATAAATAAAAAATCTAAAAGGGTATCTGGGTGGCTCAGTCAGTTAAGCATCTGACTCTTGATTTTGGTTCAGGTCATGATCTCATAGTTCCTGAGATCGAGTCCCACATTGGGCTCCGTGCTGATAGGGCAGAGCCCACTTGGGATTCTCTCACTGCCCTCTGCTGCTCATGCTTGCCCCCTCTCTCTCTCTCTCTCTGTCAAAATAAATAAATAAACTTAAAAAAAAATCTAGGGGAACCTGGGTGGCTCAGTTGGCTGAGCATCCGACTTCGGCTCAGGTTATGATCTCATGGTTTGTGAGTTCGAGCCCCACATCAGACTCACTGCTGTCACACTGTCAGTGCAGAGCCCGCTTAGGATCCCGTCTTTCCCTCTTTGTGCCCCTCCCCCGTTTGTGGTTCCCCCAAAAAATAAATAAATATTTTAAAAAATCTAAATACATGGAGAAACATACCATGTTTGTGTATTGAAAGCCCCAATATAGTTCCCAGAAGAGTTCTTTGTATATGTAGAGGAGATCATTTTAAAATTTAAATGAAAAGTAAAAGGAACTAGACTAGATAAGACAATCATGGAAAAGAAGAATAATCAAGATGATGAGATATTAGCAGAGGGACAGACACATAGATCAATGGTACAAAATGGTACAAAACAGAAAACCCAGAAATAAATCCACACAAATATGCCCAACTGTCTTTTGACAAAGACTGCAAAAAGCAATTCAGTGGAGGAAGGATTTTCCTTTTCCACAAATGGTGCTGTAGCAATTGGACATCCATAGCAAAGAAGTGAACCTTGGGGCATCTGGGTGGCTCAGGTGGTTAAGCATCCGACTCTTGGTTTTGGCTGGAGCCTGCTTGGGATTCTCTGTCTCTCCCTCTCTCTCTGCCCCTTCCCCACTCATGGTGTCTCTGTCTCTCACAAAATAAACAAATAAACTTAAAAAAGAAACAAGGAGTAGAACCTTGACTTAAGTCTCATAATTTATAAAAAAAATTTGAGGCACCTGGGTGGCTCAGTCTGCCAAGCATCTGACTTTGGCTCAGGTCATGATCTCATGGTTTGTGGGTTTGACCCTGCCTCAGGCTCTGTGCTGTCGGTGCTGAGCCCACATCGAATCCTCTACCCGCCTCCCGCCCCCCCCCGCCCCTCCCCTGTGAGTGTGTGCTCTCCCTCTCAACAATAAATATTTTTAAAAAAAATAATTTATAGAAAAATTAACTAAAATGGATCCCATGTTTAAATACAAAATGTAAAACAATAACACATTTAGAAAAAGAAGCACAGAAAATTTTCAAGATCTAGGGGCGCTTAGGTGGCTTAGTCGGTTAAGCGTCCAACTTCAGCTCAGGTCATGATCTCATGCTTTGTGAGTTTGAGCCCCGCGTGAGGCTCTGTGACAACCCAGAGCCTAAAGCCCACTTTAGATTCTGTGTCTCCCTCTCTCTCTGCCCCTACCCCGCTTGTGTTCTATCTCTGTCTCTCAAAAATAAATAAACGTTAAAAACATTTTAAAAAAAAGAAAAATTTCAAGATCTGGAGCTAGGCAAAGGGTTCTTAAGTATAAAATCGAAAGCACAATTCATAAAAGGGAAAAAATGGTCAGTTGAACTTCATCAAAATTAAAGACTTTTCCTCTGTGAAAGACGCAGTTATGAGGATAAAAAGACAAAGTGGAGACTGGGAGAAAATATTTGCAAACTACATATAGAACAAAGAACTAGTATCTAGGATATATAAAGAACTCACAAGACTCCACAGGAAGAAAATCAAGCACTCCAACTGGGAAATGAGCAAGTGACATGAACATAATATCTCACTGAAGAAGACATACATAATACTATAAGCACATGAAAAGATGTTCAACGTCACGAGCCACTGGGGAGATGCAAATTAAAACTACAGTAAAATATCACTACATACCTACACCAATGGCTAAAATAAAAAAGTGACTGCATCGCATGCTGGCAAGGATGTGAAAAAAATTGGATCACTCATACATTGCTGTTGGGGATGTAAAATGGTATAGCCACCCTGGGAAGAACACATTTTGGCTTTCTTAAAAAGCTAAATGTGCAACTACCATGCAATCCAGAAATTGAACTCCTGGGCATTTTTTTCCCCAGAGAAATGCTCCCACAAAGTATTTACACAATGTTTACCTGAACGCGCATGTTTCTAAAAGCTGCATTCATGATAGCAAAAAACTGGAAACATCCCAGATTCATGGGTGACTAGTTAAACTGTGGCACATTTGTACCATGAAATACTATGAAAAAATTAAAAAGGAACAAACTTTTGAATCATACAACAGCCTGGATTAATGTCCAGAGAATTATGCTGAATGTAAAAAGCCAGTGTCCAAAGTTTACTGGCTGCATGATTCCATTTATATAATATTCTTGAGGTAACGCAATTGTAGAAATGGAACAGATTAGTGGTGGCGGGGGTTAAGGAGTGGGGACAACGGAAGTGACTGGCTATAAAAGGGTCACAGGGGGGTAGAGGGAATACCTGCAGTGATGGAAGCATAACCAGGCTGTACCGATGTCAGTATCCTGACTGTGACATTTTACTATTGGTTTGCAAGACGTTACCATTGGAAGAAAGTGGGTAAAGGGTCCCGGGAAATCTTTCTCTATTATTTCTTACAACTGCATGTGAGTCTATGCTTATTGAAAAATTAAAAGTTTATTTTAAAAACGTGAAATACAGGGCGCCTGGGTGGCTCAGTCAGTTAAGTGTCCAACTTCAGTCATGATCTCACTGTTCCCAAGTCTGAGCCCCATGTTGGGCTCTGTGCTGACAGCTCAGAGCCTGGAGCCTGTTTCAGATTTTGTGTCTCCTCTCTCTCTGCCCCTCTCCCCTCACACACACACTCTGTCTCTCTCTCAAAAATAAACATTAAAAAAAATTTTTTTAAATGAAATACGTTTTCAACCTTTATACTGACATTAATTTATATTTTGATAAAAATCTATATAAAAACTATACACATTGAATACCATTACATTTTTTTTTAATCTTTGAGGGTAATTATAAATCTTGAACTGATAAAAATTAGAACATACTAACATGGAACACAGGAAAAAAAGTTGAGAAGAGAAAAAAAATTTGCTGCACAAAATTTGACCATTCCTGATAAAAACAATGAAAATGAGTAAGAAATTATTTTCATCAAATCCACAACCTAATGGGTCATCTGAAATCCCTGAAACTTCACATTCCTTGCTAGCATATTTAATTACTGATCAGAAAATTGGGAATAAATAGTGGGAATGAATTTGTATTCTTGCCCCCGGGGCTTGCAAATGTCAAGGGTGTGCCTGCTTCCTCCAGCCCACTCTCCTTTTTTGGGATAGGCCAGCATTCATGGAGGTGAAAAAAGTGTTTATAATTATCTGAGCCCAGAAGCTAACTCTATTTTACTTAGAAACACAATGGTACCGTACACTGAATTTTTTAGAAATGCAACTAACCAGCAAATCAAGAGAAGACAGCACTTAGTGTTGTTCAGAAGTTTACCTGGAGTTGTCAGCATTATAGAGTCAGCGGTGTCGGTGTCAACAGTGCCTAGGTATTTGAGCCCTGGACTCAGGGACATTTACATGCACTTAGCCTCCAGCATTTACAGATCGAAACAACAATGTGTGATTTTGTTAGAAGTTGTTTTCCTTTTATTTCTCCTCTACATTATAGGCAGGGCATCATGCTGATTTTTCCCCCCCAGTAATGTATATAGGTAGGTTATACTATCAGTGAATTTCGTTTCAGGATATTCAAGGGTGTATTCCAAAATACTCATGATAAAGAAGGGTAAGTGGACACACCAGGGGGAACCTTGGCGACCAGGGCCTTCAGAAAGCACTCTGGTGCTCCTTTCTTCTTGACTGAACTTCTCTTTGAAACCTGTGCAGGGGGGAATAACCGTGGCCAGCTAACAACAGCAACAAAGCCATGACCAGCTAATAGCAAGAGCAAGTGCGCAAGCGAAAGGGGAAGATGCGCCACCTTCCGGCGGACACCAAAACACCTAAACAACACCAAAACAAAACACAAAAGGCAAAACTAACTTCAGGCTTTTGTGCCCTCACTCTCACCCTGGCCAACACAAAACAGTTTTCCATCTTCCTTCAACTGGGCATAAAAGATACAACCTAACACCTCAATGGTATCCTCAATACCAAATCCCTTTTCATTTCTAATTCTGGATGAGCACAGACTTCCCTCTGTAAAGGAAGATCCTACAAAAATCACTAGATGTATATGGACGGTTTTGGAAGTTTATAAAAGGGGAACCACCTGAGAAATCCAGGTAAACATGCACCTATGAAACAAAGTTATTGGAAGAAATAGGAAATTTTAGAAAATTTCAAATTTGCATCCTCAGTGAAATTAAGCTAGAGCAAGAAGTCACAAAGAAGAAACAATTTGGGATCATGGAAATTAGTCTAAAGATTAAAAACACAATAGCTGAAGTCAAGACACGCAAAGGAAAGTGTTCTAGGTGGTAAACTTTAAAACACTGAAAGTAATAAAAAGAACGAAAGAAAATATATGATGTAGAAGATATACCACATCATATCAAAGTAATCAAAGTAATAACAGGACACCTGAAGGACATTTAACAAACCCATTACCAATCCTATTAACAACTGAGATACAAGGCCTATAGGTTGCTGTAGGCCTATAGGAAAGCTCCTCCCTCTCCAGCCAAACACACACACACACACACACACACACACACACAAAACAAAAAACAAAACAACAACAACAAAATAACTCTGAGCAAAATAGGAAGGAGAGAACTGATCATGCAAATAGTATCTCAAGCAAACTTTCTGCATCCTGTTTGATGGTGAGACACTAAAAGCACTCACAGCAAAATGAGAACAAGGACATCACTGGCATTTAATACAACTTGGGTCGCCCACACAATACAGCAGAAATCAGAAATAAAAGACATAACTACTGGACCATCACTTACCATCAGGGAAATGCAAATCAAAGCTACAATGAGAGATCACCTCACACCTGTCAGAGTGGCTAAAACCAAAGACACAAAAAAAACAGGTGCTGACGAGGATGTGAAGAAAAGGGAACCCTCATGCACTGTTGGTGGGAATGCAAACTGGTGCAGCCTCTGTGGAAAACAGTATGGGGGTTCCTCAAGAAGTTAAAAATAGAACTACCCCACAGCCCAGCAATCCCACTACTGGGTATTAACCCAAAGAACAGAAAAACACTAATTCAAAGGGACACATGCACCCCTATGTTTATAGCAGCATTATTTACAATAGCCAAGATACGAAAGCAGCCCAAGTGTCCATCCATAGAGGAATGGATAAAGAAGATGTATTTTATACATGTAAAATGGAATATTATTCAGCTATAAAAAGAAGGAAATCTTGCCATTTGCAGTAATACGGATGGAGCTACATGGTGTACGAAGTGAAATAAGTCAGTTAGAAAGACAAATGCCACAGGATTTCACTCATATGTAGAATCTAAGAAATGAAACAAACAAAGGGAGAAGGGAGAGAGAGAGAGAGAGAAAGAGAGAGAGAGAGAGAGAAGCAAATGAAGAAATAGACTTTTAATTATAGAGAACAAACTGGTGATACCAGAGGGGAGGTGGGTGGGGGGATGGGTGAAGTAGGTGACAGGGATTCAGAGCACACTTAGCGTGATGCGCACTGAGTAATGTACAGAATTGCTGAATCACTATATTGTGCACCTGAAACTAACATAACACTGTATGTTAAGTACACGGGAATTAAAATAAAACACTTAACAACAACGACAACAAAAGCACAACCACTGTAATGGAGGAGACAACAAGCACTGTTATCTGCAGCTGATAGAATCGTCTACTTGGAAAGCGCCTGCGAATCAACTGGAAACCATTCATACTGGGAAACCACTAGCGCCAGTAAGAGAGGGAGGGGGTTACAAATTAAATATCAAGAAAATACCTACTTAAAAAATACAACGTATACTCATTTCAGCAGCACATATTCTAAAACTGGCATGACACAAGTTAGCATGGAAGATGACACACAAATTTATGAAGCATTCCATTTTTTAACAATGACTAAGGGGGCGCCTGACTGCCTCAGTCGGTAGTGCATGCGACTCTTGATCTTGGGGTTGTGAGTCAAGCCCCACATTGGGCCTAGAACTTAATTAAAAAACAATGACTAAGGAATCCCATCCACATAGTAACAAAATTATAAAACCTAGACATAAATTCAACAGAGAGGAGGAGGACAAGGAGGAAGAGACGGAAGAGGAGGAGGAGGAGGAGGGGGAGAGAACCAAATTTTACTGACAGACAAAAAGGGAAAACTCGGAGCACTGGAGAGATAGCCATGTTTCTGGATGGAAAGACTGTAAAAAATTCAGTACTGTTGGGGGAGACGCAGGGAGAGCTCCCACCTCCGTGGACCACAAGCTCCCAACGAGGACCCAGGAACACGGCCAAGCCCAAACCAGCTCTCCACTTCATATCTCCTCCGTGTGAAGTCAGAGAAAAACCCTCGGCCCCACTCCACAGACCTGACTGACTGCACACTCCAGGGATGTGTAGGGCCATGGAACCATTGTAGCGATCATCAAGTTAAGAATCCAGGACTATATGGGGTGTCTGGTGGCTCCGTTAGTTAAGCGGTCGACTCTTGATTTTGGCTCAGGTCATGGCCTCCCGATTCGTGGGATCAAGCCCCACATCGGGCTCTGCAGTGACAGCGTGAAGCCTGTTTGGGAGAGAGAGAGAGCTTTCTCTCTCTCTGTCCCTCCCCTGCTTGCACTCTCTAAACAAACAAACATTAAAAAAAAATCCAGGACTTTATTAACATTACTATATTAATATTAATGTTAAAACTTCCTCCCACCTGGGTTACCCCAGGCACTGCCAGAAGTTGAAACTCATTCCTGGTCCCTTAATAATGAAGGATAAAGAGAATGTGGTACTTACATACAACAGAGTATTATGCAGCCTTTAAAAGCAGGAAAATCTGCACATCATAGATGAACCCTGAAGACACGTGAAGTGAAATGAGCCCATCACAGAAGGACAAACACCATATGATTCTCACAGGAATTGTACCTAAAAGAGCCCAACTCCTCTCTGCTGGAAGCAGCGTAGAAGGCGGCTGCCAGGGGCTGGAGAGTCGCTGTACAGTGGGTATAGAGTTTCAATCACACAAGATAAAATAGCCCCAGAGATCTGCCACACAACAGGGTCCCTGTAGCTAATGGTGCTATGTGGTGCCCTTAAAGCTTTGTTAAGATGGTGGATCTCGGGGCGCCTGGGTGGCTCCGTCGATTGAGTGTCTGACTTCAGCTCAGGTCATGATCTCATGGTCCGTGGGTTTGAGCCCCGTGTCAGGCTCTGTGCTGACAGCTCAGAGTCTGGGGCCTGCTTCGGATTCTGTGTCTCCCTCTCTCTCTGTCCCTCCACCACTCATGCTCTGTCTCTCTCTCAGAAATAAATAAACATTAAAAAAAATTTTTTTTAAAAGATGGTGGATCTCATGTTAAGTGTTCTTACAGTGAAAAATGACTTAAATGTAGAAAACAAAACAGAAGAAAAATGAAAATATGGAATCTAAAATATTATTTAAGCACAAAATGTATTCATCAATAAGTGATCCATGTAACATTATGGAAAAGCAAACAAACAAACAAACAAAAAGCCTCATGGCTGGCCCTCTGTGACTTTGCAGGCTCTCAACCCCATGCAGACACAAGGGCCCTCCTCCACCCTCAAGGACCTCAGGGACCTTGAGAACTGGCAACTGACACCAGCCTGTCCCTTGTCCTGAGCCTCCTTTCTGAATATCCCTTCACTTCCAGGTCTGAAAGACCCGCACAGCTTCCTTCTCACGTTTCCTGAATCCGTGGGCCAGGAGCTGGTGTGGGCTTCCTCCCCACCCCTTAACTGTCACTTTCCAACTGCCTCTGTGCCTCTCCCTACCCTGCCCTGAAAAAGGCACCCCCCCCCCCGAGGTTCATGCTGGAATCCCTCTCTCTGTTGTCATCCACTGACCTCACCTCCATCTGCCAAGTCTCTCAAGAAGCCCCTCCCTGCGCAGCGTCTGTGGGACTGATCCACCAACCCTCTGGCCTTTCAGATCCAAGACCTCCAACATCCTTTTACCTCCACCCTCAGGCCAGCAAGCCAACCTGTGCCCACGTTTCCTTGTCGGCAAGTCCCGGTCCCAATATTTACTAAGCATGGACTTGCACCATCTGCTTAATCTCTCTGATGTATAAAATGGCAAGGATAGTGGGGCGCCTGGGTGGCTCTGTCAGTTAAGTGTCCGACTCTTGATCTCAGCTAAGGTCATGATCTCAGGGTCGTGAGTTCAAGCCCCACATTGGGCACCACGCTGGACGTGGAGCCTACTTTAAAAAAAAAAAAAGGCAAGGACAGTAATGATCCTCTGTCCCAGGCTTATTGTAAAGCCTAAAGGAAATAATACGTATCACGGACTCGGAACAATGGTTGGCACACAGCGTGCAAAGAATGTGAGCTATGAGCAGTAATTCCACACTGGATGAAGATGATGGGGAGAAAAACAAGACTCCCCACCCCAGCATAAGAAACAAGGTGGTGGAGGAAAGAATTCTGGAGTCAGACTGGGTTTGACTTTGGGAACACTACCAAACCCACCAGGGACTGCTCAGTCAGTTAGGCATCTGATCTTGATTTCAGCTCAGGTCAGGATCTCACAGTTCGTGGGTTTGAGCCCCTTGTCGGGTTCCACGCTGCTTGCAATTCTGTCTTTGTGCCTCTCTCTCTAATGCTCCCCCGTTCACTCTACTGCTCTCGCTCTCTCTCAAAATAAATAAACTTTCTTTTTTAAAAGAACATCTGGGGCGCCAGGGTGGCTCAGTCAGTTAAGCATCCACCAGCTCAGGTCATGATCTCACAGTCCGTGAGTTCAAGCCCCTCGTTGGGTTCTGTGCTGACAGCTCAGAGCCTGGAGCCTGCTTTGGATTCTGTGTGTCCCCCTCTCTCTCTGTCCCTCTCCTGCTCGTGCTCTGTCTCTGTCTCTCCAAAATAAATAAACGGTAAAAAAAAAAAAAAAATTTGTTTTTTAAAGAACATCTACCTTCTAAGTTAGAGGAGGGCAAGGAGGACAAGCATCTTAGGTTGGAGCCCAAGGTACACTGGGTCTGACGTATGTAACTGGAGAATGGGGGACGTGTGTGTGGGCGAGGACAAGGACGCCTTCTTGGAAGTGAGCCTGCTTCCTTAACACAGAGTCTGGCTAAAATGCAGCTGGCACTGTTCAATTTACTTAACTTTTAGAAAGCCCTGATATCAGTTTAAAATAACGACATTCTCTTAAATCCCACGTGTGCTATGTATAGAATCACCTAAATGAACACTTCCGTGTAGTGCCAGCTTTCATAATGTTCATCTTTGTGCCTACAGGAACCCCCTCCCAGCCAAGCGCTATCTCCGGAAGGGACTGGTGTTCAAGCTCATCCCCAGGGTGCCCGTCAGATCTCATCTCACTAGCCCCACAGATACTGTGAGCAGGAACCCGACCCTCCACCTACCTCAAACCCACTGGGAGAATCAGCACTGTCACTCGGAGGCATAAAACCCAAAGGGTCAGGAGCAGGGACTGGGACGGCTACTTGCATACCCATGTTCACCGTGACATTATTCACCGTCTCCAAGAGGTGGGAAGGACACCAACGTCCACTGATGGATGAACGGACAAACAAAATGTGGCAGATGCATATGACGGAATGGTATTCAGCCTTAAAATGAAGAAAGAAGGGAATTCTGGCTCGTGCTATAGGACGCTATGCTAAGTGACATAAGCTGGGCGCGAAAGGATAAGGACTGCCCAGTCCCACTTATCTGGAGTCCCTAGAACTGGCAAATTCACAGAGGCAGAAAGCAGAATGTTGGTTGCCAGGGGCTGAGGGTTGGGGGAAAGAAGCAGGGAGCTAGTGTTGAATGGGGACAGAGTTTCAGTTGTGCAGGAGGAAAAGTGTTGTGTGCATGGACGGGGGGTGGCTGCATGTCACTGTGAATGTGCTTAATGCCACTGAGCTGTATGCTTAGAAATGCATCCGATGATCACTTTTATGTCATGCATCTTTTACCACAATTCAAAAGAACCCATCAGGGGAATTTAGAGCCGTTGATTCTATCCTTCAAAATATACCCAGAAACTGGCTACTGCTCCCAGCTCCATGGCTACAAGCCAGCCCAGGCCACCTCTTTCCCAGGGGCTGGTCTGGCCTCCCCACTCCATTCGTCCCCTCTGAAGAAGCAGCCAAGGACTCCTTTCAGAATGAAGTCAGGGGGTGCCTGGGTGGCTCAGTTGGTGAGGCTGCTGACTCTTGGTTTCGGCTCAGGTCATGATCTCATTGTTTGTGAGTTCGAGCCCCTCGGAGCCTGCTTGGGATTCTCTCTCTCTCTTGAAAATAGGAATGAAGTCAGATCGTGTCACTCTTCTGTCCCTTGGCCTTTCTGCCCTCACCTCCCACTGCTGTCCTTGTCACGCGGCTATAGCCACAGTAGCCTCTTACTCCCTGACATTTTCATCTCTTCCATATCACGTTCATGAACGCAGGCATCCCTGTCCTGTTCACCGATGGTTCCATTTTGCTTAGAGCAGTGCTGGGCACATAGTAGGCACTCAAAAATATTTGTTGATTTAGTGAATGAGTAAAAGGAGGGTTGTTTCTGAAGTCTGGTAATGAAACCATTCCTCAGCATCAGGGCACAGAGCGGAAGTGCACAGCAGCGTCTTGACAAGGCTGCCATCTAGTGGCTGGATTCCTTTGTAGCTTTGTGGGGGCTCCACAACATTTTGTGGGACCCCAGAGATGAGCAGTCCATGGGGTAAGCAGGGAGGGCAAGTGCCTACACACAAAGGACCACAGTGTTCTCTAAATCTGCTCCTACAGGGTAAGATGAGATATATACAAAGGGCACCCTTAGGAACAAAAGGAAGAACATATCTGGGCTGGAACACAGATAGGTTAATAATATTGATCTAGAAAATCAGCAGGAGTGGATGTTGAGTGCGGAAACCATTCTTCTTGAAATAGTCTAGAAAAGGTCTCCAGAAACTCCACGCCCTCCCATTCAAGACCTGGGTCAGATGGTGAGTTAGCACTATGTGCAAGAGTGAGCAACCATGAGAGTATTACTACCAAAGCAGGGAGCATTTCTGCTGGTACTGGGTTTGAGTGATTCTCCCTAATGACGGATCGATTCCCAGGACAAGGTGCGATACAGGCTGGTCGCAGGTTTAACTATTGTGAGTTTAAAACTATAATACCATCTTATAATTTCATGATAAGATCTTTTTTAAAATTAGTACAGTTGAGGGGTGCCTGGGTGGCTCAGTTGGTTAAGCGTCCAATTTTGGCTCAGGTCATGATCTCACAGTTCTTGAGTTCAAGCCCTGTGTTGGGCTCTGTGCTGATAATGTGGAGCCTGCTTGGGATTCTCTCTCCCTGCTCCTTTCTGCCCCTACCCCACTTGCTCTTTCTCTCTTAAAATAAAATGAAATTAGTGCAGTTGAAAGAAAACAGAAATAATACGTACCATGCATTACAGAAAACTTGTCCCAAGGCCAAAAGTTCAGAAACTAAGCCTAGAGGGCCATAAAAAGAATTCTGTCCCCTAAGAACAGAATATATGTAAGTTAAAATTACCTTTTCTTTAAGAGGAAGTCAACTACATGTTGTTAGCATTTTGCTTATTTTCTTTATTTTCATTCTTTTTTTGAAAAAAATGTTTATTTTGAGAGAGAGAGAGAGAGTGCACGAGCAGGGGAGGGGCAGAGACAGAGGGAGACAGAGAATCTCAAGCAGGCTCTGCACTGTCAGTGGGAGACTGACGCAGGGCTCGACCCCACAAATGGTGAGATCATGACCTGAGCTGAAATCAAGAGTCAGGTACCTAATCGACTGAGCCACCCAGGCGCCCACCTCTTCATTCTTTTTCCTTACAGCTCAATGTATAGAGAACTGATGTGAGTCCTGTAAAGCCAACATCCAATGGGGGTGCCATTTCTAACATACTAAATCATTTCCATCTTAGTTGCCATGGTATTGAGATTTTAAAACCTGCACTTATTACTAGTACCAGCACTTTTGTTTCCCTGTTTCTCATGTGTGTAAAAGAGAGAGAGAGAGAGAGAGATCCAATATTCAAAGGGCCACCTAATGCTCCTGTGCAGACAACAGAGAAGCCTGGCTGACAGGCAGCATCACCATGCGGCTTAACAGCTGGCTCGCCGGCTGATGCACGGCTCTGAATACACCATGAACGTGGCAGTTTAGGGATATGCGGCGATGCACGGAGGCGCCAGCTGCCCAAAAAGCTGGTTAGAGAATTGTTAAGGACTGCCTCCATTTCAAAATAAAAGTTCCAGAGGCAAGCTGTCATTTTCGAATGCAACTCTATTAAATCAAAGGACATAATTTCGTTAAAGTAAAGCAGGTGGCAAACTGAATTCGGATGGGAACTTTAGGAATAATAACTGTGCCTTGCGTCCCACTAGCCCGTTACAGTTTAGGAAGTCCCCACGAGCTTTGTCTTGACAGCATCACTAAGTAGCAGATATGCAAGTACTTCCTTAATTTGACAAATGAGCAGGCTATTGCCCTAGGAGGTGTGGGAGTGAGCCCACTTGAGGAGCCAGGATTAAACCTGTCTTTCTCTGGAATCCTGAACAAAGGGAGCACATGCTGTGATCAAACAAGTAAATAATTCATCAATGAAACGGTTAATAGACACCACAAAAGGCAAGTAGAAAAGGAAGATTTGGTTAAGGCAAAAAAAACACAAAAAACAACAACAACAACAACAAAAATCCTTTAGGTTATGACCTGTATTTACTCTGTTTTTAATTTTTAAAGCATTGTATGGATATGTTTAAAAAATTTCAAACAGTATAGAAAGATCTCATATGAAGTCTCTTTCAATCCTGGTAACTCCTCAAAGATAACTGTTTTTATATCCCTCCAGAAAAAAAAATTATGATTTCAAATATAGTATTAACGTATATTTGAAAAAATTAAACGAGATCATACTGTAAGCACCATGTGATTTTCCCCACTGAGTAATGTACTTTGATCTTTTCCTGTTGGTTACATACAAATCTACCGGGTCCATGTTCATAGCTGCATACTATTCCACACATCACAATCACATTATGCAACCAGCTCTGTAACGATACACACTTACATGTTTCCCGTATTTTACTATTTTAAGAATGCCGCAACTGTCCATATATATTGTCATCTTTTTTCAAGAAAATCAGTAATATTAAATGATGAGTAGCAGAAATTCTTGGTGAAAGATCATACATATTTCAAATGCAGACAGATATTATCAAACCATCTTTGGACATCAAGTGTATGGGGAGTGCCAGCTTCCTACACCCTTAAGAACAACAGAAATTATCAACCACTTTCAGTTTTGCTAATTTATTAGAGGAAATAGTATATCTACTTATTGTTTTGACTTACATTTCCTTACCTATATGTGAGACTTAGCATCTTTCTAGAGGCTATATTTTTTGTGTGTGAACTAGCCATCTTTCTATTGTACTGTTTTTCTTTTTCTTATCGATTTATATAAACTCTTTGGAAATAAGCCCTTTGTTACACATATTGCAAATGGATTCCTCTTTTTACAAGGCAATTTTTTATATTTATGTGATTTTCATCTTATATGGCTTCTGTGTTTGCTCCTACTTAGAAAGGCCCTTCCAAGGTCAAGACTACAAATTGACTCTGATGTTTTTCTCTTTCTACATTCATGGTTTCACTTTTTAATATCTAAATCTTTCTTTTTAATTTTTTTTACATTTATTTATTTTGAGAGACAGAGAGAGACAGAGCGTGAACAGGGGAGGGGCAGAGAGAGAAAGAAACACAGAATATGAAGCAGGCTCCAGGCTCTGAGTTAGCGGTCAGCACAGAGCCTGATGCGGGGCTCGAACCCACGAACCGTGAGATCATGACCTGAGCCAAAGTCAGACGCTCAACTGACTGAGCCACCCAGGCACCCCAATATCGAAATCGTAAATCCACTCAGAATTTATTTTGATGACAGGATGAAATAAGAATCCAGTTTTATTTTTTTCCTAAAGACTCAGTCATTACTTTTTAAACATTTTTTAAGTGTTTATTTATTTTGAGAGAGAGAGAGCATGTGCACAAGCAGCGGGGGGCAGAGAGAGAGGGAGAGAGAGAATCTCAAGTAGGCTTGGTGCTGTCAGTGCAGAGCTCAATGTGGGACTTAATCTCATGAACTAAGAGATCATGACCTGAGCCAACATCAAGAGTCGGCCACTTACCTGACTGAGCCACTCAGGTGCCTCATCAATCAGTCATTACTTTCAAATGAATTATCAGTCTTTTTTTTTTAAATCTTTATTTATTTTTGAGACAGAGAGAGAGAGCACCAGCAGGGGAGGAACTGAGAGAAAGGGAGACACAGAATCCAAAGCAGGCTCCAGGCTCTGAGCTGTCAGCACAGAGCCCGACTCAAGGCTTGAACTCATGAACCATGAGATCATGACCTGAGCCGAAGTCAGACACTTAACTGACTGAGCCACCCAGGCACCCCAATCAGTCTTGATATAAGATGCCACTTTATCCTATACTATCCTCTATATATACCAGTATAATCTGGACTTTCTCTATTGTCCACTGAACTCCTTATTTGTTCTCCAGTTCCAAGATGCTTAAACTTAGTCTCTTGATTACTTTTTTTTTTTTTGAAGTTTTCTGATTACTGTAGAATATTTAGTCTTCTAGATCAGGGCCTATTAACGTTTTGGGCTGGATAATTCTTTATTGTGCGGGGCCGTCCTATGTGTTTAGCAGCCTCCCTGACCTCCACCCACTAGATGTCAGTAGAACTCCCCTAATTAAGAAAATCAAAAATGTCTGTAGACATTGCCAATTGTTCCTTGGGTTAGGGTGGAGGGCAGGAGGGCCCTCCGTTGGGAATCACTGTTTTAGATAAACCCAGTATCATGTTCCCGGTGTTTGCACTCCCAGTCAATTCCCGCTGGTATCTTCATCAGGATGAAAAGAAATTTATAAAGGAATTTAGACAATGTTATTATGTTTAGGATATTATACTTATTAAATTTAATATTTATTATATTTAATCTTCCTATTCAAGAACCATGTATATCCTACTACTTATTTATTTCTCCTTTTATGTCCTTCAAAAGAGGTTTAAGATTTTTTAGGAAATAGAGTCTCTTGGGCACCTGGGTGGCTCAGTCATCAAGCATCTGACTTTGGCTTAGGTCGTGATCTCTCAGTTTGTGAGTTCGAGTCCCACATCGAATAAGCTTGTGCCCCACTTCAGGCGAGCATGAGCCCTCCTTTAGGTAAAACATGAGCCCCGGGTGAACCCCACTTTCTCTCTCTCTCTCCCTCTCTCCCTGTACTACTCTCTCTCTTTCTCTCTCTCTGTCCCTAGCTCGCTTGCATCCTCTCTCTCTCAAAAAAAAAATATGGTCTCTTATAATTTTAAGTTTATTCCTATATATATTTTATATTTTACATTCCTTTATAAATGGCATCATTTTTTGTTATTTATCTTTTCCAACAAGTCATTGATAAGAAAGTGATTTATATTTTATATTCTACCACGAACCACACACTAAACTCTTACTGTATCTAATAGATTTGCAGGACATTCTGAGTTTTTTCTAATGATAAAATGTTCAGGAAATTCTAAGCATTTTTCTAAGCATACAATGTTATGCGGCATAAAACTCATCATTTTGTTTCCTCGTTTCTAATATTTATGTAGCTACTGCTCTTCTGTCTCACTGCCTTGGTTAATACTTGCAGAAAAATTTAGTTGACAGTGGTAATGATGGGTAGTCTTTTTTTTTTTAAGTTTATTTTTATTTATTTTTGAGAGATAGATAGAGACCAAGCAGGGGAGGGGCAGAGAGAGAGAGGGAGACAGAATCCCAATAGGCTCCGTGCTGTCAGCGCAAAGCCCAATGTGGGGTTTGAACTCACCAACCGTGAGATCATGACCTGGGCCAAAATGAACAGTTGGAGGCTTAACCAGCTAAGCCACCCAGGCGCCCCCAGTGACGGGCAGTCTTGAATCATTCTTGATTTTAATGAGAATACTTCCAGGATTCCACCACTAAGGACAGTTCTGACTTCGGTTTGAGATACATATATCTTATATTGCTAGACAAGTATCCATACATTTATAGCATACCAAAAAGTTTGTTTTTAAAACAGAAAGATTGCTAATTTTGCCAAATGTGGCTTCCATTTCTATCAAGATGACCAATGGTTCTCCTTCCTTGGTCTATTAATATTGTACAATAGATTATATTACTAAATTTCCAAATAGTAAGGCTTTCTTGGCATAAATCCACTTGGTTGTGATGTACACTATTATTCTCTTAATTTTGTATTGAATTCCATTTGCTAATATTTCGATCCCACATTTTTTTAAGTTTATTTATTTACTTTGGGGGGAGGGGCAGGGAGAGAGGGAGAGAGAGAATCCCAAGCAGCCTCCACGCTGTCAGCGAGGAGCCCAATGCAGGACTCAAATTCATGGACCGTGAGATCAAGACGAACCAAAATCCAGAGTCAGATGCTTAACTGACTGAGCCACCCAGGGACCCCTCGATCTCACATTTTTACATCAATATTTGAGAGTGAGATCTTTGTGTCATTTTTTTTTTAATGGTGCTTTGTCAACTTTGTCAATGTGTTTAGGCTAGCGTGATAGAAAGAAGTTGTACTTTCATTTGTTGTATTTTTAAAACCAAATGTGTGTTATTTAGTATGTTATTTAGTATGAAAGCAGTCTTTAAAATGGTAAAACCATTGTACAGAGAAACATGAGGCCCTTACGTTAAAAAAAATCACATATACTCTCCATTGATTCAACTTTTTGAAAACCAAGTACATTAAAATACACCTTTGGGGGGCACCTGGGTGGCTCACTTGTTTAAGCGTCTGACTTGGGCTCGGGTCATGATCTCACGGGTTCGTGAGTTTGAGCCCCGCGTCGAGCTCTGCACTTTCATTGCAGAGCCTGCTTGGAATTCTCTCTCTCCATCTCTCTCTCTGCCTCTCCCCTGTGCACACGTGCATTCTCTCTCTCTCTCCCTCCCCACTAAATA
>CM053565.1:9268525-9315142 GCA_028646485.1 Cryptoprocta ferox
GGGTTCGTGAGTTTGAGCCCCGCGTCGAGCTCTGCACTTTCATTGCAGAGCCTGCTTGGAATTCTCTCTCTCCATCTCTCTCTCTGCCTCTCCCCTGTGCACACGTGCATTCTCTCTCTCTCTCCCTCCCCACTAAATAAATTAAATATTTAATTAAAAAAAATACACCTTTGGAAAGCTAATCTGGATTGTGGTATTTTATGCAGATGCAAAAATCATAAGTAAACTACCATTTGAACTCCATTATAAAGTAATAATGACATATTTCAGCTTTTCCCCATCTCAGACATTAGCAGTGCATGGAGATCTGCATTATAATAGCTGGACCATGGAAATCATAGTTTTCTTACGCGTACCAAAAGAAAAGCGAATACATTCCTGGTGTTTTATGCTTTCCATGCTCTGAACTCACACGTAATGGTTAAAAAAACCCTTTTCTGATTCTCAGAAAACTAGGAAGACCGAGAAAGTTCACAGGTTCCCGTGGCCACTGCCACCTAAGTGACTCAGCAGCTTTTGTAAGGATCTTCCCAGACTTTCACGGGGTCCGGACGGATGTCACCCACCCATCTCGCCCACCCACCTCCGTGAGAGAACTAAAGGGTTCATTCACTCACTGAATATGCACCTCACACCAAGACAACCACAGAACTGACACCAGCTTGCCTGGACCCAGGAGGGATTTCACACACACACGGTGACAGATGGATGACTAGACGGACAGACGGAACCGCGGCACTCCTCACTACTTTTTTGTTTCTTCTCAGTCTCCTCACTGGATGTAAACTCCCTATGGGCAGGGATGTTGTTGCCTACACCCCTTCCTGGCCCAGAGTAAGGGCCAGTAAGACATCTCTGATGAGGGGAGGGATGCAGGAATCATTGAAGGTTTTTCTCAACACCAAGATGAATGGCCTGGTTAGGTCCCTTGTACCCAGGTCCCTCCTACCTGAGTTCCTCTTACCTGAGGCCCTCTCACCTGAGTCCCTCCAGCCTGAGTCCCTCCTCCCTGAGTCCCTCCTGCCCGGGGCTCTCCCACCTGAGTCCTCCCTACCTGGGTTGCTCCTCAGGCGGCTCTCAGCAAGCTCGGAGATGGCTCCAGCTGTCGAAGTCTTTTTCAGTCGAACCGCCCCAGAAGTGGCTGCACTTCCTGGTTTGTTGAGCATGTCCTCACTGCTGGCCCTCTTGAGCTGAGAGATGGAGGATGAAAACATATAGCGTCAGCAAGTAGTGCTATAGACCAAGAAAGCACGGACTGGAACCACCACCTATGGTGGTTAAGGTGCCGAGATGGCACTTTGAGGAGTGTCATAGTGGGAAGTGGAAACCCGCAAAGCTGGACAAACCTGTGTCTCTCCTTTACAGGTCAGGGTATGACCTTCCACTACTGTTTCAAAGAATATTATAAGATGATGGGTGAATATTACCCATCGTGTCACGCTTCAATGTTTTTTTAAAAAGCTGCTTTCCTGGGGGCACCTGGGTGGCTCAGTTGGTTGAGTGTCTGACTTCGGTTCAGGTCAAGATCTCATGGTTTGTGAGTTTGAGCCCCACATTGGGCTCTCTGCTGTAAAGCCTGCTTCGGATCCTCTGTCCTCCTCTCTCTCTGCCCTTTCCCTGCTCACTCTCTCTAAAAAACAAAAACAAAAAACCCTGCTTTCCTTTAAAATTTTTTTTAAATGGGAGCTGATAAAAAAAAAAGAACTGTGAAGTGCACAAAAGGCAAGATAGGGTAAGGCGCAGAAAACTCAAGGACAACAAAAAATAGCTTAAAAATACATATCTCAGTTATAGAGATGTGTGTGTGTGTATATATGTATGTGTGTACATATATACATATACACGCCCATACACATACATGGAGGAAGTAGAAGGAAGACATAGAAATGATCTGATATGTACCACGTGCTCCATGCCGGGCCCTCCGTATATGATCTCACATAGACATGGTCAAAGGGAAGAAAGGAACTTTCCTAGAGGCCAGAAGAACACTGCTTATGAAGACAGAAAGAAAGCAGAATGCCTCTGCTTCTTTTCTGCTTTCTTCCCTGTCACAAAAACAGGAAAACAAACATTTGTTAAAAGGAATTGAAATCCAAGAGGGGGAGCCCCTAAATGAGCTCACAGTTCTGGCCCAAGTAAACTACATTCAGGGTTAGTGAAAGACACTGCAAATAAATTTTCTCAACCACCAAACGTCTTCTCGAAAGAACATTCCTGAAGAGGGATAATGCTAGAAGACGGGAGCCAGCAGATGCCCAGAGCCATCCTGAATATATCTGACATCTGGACACAGCAGTATGAGAAAGCCCTCAAATCAACGGACGCGTGGGGCAGGCAGCCCCTGCCCACCCCCCACTGGCTGAGAGCCCTGATTCCATCCAGCTCCACTGGCTTTGTGGTCATTCACTGAAGGTTAGGTGTTTAAACATTTGCACAATTTTAAAAAATTTCCATTTTTGCATTGTTTAGATTTCAGGGTATTACAACACACACCCCAGAATGGCTTGAAAGAGAAGAAAGAAAAAAAACCAAAACCAAGTGTTGGTGAGGTTGTGAAGCAACAGGAACTCTCATACTCTGCTCACGGGAGTATGGACTGGTAAGCCACTTTGTAAAGCTGGCAGTATCTACTAGAGCCGAATATTTGCACCCCATGATTCAGCCATCCCAATCCTAAATCTATACCCAAGAGAGAAATGGGGACATAGGTTCATTAAAAGAATGTTCACAGCAGCTTTATTTATGATAGCCCCAAAGTAATACAATCCAAATGTTCACCAACAGGAGAAGAGGCAAATTAAATAATGACTAAGTAGACAACAGAAAGTACACAGTAAAAAGAAAAAAAAAGGCATTACTGATACACTAATAGATGAATGGATCCCTACAGAGATGCCAAGTGAAAGAAACTAGACGTAAAAGAGTATACAGTTCCTGATTTCATTTTTCTGAAGTTAAGAATTGGGTAAAAACCAAATGATGGTGATAGAAGTCAAAATAATGGTTCCCTTTGGGGGTGTTACTGACTAGGAAGGAACCCTCTGGGGGGAGGGCAGAATGTTCTATCTATATCTTGACTTGGTGGCGGTTATACAGATATCGACACATGTAGAAATTCAATGAGCTGTACAGCTAACACTAAGATTAATGCACCCAACATACTTTATTCTAAGTGTGTCTGGCTTCCACAAAAAATAAAAGGAAAATGAGGAGATGGGTTTATAATTTGGGTGAAGTCTTGGTTCCATGCTTGAAAATTCTAGTCTACTTTTTTCCTTTTTTCCCCATTGTTATTTCAGAGATTTTTTTTTATTGTGGTAAAATATACATGACACAAAATGTGCCATTTTAAGTGTACACATCAGTGGCATTATATACATTCACACCATTCAGCAACTGTCACCACCCAGGGTCTACCTCCGGGACTTTTCCACCATCGCAAAGTGAGGCTCTACTGATGAAACAATAATTCCCCGTCGCCTTTCTACAAGAGGGAAGATGGTGGGGCACCTGGGGGGCTCAGTCGGTTAAGCGTCTGACTTCAGCTTAGGTCATGATCTCACGGTTCATGAGTTCGAGTTCTGCGTCAGGCTCTGTGCTGACAGCTTGGAGCCTGGAGCCTGCTTCTGATGCTGTGTCTCCCTCTCTCTCTGCCCTCCCGCACTCGTACTCTGTCTCTCTGTCTCTCTCTCAAAAATAAATAAACATTAAAAAATTAAAAAACAAAAACAGAGAAGATGGTAAAAGTCTTAAGCTTAGCCCACAAGTTCTGGTCAATGTCTTTAAACAAATTATTCATTATAAAAACAAATAGCAAATATGGAAAGGACGACTGACATGTACTTCCAGTCACTAGAACTGAGCTGAACTGTATTTTCTAGCCAATTGCAGTGATCCCTAGTTTAACAAAAGGACTGACTATGGCAGTGGCAGAGGTCAGTCCATTGCCCTTCTTTTATTTATTTATTAGAATTGTTTTTAATGTTTATTTTTGAGAGAGAGAGAGAGAGAGAGACAGACAGACAGACAGTGTTAGTCAGGGAAGGGGAGAGAGAGAGGGAAACACAGAATCTGAAGCAGGCTCCAGGCTCTGAGCTGTCGGCACAGAGCCCGACACAGGGCTTAACTCACAGCCTGCAAGACCATGACCTCAGCTGAAGTTGAACGCTTAACTGACTGAGGCATCCAGGTGCCCCACTCCATTGCCCTTCTTCCGGGGACTCCAATATTGTTTTTCTACCTCCTTTCTCAGAGTAACAAGGGTTCCTGCACCCCATTTCTCCAGAGTCTCAAATGACCTGTGAGGTCACCAGTGAAATGCATGTTTAGTGCTAAATGACAATAGTTCATGATGTCAGCAACTTTTTCTCAATAGAAAAAAACTGGTATTCGCTCTGCCTGGATGCCTACCTGGGTCCCCAAAGAAAATCAATTCTGATTTGAGATGTTGAAAATTCCCTAGACAAACACATCAAATGAAAAAGGGAAATCATTGCAGTTAAGGGGGTTTCTAAGACAATAATGCAAATGATGTGCACTTTGTTCTGTTTTCCTCCATCTGATTACCCGATGGTACTAGGATTGGTAAATCGGATGCAAAGTGTAGAATAATCTAAGTCCACAGCAAAAGGCCAAGAGCAAAGGCTCGGTCTGCAAACCAGAACAGAGAATCCAAAATGGGAGGATAGCCTCCCTCCCATGCCCCCTGCCCACCCACAGGCGCCAGAAGTGAAACTGCCTCCCTCAAGCCCCCCATGGCCTCCACCCACCTCCGTGCCCTGGGTGTGGCACCCATGGGTTAGAGCTCGCTCCCCTCACCCACCGTTTCGTAAGAGCTCTGTCCTTAAGGAGGTGACAGGTGGCGGAGGCCACAGAGGACAGGATTCAGCAAGCAGTGGGAGACTTCCCCTGTCGTGGTCCCACTGTGTGTTATAAATAGATCTGGTCCTGTCCTTTCCAGGCAAAAGGACGCATCTGATGTGCCACATGCCAGCAGCGCATTATCACCTTACCAGGCAGCGTGCGGACTCTGGATGGCAGCAAGGCTTTTACAGGGAGCACCTCCTTTCCCCTGGGCCCTCCACAAGGAATCCCATTTGAGAAAGATATACTGCTCAGAAGCTCTCCCCGGAGGCGGGCCATACAGACTGAAAACTGGTCCTTCTTGTCCTCTGAAGCAAACTTCTTCCTCCATCACTATTTTTTGGCTGCCACATCACACATGGAAAGCTACTTGTCTTAGCAGTTCTTGTTCTTTCTCTATTCATGGCTGCATTTGGGGTTTTGTTTCCTGGTGACCGAATGTGGCTGTGGCACTGCTTGAGATTTCTGGGTTTGTTACAGAAGATCCCTAGGCAGCTATGCACTCCTTTGATATGTTTACTAAGTATTTTCGATAATGCTTCCACTGATATTTGAGCTGCTGCGCACCTGCGCGTGAAAGCTTACAAAGGGAAATGTTTAAGGAGCTCACAGATTAGTGTAACTAAGAAATTCCTCTCAATTCCACAAAGGCGGAGACTGGTAGAATCCGAAGCTCTAAAATCACACATAACCTAATCCCCTCTTCAAAGGAAGAAAACATGTTATGGTTGAAGCAGTGGCTCTCAAACTTGGGGGTGCGTCAGAATCCTTGAGGGAGCTTGTTAAAGTGCAGGCCGCTGCCTGCACCCCAGACTCTGATCTGCCCACCACCACCGACTTTCTGATTCCCAAGGTCTGAAGTGAGGCTAAGAATCTGCATTTCTAGCAAGTTCCCTCCCAGTAGATGCTGATGATGCTGATCTGGGGATCACACTTGAGAACCAGTGGTTTAGCGCAGCACTGTTGATAGAAATATAATTCCAGCCACATATGTCTAGTAGCCACATTAAAAGAATAAAATGAGGGGTGCCTGGGCGGCACCCAGTCGGTTGAGGGTCCAGCTCTTGATTTCAGCTCAATTCATGATCTCATGGTTCTTGGGATCAAGCCTCGCATTGGGCTCTGTGCTGAGCATGGAGCCTTCTTGGGATTCTCTCTCCCTCTCTCTGTCCCTCCCCTACTTGTGCTCACTCTCTTTCACTATAAATGAACTTAAAAAAAATTTTTAAGAGTAAAACAAAAGGTAAAATTAATGTTAAAAATATATTTTCTTAACCTGACACACTCAAAATATTATCAATCAATGTAAAATATATGAATGAGGCATTTTAGGGGCACTTGGGTGGCTCGGTCGGTTAAGCAGCCAACTCTTGATCTGGGCTCAGGTCATGATCTCACGGTTCATGAGTTCAAGCCCTGCACTGGGAGGATTATCTCTCTCCCTCTCCCTCTGCCCCTCTCCAGCTTGTACTCTCTCTCAAAATCAATAAATTTTTAAAAAGAAACAAAAAAAGTACCTATCAGTGGCAGAAGCAACCAACATGTCATTGTTCTTGGGAAACCCTTCTGAGCTTCAGAACTTATTATTAAACACTGGTTTGTTTTTTTAAGTTTATTTATTTATTTTGAGAGAGAGAGAGAGCACGCACATACATGCCTTAGCAGGGGAGAGGCAGAGAGAGAGGCAGACAGAGAATCCCAAGCAGGCTCAGCACTGTCAGCATGTAGTTCAACTCAGGGCTTGATCACAACAACCTTGAGATCATGACCTGAGCCAAAATCAAGAGCTAGATGCTTAACTGGCTGAGCCACCCAGGCACCCCTAAACGCTGCTTTTAAAAACATTTTGATATATTCCAGAAGCTCCAGTATTCTTAAGTATATACATTAACTTAAAATCTGCATTACAAATGTTTCCCAAAAAGGGGAGGCTGGGTGGCTCAGTCAGTTAAGTGTCCGACCTCAGCTCAGCTCATGATCTCATGATTCGTGAGTTCGAGCCCCACGTCGGGCTCTGTGCTGACAGCTCAGAGCCTAGAGCCTGCTTCAGATTCTGTGTCTCCCTCTCTCTCTGCCCCTCCCCCACTTGTGTCCTGTGTCTCTCTGTCTCTCAAAAATGAATAAATATTTAAAAAAATTTTTTTAATGTTTACCAAATGTGCTATATAGGTCAAGGAAAATAAAAATAAAAGTCATGGAAATAATGAGCAAGTCCAGGGCAATAGAATGATAAAGAAAACTATGTGTAGATCACTTTATCCACATTTACTCCTCAGGACAGCTCCCTAGCTTGCCTGAGCTCTCACAGCTAGAAAGTGGTCGAGGCAGGATCCCGACTCAGCCTGGTCTGACCATTCCCAGTCCATGCTCCTCCCACTCCCAGTCCATGCTCCTCCCACCCCAGTCCACCCTCAAATTGCCACTCCCAGAAGAGCCAGTGGACTGAAGCATTTGATGAATACTGAGTGCCCAACAGGGAACAGGTGCTATTCTAAGCGTGAGGGACAGAGCTGTGCAAGAAAGGAACGGGCACACAGTCCCTGCCCTCATGGGGCTTACATTCTAGCTGTTGCGAGACAGACACTCCCCAAGCAGGTATGTGCAATGGTGGTAAGAGCTGAGGAGGAAAACAAGGCAGGGTGAGGAGGGTGTATGGGGGACCACTGTACAGGGAGTGGTCTGGGGTGACATCTGACAAAGTGACATTTGAGCTGAGACTTAAGGGAGAGGTGGCAGAGGTGCAGGGGTGGGGAGGAGGAATATTCCGTGCAGAAGGAGTACGCCCGGCTTGTGGAGGGACAGTGCCACTGGGCACCAGGAGGCTGCGTGGCCGGAGCTCAGGGGGCAGGGCACAGGGGACGGCAATGACGTCTGAGAGGGAACGGGATCTCTAGGCCATCACCGGCTACATCAAGGACTTTGCTTTTCACTCTGAGTGACAGGGGGAGCCCCGAGGGACTTTCCAGCAGAGAGGTGACATGATGGATGTGTTAGAAGGACCACTCTGGCATTTGCTGAGAATGGAATGTAGGATGCAAAGACAAAGCATGGAGACTGCTGAGGAGGGTCGTGCGGGGAAGGTGGTGGCCTGAGCCAGGTGGTCCGAAGGGCGGTGGGAGTTGGCGGAAGGTGACATCCAGTCTGAAGGTAGAAGTGGTGGTGTTTTGGGGTGCCTGGGTGACTCAGCTGGTTGGGCATCTGACTTTGGCTCAGGTCATGATCTCACCATTTCATGAGTTTGAGCCCCACGTGGGGCTCTGTGCTGACAGCTCAGAGACTGGAGCCCACTTCAGATTCTGTGTCTCCCTCTCTCTCTGCCCCTCACCCACTCATGCTCTGTTTCTGTCTCAATAGTAAATAAACATAAAACAAAAAGAAAAAGAAAAAAAAAAAGAGTGATGGCATTTTGCTGATGGCCTGTGGCATGTGAGAGAAGCAGGGCCCAGGACGGGGCCATGGGCTCTGGCCTGGGCCACTTCGGGGATCGCTCAAAGGGGAAGATTCATGAGGAGCCGGTTTGGGGGCAGGAGAGGGGGATGGGGAGGAATCCGTTTTGGACATGTTATGCTCTAGGTGCCTTTCAGACATCCGAGAGGCGAGGTCATGAAAGCAGCTGGAGGGCACTGGATGGAGACGCAAACTTATATGTCATCCATTCATACAGCTGACCCTTGAACAGTGCAGGGGTAGGGGTCCCAAACCCCATGCGGTCAAAAGTCCACGTATGACTTTTGACTCTCCCCAAACTTCACTAATACCCTACTATTGACCAGAAGCCTTACTGATAACATAAACAGTCAATTAACATGTATTTTGTATGTGATATGTCTTACATACTGTATTTGTATAGTAAGGTAAGCTAGAGAGGAGAAAGTGTTAAGGAAAATCACAAGAGAATATACATTTACGGTAATGTACTGTAAAAAATCGGCATGGAAGTGGACTCGTGCAGTTCCAACCCACGTTCAGGCGTCAACTGTAGTGTTAAAATTCACGAGAACAGACGCTAACACCAAGAACAACTGTTCTCAACAGGGACAGTGTTGACCCTCAGGGAGTGTGCTGGAAATGTGGGAGGGGGGGCGTTTTTAGTCATCACCCCAATTGGTGGCACCACTTATATTTAATGGGTGGGAGAACGAGGAACCCAGATGTCCCACAACGCATGTGACAATCTTGTACAGACATTCACAAAGGTGGAACACCTTTTAATCATTATTTGAGCCTCAAGCAACCCTTCATTTTACATATAAAAACGATGTACTTCTGGGGCGCCCGGGTGGCTCAGTTAAGCATCTGACCCTTGATTTCGGCTTAGGTCACGATCTCACAGTTTGTGGGTTCGAGCCCCACATGGGGCTCTGTGCTGACGGTGTGGAGCCTGCTTGGGATTCTGTGTCTCCCTCTCTCTCTGCCTCTCTCTCTCTCTCAGAAGTAAATAAATATACATAAAAACAATGTTCTTCTGGCCCAGCTTTAAGATGGACACACTGAATGTCCTGAGAGTAACTAGGGAAGACTGCATTTTGGTTCAGACCTTTACCAAGAGTGTTCACCATTTCTAAACAATCACGTCACTCCCTCAACATCTTTCATGGTGTTTGAGTCGTCCACACGATGGGCCTGGGTCAGTCTGCATCCCAGCTGCCACATCTACGGTGCTCTGAGGGGCACCTCAAGTCCCTCGGCACTCAGCGCAGGCATATGCAGATGGGAATACAGATCATTTAATTATAAACTAATTGCCTTTCAGTTTTCTTTTATCATTAGGATGTTATATTGATTTTCCAAAGCATGTGGGCAGGTAGGTTATAGCATCTCGGACTCTCATCTCCAGACTGCAAGGGAAGCCGGAAGAGAGGCTAGGCCCCAGACTGTACCTTGGACCCACCTGGCGTTGGAAACCCAGGGGTGTGGACGTGCTGCCAGGGAGGGAGGAGGAAACTGAGCCAAGAAGGAATTCCCAGATGGAGAATTTGCACCGCTGACAGGCAATCAGACAAGGACGGAGCACTGACAACTCCATTTATCAGGTCCATGGAGATCATTGGTGACCTTGACCCCCACCTAGTGCAGTGCTGGGGGCAAAACTCTCTCTGGAGAGTCCACATAATCCAGGACAGGGGATCCTAGTTTCTCTGTTAAACCTTTTGCAAGTTTCCTTTCTCCCCACCCCGAGAGCACCCCTGCCACCCCCCTTTGCTCTTGTTCCTTTGGGTCAGGACGGGCTGGTTCTCCTGGGACCCTCCTCAGAGCCTCCTTTCTGGCCTTGAGAGGCTACCGGACTCCCTTACTGCCCTCTTCATCCTCCCGCCCGGGACTCCCTGGGGGCACCCAGCAGCCCCATGCTGGGCGCTTTGGTCTGTACCTTGCTGAGCCGGGACTCAAAAGCCAGGGAGGTGGAGGACTTCGAGCTCTTCATGCCTGATGAGGCTGCCGGGAGGGGCCGCGCGCGGTCCGCCCCATGGCTGCCCGCTTTGATGACTGGACTCCAGGCCTTGGCCGTGCTCCTCATGTTTGTCCTAGTGAGTCTGTCCTTCTGCACAAGACCAGAAAGAAAAACATGTGTGTCCACAACTTGAACGTGCTGAGTGACGTCGCAGAGTTTCCCTCCTCCCCATCTCCACGTTCCCTCTGTTATCGCAGAGAATGAGGGCTTCTGATCAGACTTCAAGACGAGAATTCTACTCTGAAGAGGACGCCTTTGCAAGAGGCTAATTTTTACAACTTCACATTGGCTTTTACTAAACTACTGAAAACGTGCATGTGGTATTATTGATGTTCTGACATTACTTTATAGCAAAATGATGGCTCTGGGTCCCTCAGGGTATTACTATATTAGCATACGGTATAATACATACTATTCTTACACTATAGGATTAGACCATATACCAATATACCCTATACACCTACCCCTTACACTATAGGATTAGACCATATACCCTATACACCTACCCCTTAAAACAGATCAGCTTGGGGCAAGACCTACTATGTCCATAGGGCTTGCAGCTTCAGGGTTAATAACGGCACAACCTACCTAATTTTCAAACAGATATATATGAATTACTTCAAAATTGGAGTTCACACAAGCATAGCCTTTTTCTTCTTTTTGGACAAAAATGGGTATCATTTAAAAATTAATGGGGGTGCCTGGGTGGCTCAGTCAGTTAAGCGTCCAACTTTGACTCAGGTCACAATCTCATGGTTTGTGGGTTCAAGCCCCACATTGGGCTCGCTGCTATCAGCACAGAGTCCATTTTGGATCCCCTGTCCCCACCTCTCTCTGCCCCTCCCCTGCTCGTGCTCTCTCTCTCTCTCTCTCTCTCTCTCTCAAATAAATAAACATTAAAACAAATCTTTACAAAAATAAAATAAAAATTAATGGAGCATATTTTAATTGGTCGGATCTGACATTGTAGGGCAGTTACCCACCCCTAACGAAAACATTTTATGGAAGAAAAATTGTCCTAAGTAGCAGGACGTAGCCAAAGGCCTAAGGGGAAAAGCCCGCATACAAAGATGTGGAAAGTAGCCAGAGTGTTGTGATTAGCACTCAGGGCTCTCATTCCTGCGTGAGGTGTAGCCCGCCATCTCCTGAGCTCTCTGAGCCTGTTT
The DNA here is from genome assembly GCA_028646485.1 of Cryptoprocta ferox. Taxonomy (NCBI): domain Eukaryota; kingdom Metazoa; phylum Chordata; class Mammalia; order Carnivora; family Eupleridae; genus Cryptoprocta; species Cryptoprocta ferox. The sequence continues at coordinate 9,280,007 of CM053565.1, forward strand.
CTTCCATCAGCAGCACAACGGGACAGGAGTAAATGCTCTCTAGGGGCTCATTCAGCTTTAACTCTGCCTCCTCGGATTCTCATGACCAAGGGTATGACACAGAATACCCAAACCACAGGTGATGCCACATCCTTTCAAAGAAACAAACGAGGAGCACCTGGGTGGCTCAGTCTGTTAAGCGTCCTACTTCAGTTCAGGTCATGAGCTCACAGTTCGTGGGTTCGAGCCCCATGTCAGGCTCTGTGCCAACAGCTCGAAGACTGCTTCTGATTTTGTGTCTCCCTCTCTCTCTGCCCCTCCCCTGCTTGAGCTCTGTGTCGTTCAAAAATAAATAAACATTTAAAACATTTTTTAAAATAAAATAAACGAACCAGAAAAATCCACTTTAAGAAACACCGGCAGGCGACAGCGAACTCCAGCGGCCACGCTCATAGGACCTGGAGGTCTGATTAACTGTCCCTGAGGGAGGGATCATAGCTGGCGCCAAGCGGCCCTGGGAGCCTCACCGCATCCCATGAGACCCCATCAGGCACCTATAACAAAAACAATAGGCTGCCTCCCCAGCCTAGTGCAGGCTGTGCCCTCTTCCTGTTCTTGTCTCCTTTTCCTGGCTGGGGGACACTATTTCAACTGACAGTGCCTCCCAGCCAGGGCCAGCCAGCTCCTATTCCTACTTAAGTGATTAGCTGGGGGTGGCATGTGTCCAAGATTCTACCTGGACTCTTTCCACCGCCCTGCTAAATCCCAGCAGCCATGCGAATGTGGCTACGGGTGAAAATTTGTGTTTGAAGACTTTGCCAATGTTTTCTACAGCATTTCTGAGAAAACTCAGCCATGATGTCAGTCATATGACTAGTTCTGAACCTTATTAGTCTCAGCTTGGTTCCAGGTATTATGATTAGTTTTTTTTATTCCGTGTTACTCCTTGTGTATTTTATTGATGTTTAGCACCAGTTATTTTTCTTTCTTGACCCACAATTTATTTTTAGGTTCATTTATTTATTTAAGTGATCTCCGCACCCAATGTGGGGCTCGAACCCATGACCTCAAGATGAAGAGTTACATGCTCTTCTGACTGAGCCAGCCAGGTGCCCCTTGACCCACAATTTTTCATGCTGGTTTCCACAGCAACAATGAGTGCATTCTTAAGTTGACAGCTACACATTAACTAATTTTATTAGGACTCCCCTCATAAATGAGCTAACATAGCCTGAGTGGTTCTTAAAGAGAATTACTGAGTACTTTTACCAGTTACTACAGAACCAACCTGTAACATGTCAGTCTGACTTACGAAGATGCCTTGAATAAGATACCTGTTGGATCGAGGCATCCTTTTATGTTCTGATTACAACTATTTTGGAATGACTAACACAGGGCTTACTTTGAGAAAACACAAGGTGATTCTGCCATCTCAGTCAAAACTCAAGATCTAAACTCCTCTCTTGATCTCTGGCAACAAACATGGCCGCCTTCTGGGCGGTGCAGCTGGAAAATGTTTAACTGTTTTTCAAAGACTGAGGACTGACTTGCTCAGAGGCAAAATTCTCAGGGTTACTCCACTCATATCATTACTCCTTTCTTTATTCTCCTAGAACTTTCTGAACCGATTAAATTATTTCCAAATGGATGTACCCAGACAGCTAGTATCATCTGGACCTGTCCTGTCTGCCATGATCTCTTCTTGGCTCCCTTCACTCATGTTCCCCAGACTAAGGCTTCTGTTTTGGACCCATCCACCAGCCAGATTCTTCCCTTCAAATTCCACCTTTTTTTCTGAATGCAAAATATACAGAAATGAAAGAATTAATGTCCCACTCACATGAACCAGGAAGAGAACTGTATAGGTAGGGAACATGCTCAGGATAGAACACAGTGCCGGGCTCTGTAGGATCAATGCAGCTTTCCAGGGATGGATGAGAGGGGGAGAGCTGGTGAGAGCTGGTCCAGCCAGACCCAACGCTGGCTTTGTGCCCACAGCTTAGGACATTGTTAAACTTCTCCCCACCTGTCATCTTCAGCCTGAACCAGTTTCTTCCTAGTGTTCTCCGAGTCTTCTGGAGACCGCCTATTTTCCCTTGCTCTGCCCATACCCAGCTCTGGGCTCTTCTGGAACAAACTGGGAAGGTATATGCTCAGAGCTATCCACTGGCAGTGCATGGCCAGCTTTGGCCCTGCTCCCTGTCCACTTCCAGGCAGACTTCCTGCTGGAAGGGAAGCAGGTACCCATATGCCCCACTCCCAGATGGGTGCAGACTTTCACGTGCTTCACTTCTGACACAGGGAACCAGTTACTTACAGAAACACATCAGTGGCATGAGAGCAACTAGTCTATGCCATTCCGAGCCTGGCAAGGCACTGCTAAGTGCTTTTCATGGGTGTCTCTGTAAATCCTCACCGTAACCCTATGAGGTAGGGAGGTATCACCCTCACTTTACAAATGGGGAAACTTTCTTTGGATCGGGGAGGTTAAGCGACTTGCCCAAATCCCAGAGTTTATGATGGGGCCAGGATTCAAACCCAGATGTCATTGGCCCTTAAACTCCAGGGATGGTATGGCCTCTGTGAATAATCTTTGCTCACAAGGAGGGCTTTGGGATCCAAAGCTCCTGGTCCAAACGCAGTATTACTGCTTGCTGTGTGAACTCAGGTATGCCTTTCCAACACTATGATTCTCAACATCTTCACCCAATAAAATGGAGTCATTAGCACAGATGGAAAGAAAAGATGGATGCCGAGGGCCAGGCCCACAGAGGGCACTCAACAAATATAAGCTGCCTTCCCCACAAACACTGCGAACTGTGTTCAGCAGAGGGTTGCTCTGCTTTATTATCTCAACAATATACAGCATTGGATCGATTAAATCCATGTCAGTGGCAGGAGCCAGACATACTAGACTTAAGGAAAGTTCTCTTTCTGTACACAGAGCAGCCGATTTTCATGTGGAAACATGAAAGATGGAAAGTAGAGAGGGAGATAAACACTGAGGGCAGACACCTTTCCATCATGAGAATCGGCCCAACCTTAATACAGCCTAGCTTCTGAGAACACAGGTACAAATACCGGGTGAATCATACTTTCCTTATGGATGTGACTTAGTAACAGAAAATAAATAGGTGGGCTCTCGCCAAACACAAGAATTTTTTTTAGAGGTTTCTATTGTTAAATCCCTGATTTCTGCAAATCCTCCGGAACCATCTCAAAGGATCAAGCTGATGAAGGAATTACAATTAGATCTAGGAACCCACTCCCTCAGGGGTGGGAAGAGTGTCTTCCTGGGGGTGTTTTCTTTAAGTTTTTCAGGTTTTATTTTCTTACCAAGCTTCTTTCCTTTCCAGAACTGAGTTAAGACTTCTATTTAAACCATAACTCATAAATTGTGTGGCATAAAGTAGAAAAGAAAAGAGAGAGGGAGGGGAGGAGGGAGGGAGGAGGTAACAGCTATTTTAGGAATATGATTAGGTGTCTGGACTCCGGGGAAAGTCAGAGCCCATGCACATGTCTCCCACTCCCTCAAAACACATTACTCTGCTGCTTAATCACTGCCCTTAGAACTTGTGTTGGAAGGGCCGTTTCGGGGCCTCAGATTTATGACCTTTTTAAGGCAATAGAACAGAAGGGCAACGGGGAAACCATTCTGGACAGTCACAAAATAATGAGTGTAGGCGAGTGGGAGAGGCACTGAGGTCTTGGCTACAAGTACAATGAGCAGCAGGAAGCGGAAAGCTGAAGCATTCAAGTCTGAGAACTAACAAAATAAGAATGTTCACATAGCTCAATCACCAGGGGACTCAGCAGGAAACAAAATGTAAGGGAGGACCATGCTGAAAATATCTAGCTTGGGTTTTTCAGAACATGTGCTGAGTTTGCTCTTGACCTCCTCAGCAATAGGTCTGTTAGCTGTAAACTGGTGTGGGTGTGCGTGGGTGGGTGGCTCTGCCTGCCGGGGGCATTTGGCAATGTGTGGAGACATGTTTGGTTGTCACAACGTGGGGTGTGCTACTGGGTAGACCCAGACATGCTACCCAACATCCTCTAATCCAAAGGGCGGCCCCAACAACGAAGAAATGTCTGGCCTGAAATGTCAGCAGTCAAGGTTTAGAAACTCAGTGCTACAGGAAGAAGGAAGAGTCCTCGGATGCTGGTCCGTTTCCCATCTAACACCAAAATGTTAATGCTGAGAATCTGTCTGGGGAGCAGCCGAGGGAATCCAAGATTTCAGCTGGAGGCCACGGGAAACTTTTTAAAGTTTATTATTTCCTGTGGTCTGGGGACAAGAAGTCATCCCATTGGCTTTAGATTCCTTCCCGTAAAGAAGGAAAAAGAACAGATCTCCACATAGCATTAGAAGAAAAACGGCACGCTGAAACTAATCTCATCGGTAGAAGTCACTTAAAGAAAACAAGAGCCCAGAAGTAATAAACCAAAATCTAAATGGAAAAGAGCTTTTGTACATCACTAGCCACACCATCTCAAACTCGGAAAAAAAAATGAAAAAACCACCACACTTCAAAAATGGAGTAAGAACCTGCAGAAACCATGAAATGCTGCCACAAGGCAGGATCCATAGCAAATAGAGTGTAATCTGGGATAAGACACAGAGGAGGAGTCGGGCCACTGACTATGAAATGTAGGCCCTAGAGAAAGGCTGTAATCTGGGAGCTATATTGAGACCAAGAGCTCAGAATCACTGCCTTGGGGCCACCCTTCAGTCTCCAAAGCTGAACCAAGAAGCCAATATCCCAAGGAGTAGATGGCCACGAATCAGTAGTTATTGCCTTACCTATAATGTGGTTTCACATCAAAGAATTAAAAGTGAATGAGGGGCACCTGGGTGGCTTAGTTGGTTGAGTGTACAACTTCAGCTCAGCTTATGAGCTCGCAGTTCGTGAGTTCAAGCCCTGTGTGGGGCTCTGTGCTGACAGCTTAGAGCCTGGAGCCTGCTCTGGATTCTGTGTCTCCCTCTCTCTCTCTGCCCCTCCCTTGCTCACTCTCTCTCTCCCTTTCTCTCTTTCTCAAAAATAAACATTAAAAAAAATTTTAAGTGAATGAGCTAAGGCAGGAAAAAAGGAGACGGAAACAAAATGCTTCAAGAGCTCTTTCTATAGAAATAGTTTAAAAAGATCTATCAAAGGGTAACTAAGAATAAAATGATAATGTAGTGCCAGGACCATTCAATAGGGAAGGGCAGCCTTTTCAATAAAGGGTGCAGGGGAAAACTGGATACCCACATTCAAAAGAATGAATTTGCACCATAAACAAAAGTTAACTCAAAATGGATCAAAGACCTAAATGCAGAGTTGAAATTGTTTAATGCTTAGAAGAAAACACAGGAGGAAAGCTTTGTGGCATTGGATTTGCCAATGGATTCTTCAATAGGACACCAAAAGCCTAGGGAACAAAAGAAAAAACTAGATAAACTGGACTACATCAAAATTTACAACTTTTGTGCATCAAAGGACGCAATCAACAAAGTAAAAAGGGAACTCATGGAAGGGGAGAAGATACTTGCAAATCATTTATCTGGTGAGAGGTCTGCTATGGACTGAATGATGTCCCTCACATCCCCCAAATGCATATGTTAAAACCCTAGTCCCCAGTGTTAGTGTATTTGGAGATAGGGCTTTTAGAAAGTAAATTAAAATGAAATGAGGTCTTAAGGGTGGGATCCTAATCTGATAGGATTGGTGGCCTTATTATAAAAGGAACTGAAGAACGACCTGTGAGGACATAGTAAGAAGGCAGCCATCTACAAACCAGGAAAGAGACCTGGTAAAGAACTAAACAGCCAGCACCCTGATCTTGGACTTTCCAGCCTCCAGAACTGGGAGAAATAAATGTCTGTTGTTTAAGCCACTTAGTATTTTGTTATGGCAGGCTGAGCAGACGAAGATAGGGTTAATATCCAGACTATATAAACAACTCCTACAACTCAACAACAAAACCAAACATGATCTAGGATGGACAAAGAACTTGAATAGACATTTCTCCAAAGAAGATATACATGGCTAATAAGTACATGAAAAGCTGTTCGACATCACTAATCATCAGGGAAATGCAAATTAAAACCATGAGGAGATACTGCACCCAACCCATTAGCATAGCTCCTATAACCAATAGCAATAAACACAAAATAACAAGCGTGGGAGAGGATGTAGAGAAATTGGAACCCTTGGGTACTATTGTTGGGAACGTAAAATGGCACACCTGCCATAGGAAACGGTATGGCGGTTCCTCAAAAATTAAAAAATAGAATTATCATATGATTGGTAAGTCTACTTCTGGATATATTCCCAAATAACTGAAAGTAGGGTCTCAACAGGATACTTTTACATCCATGTTCATAGAACAACTATCTACAAGGGCCAAGAGGTGAAAGTAACCCAATTAGGTATTGATGGATGAATGGATAAACAAAATGTGGTATATACAGCCAGTGGAATGGTATTCAGCCTTAAAAAGGAAGGAAATGTGATACATGCCACAACACGGTTGAACCTTGAGGACATTAGGCTCAGTGAAATAGGCCAGTCAGAAAAAGACAAATACCGTACACAGTCAAGTTCATAGAGATAGAAAGTAAAATGGTAGCTACCAAAGGAGGGGGAGGCGGGGTTACTGTTGAATAGGTACAGAATTCCAGTTTTATGGGGTAAATACAGTTCTGTGGTTGGATGGTGCATAATAACACAAGTGCACTTAATGCCACTGAATTGTACACTAAAAATGGCTAAGATGATAAATTTTATATTATGTGTACTTTACCACAGTTTTTTAAAATGTGGTAAGAAAAACAAAACAAACAAGAACTACAGTGTAGGAGGGAAGTGGAGACTTTCAAATCTATTTAGGTGGAAGCATCTGGAGCCAAGGGTGTGGGCAGGATTTGGAGGAGCAGCCAGGGAAGGTGCAGAACCCCCCTGAGCCAGGACCGTTATCACCCCAAGGCCCGCAGGAGTCAGGGGAGGAAGCTGTTGGAGCCCAGAGACCGAAAGACAGAAGCTGTGGCCTTCACTAGAGAAACGCAACCAATCTGTGGAGGCTTATTCAGGAGGGGGCTGAGGCAAGAAGGGCTGCAAACTCATCCTCCTTCTCCCTCCAATCTGCTGCTCACTGGCTCCCTGGAAGAGACAGACTGAGAGGAGAGGTGGAGGGGCAACACAGGAAGCTCAGGACACCCACCCAGCCCCCTTGGCCTGGCCAACTTGGTTGCCACCTTCTGAAGGGAAGGCAAGAATCTCCCCTCTAGAAACTTCTCCCAGTTCAGGGGGCCTCACAAGGGTCTCTGGTCTGTGGGACCTTCCCCGGGGGCAGCCCCCTGGCATTTGCCTGTGTGCTGCTGCCCTAGCACAGTGCACAGCACAGACCCTGCAGAGCCAACTAGCCCCCCCCCCCAACGACTCCCGACGACTTCCCCATTTCTATTTTGGCCTGGCCTTTGTCTCACTCTCCCAGACCTGAAACCTCAGTGGCATCATGGGTCCTCCCTGGGGCTCCAAGCCCACAGCTGCGCAGGCTGGGAGATGAGACGCCTGCCACGCTTCCCCAGCGTGGACCTGGGTAGCAGCTCTCGCTTTCCTCCTGAAGCTTGTCCCTTCCCCGGATTCCAGAGGAACTCCCAAAAGCTCAGCTGGGGTCATCACTTCCGGCTCAAAACCCTTCATCTTAACTTATTTTTAAGCTAACATTTATCAGCACTGACTACGTGCCAGGCACGGCGTGTAGTGATTGCCGGAGATTACTCTCCGGAACACTCCTGCATGCCCCATGAGTCAGCTGTTGTCACCCACGCTTCCTAGTCAGGGACGAGTGAGGCCAAAAAGTCCGCTAGCTTCCCCAGTGCGGACCCGGGTAGTGCCACTTCAGGCCGGGCGCCCAAGCCCAGGGCCCACGGCTCCTCCTTGCTCCAAATCAAGGGACCGCCAGCCAGCTGGGCCCCGCCAAGCCCCAATGATCACCTACCCTGCTCTTCTCCATTTGGTCAGCGGGTTCATGTTTCCCATCCTGGGCCCCTCACCCAGAGACCTCCCTCTGTGAACGTTCTATCCCCTTCCCGACACTCCTGCCTCTAAACCTCCAGAAAACTCTGCGGCTCTCTGTCCGCAGCCCGCTCTCATCCTGGGCTCTCCTCTGGAGGCTGCACCAGCACCCCCCGACACCCCCCCCCCCGCCCAGTCTCTTGGCTGCCAGGCCCAGCCCACCTCAGTCCCGAAGCTCTGTCCTGCTCTGTCCCATGGGTGGCTTTCAGCTCCTTGAAAATGACCAGTAGGTTCCCAGCGAAGAGCTCTGCACCCACTGTTCCCTCTGCCTGGACTGTTGCCGCAGCTCTTCACAGAGTGGGCTGCCTTCCCTTCCCCTCAGTTGGTCTCTGCTCAACAGCAGTCCCTCTTTTTTTTTTAAGTTTATTTATTTGGGGCACCTGGGTGGCTCAGTTGGTTAAGCGACCGACTTCGGCTCAGGTCATGGTCTCATGACACACAAGTTTGAGTTCACGCCCTGTGTCTGGCTCTGAGCCTGCTTCAGATTCTGTGTCTCCCTCTCTCTCTGCCCCTCCCCTACTCACACACTCTCTCTCAAAAATAAACATTTAAAAATTAAAAAAAAATAAATATAAATAAAGTTTGTTTATTTTGAGGGGGGTGTGGAGAATCCCAACCAGGCTCCACGCTGTCAGCTCAGAGCCCAACGCGGGGCTCAATCTCACGAACCATGAGATCATGACCTGAGCTGAAGTCAAGAGTCAGATGCTTAACCCACTGAGCCCCCCAGGCGCCCCAGAAGCATGCCCTCTTAAGAGGTGTTTTCCTCCTGTTCTTTTGGGTAGCTCTCCCACTCCACCCCACAATCTCCTGTTCATTTCTTCAGAGCCTTCATCACCAAACTAAGACTACCACTGTCACTGATGACCTGCCTCCCTCCACCACCACGGATGCTCAGTGACAGCAGGGCCTTACCATCCTTGGGCATCATGGTGTCTGCACCATCTACACTGGGGCAGCACGTAGTAGGTGTTCAAGAAACATCTGCTAAAACAGATATTTAGCTTCTGCCTTTCACTGAAGAAACGTGTGCAGGAATCTCCCTGCCCCTCCCTCATGAGGCAGTGCAAGCCTCTACGAATGGGTATCATCATTGAGCACATGCAGAATTAATGGGCAGATACAAAACAGAACTATAACGCCATCCCAATCTTTTTCCCATGAGACTTAAAATGTCTTTCAACAACTGGGGGGGACATCCAATCCAAACTGGATTTCAGGATGTGAACCCCGTTGACACAGATAGAGTGCCTTCCAGCATTATTACCTTGAAAATAACACTCATGTTGACGCATAAGCATTATAGAAATTCATCTCACTGACTTATAACATGTTTGGGAAAGAGTTCCTAAAATTATTTGGTACCAAATCTCTAAAATCATCTACTGCTTCATTTTGTTTCCTGGACTTGTTTCTGAAGGGTGGCTGCTTAAATTTTTGGTATGCATCTTAGTTTCACAGTAATAGTAAATAATACTTTTCCATGTTTATGGTTTAAGATTTCAGATCTCTTAACTGAAACATAAAAATAAATGAAATTATGTAGATGCTTAGCGGCAGCTGGCGATAACCACAGATTGAGGGACCCAGTAATTTAAAGGTACAAGTCTCTGTATCTTGTCTTTTATCCAGCCTTTTTTGTGTCTTCGTTCGTAAGTGGGGCCCCTAAGTCAGGTGGGACAAGGGGCAAAGCCCTGTGACGTCAGTGACACAGCTTCCAAGGCAACAGGGAGGCCAGTTCTGACTCATTCTGTTCTACTTCCTCCAAGAACAATGCAAGGATGGCAGGGCACACTGCCCCGCCCACGCAGCGGAACCCCTGTGCCCTTCACCAACACTCTTCAGTGCACCTGCCCTACCAAGGCCCAGGAGGGAGGGCACAAATCCTTCCTCCCAATGCTGCTGAGCATAGATGCAAAATGGGGACCCTACATGTGTGATGGCAGCCCCCCTCCACATGTAGAGAGGTAGGCCCCCCCATCACACCCACTGCCCCCCTCTTCACTCACTCTACTTTAGCCATGCTGGCCTTCTGCCCAAGAGAAATGTAAGCCAGGAGGAAGCTGGCATCAGCTCTACAAAGTCTGCAGAGGTGGCCTCCATGCGCCACACGGTGGACTGCAAATGAGACTCAACAAGAGAAACCACGGAGAGCCATCTCTCAAGTTCCCTTGCTGAGAAAGTGGGTCACCAATTCAACATTTGTGGGAGAAGAATCCCACCCGCACCTCACTTGTGATCCAAGGCGAGAGCGCTGGCAGTAGCCCTTCCACATTATGGTGGCCCACCACGGCGGCAGCCAGCTCTCCAGCCAGTGAGGTCCATGAGTTATGTGGCGGGACTTCCCCAAATGGCTCACTTCCCCTTCGATGCTTTCATCACTGCTGAATTTCTCTTCCCCCTGAAGATGTGTGTTCACCTCTGCTTGTTTCTCTTCACTCATCTGTGTCTCACCTCAGAGAAGGGGTACCCCCAGGATGCCAAGGGAGGGGTTTGCCTGACAAGGGCCCACGTTGTCTCTACTGGTTTCTGTCAGCGTGTATTTGTGTTGGGCGGGGATGGGGGAGATAACCAATAAAAAAAAAAAAAACAAAGTAAATTTTGACCTTGGCAAAATAAGGGCTATATGTAGGGAAAAAATTAAGCTTGGTCCTGGTTTCTCTCTTGCTTCTTGCTCAACGATACTGTTCTCTCACATGCTACCTTCAGAGTCTTACTGTTGCTGACAGACTCACAAAGGACACCCACCAGGTAGAAGTGGATCTTGTACGATGGAGACATTACTCTGAAAAAGTAGCTGGAAGTCATGAGAGCTTGAAGAGTTCATAAGAGCCGGGTCTCGACTGGATCCCAACTAGGCTGAGGGCTGTGGCCCAGCAGGTGTGACCAGTCAGGAGGCTGGTGAGTGAGGGCCCCTGACAGTCTGAGGAACTGAAGAGCCTCTGGGGGTGAGGGAGACAGGCAGGAACTGGACCATCAAAATGACACTGAAATTCTGAGGGCTCCCACTGTGTAGGGCCTTTGGCTCTCTGGCACCTCCCAGCTACAAACAAACAAACAAAAAAACCTATGGCGGCAGCAGGGACCAGTGGTCGTGGGAGAGGGAGGCTCCCCTCTGTGGCCCCAGGAGCTATGGAGAGGTGTCTGCAAGATGGTGGTCATTGAGGCCATAGAGAAAGTGCCCTGGCCGGCGCAGCGGAGGGAGAAGGGAGAGCCTCCAAAGCACCTGAGCCTGTTAGCCGTCTGTGTTCACTCCTGGGACCACCGGAAAGAAATGAGGGAAAGAGAGGCGCCTGGGTGTCTCAGGCCGTTAAGTGTCTGACTCTTGGTTTCAGTTCAGATCATGATCTTGCAGTTTCGGGGATTCAATCCCCCCCACCCCATCCAGCTCTCAGTTGACAGCACGGAGCCTGCTTGGGATCCTCGGTCCCCCTCTCTCTCTGCCCCTCCCCTCCTCGCACCATCTGTCTCTCAAAAATAGATAAATAAATTTTAAAAAAGAAATGAGGGGAAGACAGAACTTTTCTGGAGCTTGTCCAGGTTCAGAAAGGGCAGGGAGCTGATTCTTGCCTGCACAGTCGCCCAGGCTGCCCCAGAGTCACGGTGAGCACCCCCTCTGAGTAACGGGCGAAGTCTGTCCCTTCGCACAGGCTGTGAGCGGCTGTCATTCCGCTGGATTCCCTTATTGTTCCTGGATTAAGTTAAATTAGTGAATGCGGCTGATTTCTTGTTTTTTGCATTCCTGAAATATTCCTTTCTACCCCACAGGCTTCAGCTATTTTCCTGTAATGCCAGCTGGCTAATGAAAGCTACTGCTGTGCTTTGTGGGGCTAATTTATTCAGTGCCTGGAATATGCTCTATCTTTCCCCAGCACGTAATGCTTCTGGTATTGCGTTTTAAATATATACAATAGCCGCAGATATGAGGGATAATGTTGCAGGGTGCTCCTGGGATTACCTTGTCATTATGCGTCCCTTGCACAGTCCCCAGGAGAAAATCTACGGGGAACAGCAGTGCAGCAACAGCTCTGTGCTCTGTCCCGAGGGTGGGAGCTGGAGACAATTTTGGAACAGCTCTGCAGCTGCCCCCTCAGGGTGGGCTTTGTGATACAGTTGAGTCTGACTGACTTTCAGTGAAGAGAGACAGTCCTCCATCCCTCAGAACCACAGAGCAAGAGCCGGGTTGTAAAGCTGCCCCCACCTTCTCTTTGTTTCAGGGTAAGGCACATTTCCTGCTCTGCCCACTCCTTCCAGGTGCCTCGGGCTCAGACCCGGCACAGCCAATGACTGATCATCTAGTCTCCAGGCCTCCCCAAGGCCACTCCGTGCCCAGAACAACGGGCTTCCCACCCCTGCCTGATTCCTGATCTCAGCTTAACTCCTACAGTCCCTGGAAAACTCAGCTTCCAGCCCCTTGTCCAGGGAACAGTCCTGCTTCCCCACCTCAGTGAGCGTCCACAGCACCCCGTTTGAAAGCCTAACACTCTGCTGATTTGTCTCCTGTCCCCCAACTCCCCAGCCTAGGTGACATTTGAGCAAAGAACTCATTCTCATTTCTCCGTGATCCCACAGCTCTGGGCCCAGCGTCTGGTCCATAAGAAATGGTACAGGTAAAGATGAATCATTAACCTAAAATGTGAAGCCCAAATAGAACTAGAAAAATACTAGAGGAAAACAGGAGAAAATCTTTGTGATCTTGAGTTCTGCAAAGATCTCTTATGTGTAATACCAAAAGCATGGTCCATAAGATAAAACATTATTAAAAAACAAAAAAACCACTGATAAGTTAGACATCACGGCAATTTAAAACTTCTGCTCTTCAAAAGATATTATCAAGAACATGAAAAGACGAGCCACAGATTGGAAGAAAAGCATCTGCAAAACACAAAACTGATAAAGGGCTTGCTTCCCGAATTTATAAAGAACTCACCCAACTCAATGGTAACAAAACACGCAACTCTGTAAAAGATGGTCAAAGATTTCAACACTTTGCCAAAGAAGATATTCTTGGGATGGCAAACGAGCACGTGAAAAGAGGCTCCGCATCATCAGTCATGAAGTAAACGCAAATAGAAACCACAAGGAGATACTACGACACGCCTGGGAGAATGGCTAGAAAATAAAATAAAATAAAATAAAATAAAAAGACAATATCGAGTGCTGGCAGGGACTTGGAGCGATGGGAACTCTCATTGCCGATGGAAATGCAAAACCGAACAGAATTTCGCACAACAGTGCAGCCGTTTCTTATAAAATTAAGCCTGCACTAATACACCCCAGTGATCCCACTCCTCAGCATTTATCCAAGAGAAATACACACTCATGTTCACACAAATGTTTGCAATGGGAATGTTCGTAACAGCTTGATTCATAGGCTTGATTCATAACAGCAAAAACTTGAAACCATCGGACTGTCCTTTGATGGTGAGTGGATATCACTGTGGTATGTCCAGGTACTGAATGACGTGCTAAAACAATGCGTGAATTTTAAGTCCATTATGCTAAGTGAAAGAGGCCAAACTCAAAAGGCTACACATTATATGATTCCATTTATATGAGCCTCTGGAAATGGCAACACTATAGGGACAGAAAACAGAGCAGTGGTTGCCAGGGCCTGGGACCTCACCCTGCGTTCCTCTCCAGCTGGTTGTCCATCTGTATCCTTTAGAATACCTTTTATAAGAAACTGGTAGAAGTATGTAAATGTTTTTCTGAGTTCTGTGAGACACTCCAGCAAATTAATCGAAACTGAGGAGGGTGTTGTGGGAACCTCTGATTTATAGCAGTTTGGACTTGTGATTGCCCTGAATTGGAGGTAAAGAGGGAGTGGGAGCAGTCTTGTGGGACTGAGCCCTTAACATGTGGGATCTGATGCTCTCTCCAGGTAGATGGTGTCAGAACTGAGTTAACTGCTCAATGTATTGGAAAATACACGTCCGAGGAGATTGACTGTGTACAAGGCACAAGGTACAGGAAATTTGGGGCATAAGTCATAAATCCTGATTGTGGCAGTGGTTATGCACATATTTGTCAAAGCTCAAGTGGGCTGAATGAATGTAATCTAAGGCTCTCCTTGCAAGGACCCAAGCCCATCTTGCCAACCTCATTTCCTCCTCCCCTACTTACGCCTTCCATGCTCCAGTCAAGTTGGCCTTCCCTGGCCCCCAGCAGCATAGGCCTTGCCCACCCCCCAGCCTTTTCTCTTGTTTTCTTCATGTTCCCTCTGCCTAGTCAGCTTTTCCCACCCTCGCCCCCACTTATACACAAATCTTATCCATCCTTCATGCCCCAGCTCAAATGTTACCTTTTCTTGCAACCGTATTTGATTCCCCCCTCCCCACATGCACAAAAAGCTGGAAGTGATTTGATGTGCTTCTAAATTCCAAGCATCTTATCTGAGTATCTCTTACATTTATCACTATTTCTTGTATGATTGTGTATGTCAATATCACATATCTCCAACTAATTTTAAGTGCCAAGTTTGAATCACTTCTGTATTTTAGATCCATGACTTATATGTGGTGAGGGCTCAGAAACGTCCTGTTTGATGAATTGATGAATAAAATCAATGGCCAGGGTGACCTGTGGCAGCTAAAGTTGGTGTGGGCAGCACCCGGAAAGAACAGTATCACCCAGGAGTCCAGATTAAATGGCCTCTTAGTGATAAGCAAACAGGACTAGGGAGGTTATACCTCCACAACTACTATTTGTATGGAAGTCACGTGGTCCCCCAACCTGACTGATCAAAGTTACCTTCGAGGCTGGTTAAAAACACACATGCCTGGGATCCTGACTCAGTCCACCAAGGGTGAGCACTGCTTCTAAATTTTTAAGAAGCTCCCAGTGTGACTCTGATCTGTCAAGCTTGGGACTTACCTTCCTAAATGGTCAGAAGGCCAAACACTCACCTACAGGTGGCCAATAAAAAATGCAGCTTTTGAACATCTGTATGTAGAGGTACCACACACACACACACACACACACACAGGTCTATGGATCATCAAACTGTAATACATCCATACCTGTCAATAAAAAGGAATGAACTGCTGATACACAGAACATGGATGAATCTCGGAAGCATTATGCTGAGCAAGAGAAACCAGACACCAAATACTACATGGTGTATGGTTCCGCTGATCTGAAATTCTAGAAGGAGCAAAAATAATGTGGAGTGATAGAGAGCTGATCAGTGTTTGCTGAGGGCCAGGGGCTCAGGGGGGAGTGGCAGGGGCTGGGAACCTGACTTCCTGTAAAGGGGCACAAAGGGAGTTTTTGGGGTGATGGGAACATTTTGAAGTTTGATTGGAGTTTTGGTTCCATGGATGTATACATTTAGCAAAAGTCATCAACGTGCCCATTCAAAATGGGAGCATTCGTTGGAATCTAATGATGATCCTATCCCTGTCCTTCGCCCCCTATATATCTGGCCACTCACCAAGTCCTGTCACTTGGATTGCTAAAGCTCTCTTCCTCTGCCCCTTATTTCCACACTTCACATTGTCACGGGGATCAGAATTACTGCTGGTTTCCCTACCTAGAGTCAGAGCCATGGCCACTGTCTATTGCCACGCCACTAGCAGGCTTTCTAAAACACAGCCAGCTCAAGTCCCTCCCCTGCTTAAACCCTTCCACCACCACCCCTTTCAGGATAAAGACCAAATTCCATATGCCAGGCTTCTTGCACCCTCATACCTACCCCCAGCCCCATCTCTTACCGTTCTCTTGCATGCCCACTGCAGACACCTGCTCCCTCAATGGGAGCTCCTTGAGGGCCCCGCAATCCCTTGCAAGGCCGGGCCTTCACACACACCATCCCTTCTGGGTGCAATACTCTCCCTACTCCCTCACCCCGTCCACTCCCAGCTGCCCTTCAAGACTCAGCTGAAGCACCCCCTGACCTAGCAAGCTTTCTGCTGGCTCTGAGCCGGCACTGGGTGGGATGCCCCTCTTCCAAATGTTGGCATCCGCCACACTGCATCACAGTTATTACAACTGGTTTGTCGGTCTTTCCACCGAGCATTCAGGCTGGGCACCATATTTTTCACCTCTGGATAGCCAGCATCGAGCAGATCTCTGGCACACAGAAGGAGCTCAGTAAGTAAGTAAGTGTTTCTGGGTATTTCTTTTTTTTTTCCCTTTTTTATTTGAGAGGGAGGGAGGGGCAGGGAGAGAGAGAGAGAGGGAGACAGAAACCCAAGCAGGCTCTGTGCTATCCAGGGCAGAACCCAACGTGGGGTTGGATGATCAGAAACCATGAGATCATGACCGGAGCCAAAATCAAAAGTCGGGCACTTAACCGGCTGAGCCACCCATGTGCCCCAAATAGGTTTAAAGGCTCTCTAAGAGGGTTTTTTTTTTTAGTTTATTTATTTATTTTGAGAGAGAATGTGAGTGGGAGAGGGTCAGAGAGAGAGGGAGAATCTCAAGCAGGCTCCACACTGTCAGTGCAGAGCCCGACCTGGGGCTCAAACTCACAAAACTGTGAGATCATGACCTGAGTCAAAATCAAGAGTCAGAAGCTTAACCGACTGAGCCACCCCAGCACTCCTATTTCTGGGTATTTTTAATGACTAACTGACTGAATGCCTGCCTGCCTGCCTGACTGACTGACTGAATACCGAAGGACAGAGTGTTAGAAGTCTGCTGAAGGGCTATGAGGCATGAGAATGCTTGAGGACAAAGTAATATTTAAGCTAGACTCTTGTTATGCACGGAACTGTGTGTCCTCCAATTCATATGTTGAAGTCCCAGCCCCAGGACTACCTCATAATGTGACCACATTTGGAGACAGGGCCTGTAAGGAGGTGATTAAGGTAAAATGAGGTCACTGGGGTGAGCCCTACATCAGTGACTGGTGTCCTTACAAGAGGGGAAGTTGGGACATAGGGATGCACAGAGGGAAGACCGCGTGAGGACACAGAGAGAAGATGGCCACCCACAAGCCAAGGAGTGGAGGCGTCAGAAGGAACCCACCGGGCCAACACCTGGATCTCAGACTTCTAGCCGCCAGAACTTTGAGGAAATTAACATCTGCGTTTAAGTCTCCATTCTGTGGTGCTTTATGGCCGAAAGGACATTCCAGGTGAGAAGCACACCCAAAGGCAGGGAGGCATAGGCACGGGGCGCGTGCCCTGGAATGGTTTGGTTGGGCAGGAGTGGATGGGCGTGTGGCAAGTAGAGCAAAACAGCCCTGGAAATAGAGTCGGCGGAAGACCGTGGAGGTCCCAAAAGCCAGACGAAGGAGGCTAGCCTTTCCTCTGCAGGCCGGGGCGCCTTTCGGGTGTAACCAATGTCTGTGACTGAAGGGAGCAGCAAGCCAGGCAGGGCTGGAAGCCAAGGCCACTGTGTGTTCTAGACTGGTGCGTACGAGCCATGGGGCCGCTGTGGTGGCTTTTGGGGACAGCAAACATTTTTTAATTTAAAAGTTCCAGAGGCACCTGGGTGGCTCAGTTGGTTAAGCACCGACATCGGCTCAGGTCATGATCTCGTGGTTCGTGAGTTCGATCCTCGCATCAGGCTCTGTGCTGACAGTGCGGAGTGGGGAGCCTGCTTCGGATTCTGCGTCTCCCTCTCTCTCTCTCTGTCCCTCCCCTACTCACACTCTGTGTGTGTGTGTCTCTCTCTCAAAAATAAACATGAAAAAAATTCTACATGTATTTTAATGTGTGAAACACAGGACTGAACGGTGGCTCTTTTGTGAAAAGGCAGAGCATTGATCAGGGCAACAATGGGATCCTGCCAACCAGAATGGCCATCTGCCCTTGGTAGTACAGTCAGGACATAGCCCTGGATCCTCCTCCAACCTTCGCTCCTCCCTATCCACGGCTGTCCTTTTAAAACATAGGTCAGATTCTGTCATTCCCTGCCCTTCGCTGCACTGGGAAAAGCAAAGTCAGGCCCAAAAGGAATAGTGTGAGCTCACTCATTTGCACAATCAAACAGCTGGGGACGGTTTCATTCATTTGTTCCCTCAACAGACCCTTGGGGAGCACCTGCTGTAGTCTCCGGGAGGCACCAGCACAGGGATGAGCGAATATAAACATAATCTCCTCACCGGGGGTTCATGGTCCAGAGTCGGGGGTGGGGGTGGGGCTACCATATAGTCCCCAAAATAAAAGATCTCAAATGCGAAACTGCTGAAGAGAGCTTAAACTGGGGGGTATAGTCAAGCTGGGGAAGACAGCCTGAGCAGACTCCATGAGGAAAAAAACGATTCCTGGATAACAGACATTAAAGGGGTGCAAAGGAGAGGAGGACTTCTGCAGGCAGAGGGAATAACCAGGCAAGGAGGTGGGAAGGAGGTGGCAGGAGGCAGGAAACAAGTGTGAGGGACTCCAAGACCCTGTGGCTGCAGGGGTGACCTGAGCAGGCGACTGGCTGGAGAGCAGAGACCACCGGGGGCCCCTCACTTCCCTCACCAGTGCCCCCCCCCTCCCAGGTGCTCAGCCCCCTAAGTCTATTCACAAAAGCCTCTGAGCACTTCCCAGCGTGGGCCCCTTCCATCATGCAAGGAGGGTTGCAGGTAGCACAGGGGAAGCCGGAACTCTGGAAACCCTTTACTTAAGTTCATCAGTGAGACCAACAGTCCCCACAGGCAGTAGATGCTGGAAGGGTTCTCCAGCCCCCAGGCTCAATGGAGATTTTTATTTACAGCCCAGACCATCCCCCCAGGATCCTGTCCTTTATCTCCTGCATAAACCCTCCCCAGCCACTCCACTGACTCTCCCCAGGGGATGACCAGTGGGCTCTAGTCATTAGAGGAGGCCCCTTACTGCAGCACTAGGTGTGGCTCCCAGTGCTCCCAGCACTGTCTCAGAGGGACCCTCCACCTCCCTGGCTGTCACGTGTCCCTGGCTTACCTCACTCTTGTCACTGTAAAATAAATAACTGCTCTCCAGTCTCCTCTTTCACCTTTCTCTCTCTCTCTCTCTCTCTCTCTCTCTCTCTTTCAGTGTCCTTGTCCTGAATTCTACTGGCTAACAAAGTCATCATAGACAAGAGTCACTTTCTACTGGCTAAATATCTAAACCTAACACAGTGCCTTCCAGAAATAGCATCCCTCTGTGATCAAGGCGACCTTGGAGGCCTTAGAGACCAGGTGACAGAGTTCTGCATTCATTCCTGGTAAATTTTTTATCGTTGAGTTTTGAATTTGGCGTTATTTCATTTTCATTGTTTCTCACAGTGAGTCAACAAGTTTCCTTTTAAAATCTGTTAATGATGGCGGTTTTAGGAAATTTAATTAAGTAAGAAAAACTGTGGAAAGAGAAAATCTGAACAACTAAAATCTGGGAAGCAGTGGTCCTGGGGAAACGAATGAACAAATAGCAGGAGGAATGGAAAGAAGGGGACGGAATGTGAGAGCAGAACCATTAGGTTCCTAATGGTTGGATGGGGGGGTGGGAGTGGGGGTGGGGAGGGGTCCCAGCTGTGCTTTTCTTACACTAGCCTCCCTCTACTTGCCTCTTCCCAAGCACCTGTCTACATGGGACTCGCATCTATTATTCTCCTTATTTGGTAGCTTCATAGCAACGCTCATGATCAGCGATGAGTAATTGGTTAGTGGGTTTGCTACTCCCACGGGCTGGCACGGTCCCTCTCTGGCTCACCCTGGTCTCTGTGGGGCCTAGAGCACTGCCTGGCTGGGACTAGGCGCGAGGTATCTGCTGGGCAAATATCTGGATGAATGGCCAGCATAAAGGTTGAATGAACCTTTTTAAAACAGAGGTAAGGAACACAGATGAAAAAGAAGGGGAGAAGCGCAGTGTGATGGGGCTGGGGTGTATAAGCCACCCACGTGGGGACCCCCTGCAAGCAGCATGAAAATAGGGACTGGATAGGAGCTGCTTAGAGGTCAGAGCTCATCAATGAAGCAACTTTCCCTCCATGCCTCTCGGGTTGAGTTTTCTCAACAAGTTCCTTGCTTCTCTTTCTAAAATATAAGTTAGAACCTATGAACCTATAAAGAATGTGAAAACACTGCCACTCAAATGTTCACTCTTCCTAAAATTTGTCGTGTACTTTCCCAACTGCAGGCCTCTATACCTGGCGTTCTGCTCCCTAAAATTTTCTTGTCTGTGGGCCTGGAAAAATGCCTGTCTATCCATCTATTTATTTATCTACCTATTTCGCACAAATAATAGACAAATACAGGGGCACCTGGGTGGCTCAGGCAGTTAAGCATCTGACTTTAGCTCAGGTCATGATCTTGCAGTTTGTGAGTTTGAGCCCTGCATCTGGCTCTGTGCTGACAGCTCAGAGCCTGGAGCCTGCTTTGGCTTCTGTGTCTCTCTGCCCCTCCCCTGCTCACACTCTGTCTCTCTCTCTCTCTTTCTCTCTCTTAAAAATAAACATTAAAAATTTTTTTAATAGACCAATATAGACTTATAGAAAAATTCAAACATAGAAATGTAGCAAAAGGTGAAAGAGACCTTGCCCTTAATTCTCCTTCCTATATATGTATATATCCACATACTTTTTGTATGTGTATAAAAATTCATCTTAAAATTCATCTTAAAAAAGCAGTATTTGTCTTTTTCCAATTGATTTGTGGGAATTCTTTTTTTAAATCTTTATTTATTCATTTATCTATTTCTGAGAGAGAGAGAGAAGGAGCATGTGTGTGCACTCAGGAGCAGGGAAGGGGCAGAGAGAGAGGGACATAGAGGATCCAAAGTGGGCTCTGCACTGACAGCAGAGAGTCGAATGTGGGGCTCAAACTCATGAACTGTGAAATCATGACCTGAGCCAAAGTCGGACACTTAATCGACTGAACCACACAGGCACCTCTGGGAATTCTTTATTTATAATAGGTAGTAACCGCCTGTGGTATGTGTGTTGCATATATCACTCTGTCAATTGCCTATCTTACTGTGTACCAGCTCCTTAATGTATATGGAGTCAAATGTTCTTTCTTTGTCTCCCAAGCTTACACGAAAGTCTGTCTTAAGCCATATAGGACAAGAATGACACATTTGACTCTATATAAGAAAAAGAAATAATACACCTTTATATACATAAAACACATATATGTATGCCTCAAATACTTTCTATACGTAGCTATATACATCAAATACTGTTTCCAATGATTTTCTTTAATTTCCCTTTTACTTCCTCATCCCAACAACCCATGGAGTACACACCATCTATTATTATCCCCATTTTACAAGTAAGACTGAGGGACACATAAGTTAGGACTCAGCAGCCTGCCTCCTGAGCCCACCCTCTTAATCAATACTTCATTTTGACCCCACACAACTTATCCTCTCTATACATCACAAAAGCATCAGTAATTAACACAATGTGATAATGGCACAGAAACAGCAACTATAAATAAAACAGATAATACAGAAAAATCTTTTAACATAGAAAAGCTGAAAGTATAAAAGGAGAAAACTATAAAATACCAGGGAACACAAAGATTTATCATAAATGATATTAGAAAAACTGTTTGGCATTAAGTCAGTCTAAATCCACTTTTCACATCATCCACCAAAGTAAAACCTAGAAGGAAAAAAAATCCTTTAAAAGAGGATAACAGATCTCTAAAGTAAGAAGAATCAGGGGAAAATATGGACAGTTTGGATTATGTAAAAATGTTAAATGGCTACATTTTTAAAAAATTCATTTTAAAAAGGTAACAATAGTCTGGGAAAAAGAACTGCCAAAATTATGGCAAATAAATCTTATCAAAAACCTAAATAAGTTAGTAAAACAAAAAAAAATTAAGCAAAACAGATGACCATGTAAACAGAAAGTACAACTTATAAACAAAAACATGTGAAAAACCATTCAGCCTAATTATGTTAAAAGAAATGCAACATTACAAAGGGCCTCTGTTTTGCCTATTTTGTAAATGATATTGTCCTTAGTGAAATGGGTGAAATCAAATGGACACTCTCACACAGAGAGTTGATACAGAGTAATTTAGTAACATATACCAAGCACCATTAAAATAAATGCTCATGCCCCGTTTACCTAGTAATCCCATGTCTGAGCATCTATTCTACAGATATGATCCAGAAACCTGGGGAAATCACATGGACAAGATAGTTACTGAAGTATTGTTCTTTTTTTTTTTTTTTTAAGATTTTATTTTTAAGTAACCTGTACCCTCAACCTGGGGCTTGAACTCATAACCTTGAGATCAAGAGTTGCATGCTCTACTGACTGAGCCATCCAGGCACCCCTAAAGCATTATTCATTACAGCAAGAAAACAGAAAAAAGAAAGAAAGGAAAGCAATCCAATTTTCAAGAACAGGGAATAGTTAAGTAAATTATGGAACAATCACCTACTAGAACATTATACATCCTTCAAAATAATTGCGAAACTAGTAACATTTTTAAAACCCTATGCTATAATATCTAGTGGTACAAGCAGAAAGAAATGCAGAAATTTTAAGTTGTTTCAGGGTGTGGAGTTGAGTCATGAGTTTCTCCAATTTCTAAAATTACTATGGATTTAGAAGGACCAAGTCCTAGCCCTGGCTGTACCTCTTCCACCCACCAGTCATTCTGACCTTGCCAAGTTACAAAAACCTTTCTATGCCTCAGTTGCCTTGCCTGTAACAATGAAGATCGTAAATGTAGCCACTTCATGGGAGTGTTTTGAGAATCAGATGAGATAATACTTGTGGAAGAACTTGGCTGTGGTACCTAGCACACAGTAAGCACTCAGAAATGTTATTTTTTTTTTCATATAAAAAAGGGCTAGCATGTTTGCAGGGGGTAAATAATTGAAATGAGGAAGCTATTTCACAGGCAGTGTCTATTTTCACTTGAAAGTTTAGTATTGTTAATTTCATACTCCCTCTGCTTCTGCGGTTTTTTCCTGCTCAGACACTTACACGTAAACCCAAGTGGTGAAGGGAAGATTAAAGGAAATGAAATGTCTACTCTTAACTAGGACGGTGTAAAAATATATAGCCAGTGGAGCTCAGTTGGAAAGGAACAAAACCGAGCCCTGTTGGTGAGTCTGGTAGTAGAAGCAGAGAGTGCATATCTTCTTTACTTTTCTGTTCTAATGACAGGGAAAAATCACATTGTTTGAGTAAACTTAAAATATTAACTTCCTGCATTACTGAGCTAAATATTTATCTCGGAAATCGGACTCGGTGGCAAAAAGGGGGAAAAAAAAACCCTGAAAACTTCATTTCTTGAAAATACAGCGGTGAAGAGATGTTTTAAGAGATGTCTGTGCTTTGGTCAGGGCCGGGGCGGGGAAGGCTGGTGCAAAATACTGTCTAAACAGAAACCATATAATAAGTAACTTCCTAGAAAAGCCTCTATCTTTGCCATATCTTTTAAGCACATATCATAACCACAATGTTTGGCCCAGATATTAAGCACCGGGACATTATCAGTTCCTCTGCAAGATGGGAGGGCGCCCCCCACAGTGCTCATCTTCAAGGAGAAGGCTCTAGAATCTTCTGGGGGGCTAAGAACCAGTCAAGTGGGTGGTTCTCTCCACAGGACTTCCCACATCGGTGACAAGAAGGCACAGAAGTAGCCCTATTCATATTGGTTGTGAAAAGAGCTCTCCACACGGCTAGTAATTAGTACCCACAGAGAGGATTTCTTTTCCTACAAAACTCTGCATATTAAAGTCAGCACTAATCATCCTTACTTTGCACGATGAAAAAAGTGACAGGCGGTGAAAAAAGTCTATTTTTTCAAGATGCCAGAAGATGAGTTTTCAAATTTGGTTTTAGCTCCAAGAAGCACGTATGTAGCATAAAGTTACCTAGCCCGTGAATCGCCAAAAGATGTGTTAATCATGCCTTCATCGTATCAGGATTCACTGGGGGTGTTAGACGTCATACCTAAGGCAGAAGAACCTCTTCCCCCAGATAGAGCTAGTCTTCTAAGATTTTCCATCCCCATCTTAAATAATAACCAACTCTGTACTTACTGCAAAGGCTTTCGCTTCTCGCGCCTCCCGGGAGCTGCTGACCTCAATCAGCAAGTCAGCCGCACTATCTGGGGTTTGGTGCCTGCCAGGGAGGAAAACCACACTCTGGGGGCCCGGGCAGTGAGCATTTGAGCAAGCTTCATGCAGGAAGCAGGCGGTTCTCTGCTCTCCAGGGCTTCTGACAGCCTCTCCCCTCTCCCTCTCCCTCCCTCTGTCTCTCACAATCTCTCTCCCTTCTCTCTCTCTCTCTCTCTCCCTCTCTCTCTCACTAACACACACTCACACACACACGCAGAGTGCAAAATCATTTCTATCCTACTGGTTCCTGAATACTTAATCTGTACCTCTCTAAAAACATAAGGATTTAAAGATATAAGCTGACAAACTTCTGGCTGTTTCCTGAGACAATCAAACAGAAAAAAACAACAAAACAACCCAGTCTGTCTTCAAAGGTGAGTTTGCCCTGAAGCCTCAGGGCCCCCCACTTGCCATAACCTGCAGGTTACAGAATGTTCTAAGCAGGATGGGGAAGTCAAAGTCAGGTGATGATCCAGAAGCTTTTCAAAGCGGGCAGTTCTAGTGAGCAGACTGAAGCTTGCTCGGAGATAAAGCAGCCAAACCTCCAAGCCCCCCTGTCACCTGTTGTAATTGCTTTTATCATTCTAAAGACTTTCATACCTAATTTTGGATTCAGAAAGCTCCAGAACTGTCTGAGCACTCTCACAAAACCCGAGGTCCAAGTCTCCTGCCCCCGCAGATGGCCTACACACCCCGCTGATGATGAGATTGCCCTTAACAACATGGAAGAAATGCTGGGGAGGTAAATAAGCAACATATGTTCTATCTGCACTCCCCGAGCACTGCAGTCATTGGGCCGGGCTGAGCTTAGTCACTGCCATGGCTGGAGTTTAATTGCTATTTTACTGGATAACAGGTGTGAAAAGCAGCCCCCTAGCTCTTTCATGGCAGAGGAAGTTTGCAGAGCCTCACAGAAGGCTGAACGATGCCTGAGGGGTTCACTGTAATGCCACCCCCCCAAATGCAACGTTGCCTTTCTGATGACAGACCACAGTAAGGAGCTGCGGCCAGGCAGTTTAGAGCTGACCTTCCCCTGTGAGAGTTGTGATTACAACTGTGGCCCCGTGCCACCCTGGCAAACGCTGCTCCTTTGGTGGCGCTCCCTCTTTGCCTGAAAGAAAGCACGAGACAATGCATGGGACCTGCTCTTACTGAGGAATACGCATCCTCCTGGGGGTCAGGGGAATAAAGGGACCTAACTCACCCAGGGGGAGAGGGGATCACCTCCGTGCATGGTCACCATGGCCCAGACACGGGAGGTAGTAGTGGTTGGGGCTCTACAAGTGACAAAATTCGAACTCAGCGTTGCTCAAGCAAAAGAGCAAATTTACTGGCTTGACTAACTGGGAGAGTCTAGGGATGAATTCAAGCTGGCTTTAAGTCAGGAGACCTGGAGGTTCAAACATCATCGGGACTTTCTTTTCATCACCTTTCGGCTCAGCTTCCCTAGGTTTGATTCCTTCAAATACCGGTGCTCTTGGGATGGGAAAGGCTTTCCTAGCGGCATTCCATGATAAAGATTCCAAGTCTTTAGCATTCAAGACCTTGGGAGAGAGGCACTCCTCAGAAAGGAACCTTAGCGTGACAACCCTGTCCAGTCACTGGGTGACTGACAGCCCCACTAGTTATAAGAGCAGTTCCCCCAAAAAAAAAAAAAAATGCTACACAGGCAAAAAGATACAAACTAGTGCCTTGGATTAGGCCTTTCATGTGATTGTGTCTTACTTCCCCAATTTGACTGTAAATCTATTAATAGAAGGATGTACATAAAAGTGTTAAGAGTGGTTATCTCTGGTATTGTGGATCATTTATTTTTTAAACTCACACTGTATCTTCTAAATTTTCTAAAAGCAATAAAAATTATTAAATTGTATAATAACAATGCATTTTTTAAAGTATGTTTATTTTCGAGAGAGAGACAGAGCTTGAGTGGGGGAGGGACAGAGAGAGAGAAGGAGACACAGAATCTTTAGCAGACTCCAGGCTCAGAGCTGTCAGCACAGAGCCAGACCTGGGGCTCAAACTCACGAACCGTGAGATCATGACTTGAGCTGAAGTTGTACGCCTAACTGACTGAGCCACCCAGGTGCCCCAATAACACAATACATTTAAAGAAGTTATTGCATGCTAAACAAGTCCTGCTTACAAGCAAAAATATGTATAGACAATCTATGAATAAATCTTGTTAGAAAATTATAGTCACTGCCCCCCAAAAAAATCTACAACATTTTACTGAACATCAGAAGAGAGGGCTAGATGATAAAACATACCACGATATTCCAATTAAATATTCATTCTCCACAAAATAATTGTATAAATGTATTGTAGTTCCAATAAAAATTCTAACAGGGTTAAGATGTGTGGAAAATGCTCTATATTTCTTTTTTGTTTATTTATTTTGAGAAATAGAGAGTGCGTACAAGTGGGGGAATGGCAGAAGGAGAGAGAGGGAGAGAATCCTAAGCAAGGTCTGCACTCGGCACTGAGCCCACTGCAGGGCTTGATCCCACAACCATGAGATCGCGACTTGAGCCAAAATTGAGTCAGACACTAACTGAGCCACCCAGGTTCCCCAAGAATTTTGATTAAGATAAAGATTGGATTACTAATCTGAGGATAAAGAATGGATTGTTTTTAAAAATGGCATTGGGAAATTTGGCTAATCATTTGAAAAAAAAAAAAAAAAGACCCCTACCTCATACCCAAATGAATTCTGATAAAGATTTAAGTGGAGGGAAAAAATAAAAAGAAGCATTATAAGAAGTAGAGGAGAGGAGACTGTATTTGAACAAGGTGAGAAAGGCCTCTCTGAGCCCACACACAAAGGCAGAATACATAAAAAAAGAAATAGATTTAACTTTGAAAATAAAATTCTTCGGGGCACCTGGGTGGGTCAGTCGGTTAAGCGACTGACTCGATTTCGGCTCAGGTCATGATCTCACAGGTAGTGGGTTCGAGCCCCGCCTCGGGCTCTGTGCTGACACTGTGGACCCTGCTTGAGATCCTCTCTCTCTTCCTCTTTCTCTGTTCCTCCCGACTTGTGCTCTCTCATGCGTGCACGCTCTCAAAATAAATAAACTTAAAAAAATTTTTTTAAAAACCAACCTTTGTTAATAACAAAAATCCTATAAAAAAAACTTAAATGCCAATGACAAGATGAGACAAACATCTCTGCATAACCTTTGGTTCAGTTATTCCATTTGTAGGAATGTATCCTATGAAAATAATCACGAATGATTGCAAAACTGTATTCGTGGGAGTTAAGAGTTTATCCTTGATTATAACAATGACAACAATGGAAATAATTAGAAGTCTAATTGGTTAGATCATGGTAGGTAGACCCATGTAATTAAACATTATGCAGCCATTAAAAGTGATACTATACCAATATGCCCTATGGGCACCTGTGTGGCTCAGCTGGTTAAGCATCTGGCTTCAGCTCAGGTCATGATCTTGCAGTTCATGAGTTCAAGCCCCACGTCAGGCTCTGTGCTGACAGTTCAGAGCCTGGAGCCTGCTTCAGAGTCTGTGTCTCCCTCTCTTTCTCTGCCCCTCTCCTGCTTGTGCTCCGTCTCTCTCTCTCAAAAATAAATATTAAAAATTTTTTAATATTCCCTATGATGTACATGTAAAAATCCTTAAGAAAATACCAACAAACCAAATCTAGCAACATATATAAGGATTATACACCATGACCAAGTGGGATTTATCCCAGGAATTCAAGGTTGGTCCAACATGTGACAACCAATCAATGTAATACACCATAGTGATAAAATAAAGGACAAAACCACAGGACTGTGCACCAGTAAGTGCAGAAAAACCACTTGATAAAATCCAATGCACTTTCATAATAAAAATATTTACCAATATTTTGTCAATAGGAATAAAAGGGAAACTCCTCGACTTGATAAAGGCCAACTACAAATATCGCACTTAATGGTGCAAACCTGAAATCATTCCTCTAAGATCAGAAACAAGATAAAGATATCTCTGCTCTCACCACTTCTGGCCAACATTATAGCAGAGTCTTTAGCCAGGGTAATTAGGCAATAAAAAGAAAGACATCCAGATCGGTAAGAAAATTACAACTATCTCTATTATCTCATGATCATATATGCAGAAAGTGTCAAAAAAAATCTACAACAAAATGGAGCTAATAAACCTGTGCAGCAAAGTTGTAGGATACAAGATCATTATACAAAAATCATTTTCATTTCTATATACTTACAGTGAACAACCCAAAATATTAAGAAAACAATTCTATTTATAATAGCACCAAAAGGAATAAAATACTTAGAAATATGTTTAATAAAAGATGTGCAAGAGTTGTACACTAAAAACTATGAAACACTGAAAAAATTAAAGAAGTCTTAAATGGATAGACATCTCAGGTGCACGTATTATAAGACTTAAGATTACAATATTCCTCAAATTGATCTACAGACTCAACACAATCCCTATCAAAATCCCAGCTGCTCTTTTTGCAGAAATTGATAAGCTAATTCTTTAACTCATATGGAAATGCAAGGGACTCAGAATAACCAAAACAATCTTGAAAAGAACCAAAGTGGAAGACTCACATTTCCAAATTTTCAAACTTACTACAAATTATAGCAATCAACACTGTGTGGTAATGACACAAATAGAGACATAAGCAGATCAATAAAACAGAATCGAGAGTGCATACGTGAACCGATGCATTTATGGAAGTTGATTTTTGACAAGAATGCTGATGAGACCATTCAATTTGTCTTTTCAACAAATGGTGCTGGGGCAACTGGATATCCATATACAAAAGAATGAACGTAGATTTCTATTTCATACCACATACAAAAATTCCTTCTAGAATGTAACAGCTAAAAATATGAAAATCTTAGAAGAAAGCGTAAGTGTAAAGCTTCATGACCTTCGATTAGACAATGTTTTCTTAGAGTTTAAACACAAGCAACAAACCAAAGAGTCCATAAATTGGACTTCATAAAAAAAAGCTTTTGTGCTTCAGAGGGCAGTGAAAATATAACCTACAGAGTGGAAGAAAATATTTGCAAATCATATATCTGGTAAGGATCTATTCTCAAGAATACATAAAGAACTCTTACAACTCAGTAATAAAATGACAAATAACTAAAAATGGGCAAAGGATTCAGACAGACATTTCTCCAAAGAGAATATAAAATATACAAATGGCGGAGCGCCTGGATGGCTCAGTCAGTTAAGCGTCTGACTTTGGCTCAGGTCATGATCTTGCAGTTCATGGGTTCAAGCCCCATGGCAGACTCCAGGCTGAGAGCTCTCTCTCAAAAATACATAAACATTTAAAAAAATTTTAAACATACTTAAAATATACAAATGGCAAATAAAGCACATAAAAATGTTCAGCATCATTAGACATTAGAGATATGCAAATCCAAGATTCAATGAGGTACCGCTTCACACCTGCTAGGGATGGGTGAAATCAGACAATAACAAGTGCAGGAAAGGATGTGGAGAAATAAGAACCCTCATACATTGTTTGTGGGAATGTCAAATGGTGTGGCCACTGTGACAATATAAAACAGTTTGGCAGTTGCTCAAGAAGTTAAGCACAGAGTTACCATTATGATCAATGCAATTCCACTCCTTGACCCTATAAAACCAAAAACAGGGGCGCCTGGGTGGCTCAGTTGGTTAAGCATCCGACTTCAGCTCAGGTCATGATCTCACGGTTCGTGAGTTCGAGCACCACGTCGGGCTCTGTGCTGACAGCTCAGAGCCTGGAGTCTGCTTCGGATTCTGTGTCTCCCTCACTCTCTGCCCCTCCCCTGCTCATGCTCTGTCTCTCTGTCTCTCTCTCTCAAAAATAAGTACACATTAAAAAAAAAACAGGAATTCAGACAGAAGCCTATACGTGAGTATTTGTAGCAGCACTATTCACGATACCCAAACAGTGGGGGGAAGAAACAAATACCCATCAACTGATGGATGGAAAAACATAATGTGTACATCCATATTATGGAATATTATTATCAGTAAAAAGGAATGAAGTAAGAAAATAAAAGAATGAAATGCTATCATAGATTCTACAACAGAGATGAACCTTGAAAACATTATATTAAGTGAAAAAAATCAGACACATAAGGCCACACACTGTATGAGTACCTTCATGTGGAATTTCCAGAAAAGGCAAATCCATAAACACAGAGTAGATTAGTGGTTACCATGAGATGAAGGGAGAGGCACAAGGTGGGGGATGACTTCTAATAGGTCCGGAGAGAGGGATTGGGGGGGGGGTGGAGGGTGATGAAAATGTTATGGAATTTGATAGTGTTGATTGTTGCACAACTTTGTGAATAAAGAAGAAAATCACTGTATTGCATACTTTAAAAGGTGAAATTCATGGCATGTGAATTATATCTCAATTTCAAAAGTAATACTGTAAAATATTTGATGATACGGAATAATGATGATAATATATTTAGTGGAAAATAGACTATAAATAGTGTATACAGTAGGAGGCCATATTTAATTAGAGAAAAGGAAAAAAAAGAC
The DNA here is from genome assembly GCA_028646485.1 of Cryptoprocta ferox. Lineage (NCBI taxonomy): Eukaryota > Metazoa > Chordata > Mammalia > Carnivora > Eupleridae > Cryptoprocta > Cryptoprocta ferox. Next base: position 9,310,560 of record CM053565.1, read on the forward strand.
TTCGAGAAAGTTTATATATTAAAAATGGGGATGCCAGGGCACCTGGGTGGCTCAGTCAGTTAAGCATTCAACTTCAGCTCAGGTCATGATCTCGTGGTTCATGAGTTTGAGTCCTGCGTCAGGCTCTGTGCTGACAGCTCGGAGCCTGGAGCCTGCTTCAGATTCTGTGTCTCCCTCTCTTTCTGTTCCCACATCCCCCTCTCAAAACCAAATAAACATTAAAAAATGGGGGTCACTAGGTGGCTCAGTCAGTTAAGCATCCAACTCTTAATTTCAGCTCAGGTCATGATCTCACCATGTGTGGCATCGAGCCCTGCATCAGGCTCTGCTCTGACAGTGTGGAACCCGCTTGGGATTCTCTCTCTCTCTGCCCCTCCCACACTTATGCACATGCATGCTCTCTGCCTCTCAAAATAAATAAACTTTTTGAAAAATGGCTGTTCTTGGCACTCTCGTTGAAGATTAGTTAGCTGTATACGCATGAACTTACGTCTCAGGTCTCTATTCTATTATATTGGTTTATACATCTGTCTTTATGTCAGTACCATACTGTTTTGATTACTGTAGCTTTTGTATATTTTAAACCAGGAAGTGTGATGTTCCCAGCTTTGTTCTTCTTTCTCTGGATTGATTTGGCTATTCATGTTTTCTTTGAGGTTCCATATGAATTATAGAATTGTTTTTTCTTCTTCTACAAAAAATACCACTGGGATTCTGATAGGGTTTGAAATGAATCTGTAATGGGGAAAGGATAGTTTTTTTCAGTAAATAGTGTTGGGAAAACTAGATAGCCACATGCAAAAGAATGAAACTGAACCACTGTAGCATACATAAAATCAACTCAAAATGGGTTAAAGAACTAAACATAAGACCCAAAACTATAACATCCCTAGAAAAAAACAGGGCAAAAAAACCTTCATGACATTGGTCTTGGTAATGATTTCATCAATATAACACTAAAACCACAGGCAATAAAAACAAAAATAAGCAATCAGAACTATATCAAACTAAAAAGGCTTCTGCACAGCAAAGGGAAATAATGTAACAAAGTGAAAAGGCAACCTACAGAATGGGAGAAAATATTTGCAAACCATAAATCTGATAAGGGGTTAATCTCCAAAATAGACAAGGAACTCCTACAACTCAATAGTGAAGAACAAAAACAAAAAACCCAATAACTGATTAAAAGATGGGCTAAGGACTTGAATAGACATTTCTTCAAAGACGTACAAATAGCCAACAGGCATGTAAGAAAATGATCAACATCACTAATCATCAGGGAAATGTAAAACCTAATCGTAATGAGATATCTCACCTCACACCTGCTGTGATGGCTATTGTAAAAAACATAAAAGACAAGTGTGGGTGAGGATGTGGAGAAGTTGGAACTCTTGTGTATTACTGGGGAGAGCACAAAATGGTTCTGCCCCTATGGGATGGTGTATAGTACAGAGATTCCTCAAAAAATTAAAACTAGAACTACCAGATGATCCAACAATTCCACTTCTGCATATTTATCCAACAGAATTGAAATCAGGCCCTAAAAGACATATTAGCACTCCTATGTTCATCGTGGCACTATTCACAATAGCGAAGATGTAGAAACAACCTGAATGTCCATTGACAGATGAATGGATAAAGAAGATCTGATACACACACACACACACACACACACACACACAATGGAAAACTTTTTAGCTTTAAAAAGAAGGAAATTCTGCAATATTTAACAAGCTGGATAAAACGTGAAGACATTCTGCTAAGTGAAATAAAGGAGTCACCGAGAGACAAAAACTGCATGATTCCATTTACCTGAGGTATCTAGAATAGTCAAATTCATAGAATCAAAGAGTGAAATGGTGGTTGCCAGGGGCTGGGGGAAAGGGGAAATGGGAAGTTACTAATAAATGAGCATAAAGTTTTGGCAAAGCAAGGTGAATAAACTCTAGACATCTGCTATACAATATTGTACCTACAGTCAACAATAATATGGTGTATACTTAAAAATTTGCTAAGAGATTAGATCTCATGTTAAGTATTCTTATCACAATAAAATAAAACTCAAAAAATAAAATAAATTACAAAAAAGAGTTATCTCCAGTTGGTAGTATTAACTTCCATTATGCTTTAATGATTTTTCTACACTAATTGCAATGGGCACATAACAGTCTTACAATTTAAAAAATATTATTTAGGGGGCGCCTAGGTGGTGGTTAAGCATCCGACTTTGGCTCAGGTCGTGATCTCACGGTTCATGAGTTTGAGCTCCAGATTGGGCTTTCTGCTGTCAGCACAGAGCCCACTTCAGATCCTCTGTCCCCCTCCCCTGCTCTCTCTCTCAAAAATAAATTTTAAAAAATATATAAAATAAATAAATAAATAAATAAATATACTATTTAGGCATAAGAACTACTATCTATCACAAGAGCATCAGACTCTATTTGTGACTAACAGCTTATATTGCAGAAATTAAGTTCATTTGACCCAAAGATTTTTTTGTGTGGCCCAAGGAAGACCTTTTTTTTTTTTTGAGAGAGAGAGAGAGAGAGAGAGAGACCACTCATGAGCAGGGGAGAGGGGCAGAAGGAGAGAGAGAGAATCCCAAGCAGGCTCCATGCTCAGTGTGGAACCCAACGCAGGGCTTGATCCCACGACCCTGGGATCATGACCTGAGCTGAAATCAAGAGTTGGATGCTCAACCGACTGGACCACCCAGGTGCTCCAAGACTTTCTTAATTATAGAAATAATTAAACCCCAGATGAGACATCCTTTGGAAGGACCATGAAACCTCTACTCCTGGACTGTCTAGAAAAGAACAGGGTCAGATGATGGGCTATGATGGCATGTTTGAGGTGTTCATTTGCAATGAGGCTGGGCAGTGGCAGGGTGGTCTAGCTCCTAGGGCTGGATTGATGAGTCCAGACCAAGGCTGAAGGAAACCTCTGTGCAGGCTGAGCTCCTAAGTGCCTCCATGGGAAACCCGCCAGCTCTCTACAGAACAGAATTTCCTAAACCTTAGCCAAAAATTGAAGCCTAAAAATGCTCTGTTTTGCTCTTGCAAAATAAATTTATCAACTCTAAAAATAACTAGGACAAAGCCAAAAGATGAAAGTGACTCTGAATGGGTTTCAAACAGATGTGTGACAAATTTTTGCAAAGACTGTCAAGAGTCAGATCCTTAGGACTCCTGCATTAGCAGAGAGGTACCCAAGAGAATCTATTATTATTATTTTTTAATGTTTATTTATTTCTGAGAAAGAGAGAGAGCATGAGTGAGGAAGGGGCAGAGAGAGAGAGAGGGGGACAGAGGATCCAAAGTGGGCTTGCGGCTGTCAGCACAGAGCTGGGGCTCAGACTTACGAACCACGAGATCATGACCTGAGCCGAAGTCAGATGCTCAACTGACTGAGCCACCCAGGCGCCCCCAAGAGAATCTGTTATGACACAGGGTGAAAGGACACACTCCCAGGGCAAAAGTGGTGAAGATCTTCATGGGTCTCGAAGCTTCATCCAGCCAGCAGCAGGTCCAGTGTTTATTACCAGAAAATGAGTATAAATAGAAAATGTTTCTCTGATGAGTCGGTAGATCATAATGAATATGCTAATCTACTGAATACAATCTGAAACTTGACATCTGCATGCAGTATGGAAGTATATTGCCCTTCTTTGTAAATATCTATAAAGCCTGACCATAAACACTCATTCAGACTAAGAGGAACTTGACTTTATGTTAACCTAACCGTCTCTTTGGAGGACTTTTTAATTTAGTTCTAAAACATAGCATTTCACTGTAAGAAATTACACAGAGAGGAGTAATTACGGAGGGAGACACACGCCCTGGGAAAGTGGTGGTTAGTGAAGGTGGCCTTCTTATGAGCTATGAGGGGAGAGTCATCACATCCTTCCCTCCCGAGAGAACAGAAAGGGGAGGCTCTTTCTGTAAACGCACAGCTAGGAACGAGAAGTTTGTTGGCTTACAAGTTACCATATGCTGATATATTCTTATAGTTTTTTTTTAAGTTTATTTACTTATTAGTTTTGAGAGAGAGAGAGAGAGAGAGAGCAAGAGGGGAGGTGCAAAGAGAGAGAGGGAGAGAGAATTCCAAGCAGGCTCCACACTGTCAACCTGGAGCCTGACCGGAGATCATGACCTAAGCCAGAGTTGGACGCTTAACGGACTGACCCACCACGTGCCCCCGATGTGTTTGTGTTTTTGTTTTTGTTTTTAGAAAAGCACTGCTGTAAGGCGCCTACAGTCAGTCGGTTAAGCTTCGACCCTCTGTTTCAGCTCAGGTCATGATCTCACGGTTTCAGGAGCTGGAGCCCATGTTGGGCTCTACACTGACAGTGCAGAGTATGCTTGGGATTCTCTCTCATTCCCTCTCTACCCCTCCCCCGCTCACACTGTCTCTCTCTCTCTAAATAAATAAGTGAACTTAAAAAATTAAAAGATAAATAAAAGAAAATCCTTAAAACAAACAAACAAACAAAAAAAAGCACTGCTGTTGTACCGGGTTAGTTTACACGCCTGAATCCTGAGAGGTCAGTAGCCATGAAACCAGTCTGGCTCCCGGGATGAACA